>OW799234.1:52487605-53092917 GCA_941918925.1 Phyto melanocephala
GTCATTGAAAATTTGGACCATCAGATACTTCGATATGCTACTAAAATGCTTTTGTAAATGTAGTCTTTCAATGAAAGTGGGCGTTAAAGTAGGTGTGCCAATAAAGTTTCTGCTAATAAATTCAACTTAGATATTTCAATATAGTCCTTTATTTTCCCAAAAACTTTGTCATTGGAGAAATTACATGAATTTAAGATAAACCGTTATATGGGAGGTAGGCGTTAAAGTGGGCGTGTCATCTAAACTTTTTGGCACAACAATTACATTGATTAGAAGGATATACGTAGCAAATTTGATCATCAAACCTCTAACTTTGGCGGTTTTATGAGCTTTTAAATTTCATTAACGGTAAATAACGTGAAAAGTGGGCGTTATAGTAGGCGTGTTAAAGTTGTTTTTGCGAATGAGTACAACTTAGATGTTTCAATATAGTCCTTTATTATTCCAAAATATTTATTAATAGAGAAATTATATGAATTTTAGGTAAAGCGTTATATGAGAGGCGGGCGTAAAAGTGGGCGTGGCCCTTCAATTTTCTGGCACAGTAATGACATTGCCTAGGGAGATATACGTAACAAATTTGATCATCATACCTCTAATTTTGGTGGTTTTATGAGCTTTTAAATTTCATTAACGGTGGATAACGTAAAAAGTGGGCGATATAGTAGGCGTGTCAAAGTTATTTTTACGAATGAGTATAATTTAGGTGTTTCAATATAGCCCTTTATTATTCCAAAATCTTTATTAATAGAGAAATTATATGAATTTTAGCTAAAACTTTATATGGGAGGTGGGCGTAAAAGTGGGCGTGGCAAATTGATTTTACGTTACAAAAAAGCGTGTCACCAAAAAGCAAAGTGTGCAAAATTTCAGAGTCGTACATCCAATTTTGTTGCTTTTATGACGTTTTTGTTTTTAAATATACCGAAAAATACACTGTGCGGTATAAATTTTCGAACATTTTGATCGATAACTCCTCTGCTAATGCATAGATTTAGACAATTTTCGGGGAGTAATATTGTTTTACTCCGGAAATATATATTCGAAGTTTCATGAGTCTCCGTTAATCCGTTTGGACACAATTCCATTTTATTCGATGTTCGAAGGACACGGTTTTTTCGACCTACTCTTGCTTTTCGAGCTATAACTCTCTTCCTAATATTCCGATTTAGCCCATTTTCAATAGCAAACAAACCTTGTCTATAAGAAAGATTCTGGCAAAATTTGAGCCCCCTAGCTATTTCGGTGCGACCTCAACAGACGGACAGACGGACGGACATAGCTAGATCGTCATCAAATCAAACCCTGATTCAGAATATATATACTTTATGGGGTCTTAAATGGATATTTCGATGTGTTACAAACGGAATGACAAAATGAATATACCCCCACTATTTTTTTGGTGGCGGGTATAAAAAACCACATGATTTTTGTGGGCAGTTGAATCAGAATTTCTTAAATAACTTGTTTTGGACATCGTTGCTGCAATAAGGCGATTGCTTTGTACGGGTGTGGCAGTTAGCACCGTCTTGCTTAAACTATATGGCGTCCATGACCACTCTTTGAATGGTTGACACATTAAGTGAACATTCTTGACTGCATATTCTTCGTAGTTTGCAAGCGGCCCATCTAAACTTTTGTAACAAGTCTTTAGCAATATCATGTTTTTCTTCGTTGAGCGCTTTATTTCTAATAGGAAGAATAAATCATATTTTTTCATTAGCTAGTCTTAATTCTTCAGGAGATTATTTTTTTCTTTACCTATTTTAAACTTCAGCTTTCGTTGACCATACATACAAGTACATTTCCTCTCTTAAGTTTTTAAGTTTTTCGGGCTGGCACTGGTTAGTATTTGTGTCCAAACTGCATCATGTGTTTAGTATACTCTGCTATTTCATCATGGAGAAACTCACAAACGAGCAACGACTGCAAATCGTTGAAATTTATTATCAAAATTTGTGCTCTGTGAGAAATGTCCATCGTTTGTTACGAACTTTTTATGGTCGTCATAATCGACCTAGTAAATCAACAATTCGTGCTTTTATCACCAAATTTCGCACCAAATTTGCTTTGGTAGATATTAAACCACAGACTCTCGTTCGTAGAGTGTGTACCGAAGAGAATATTGCAGCCGTAGCGACCAGTGTTAATGAAGATAGTGAAATGTCAGTTCGTCATCGTTCTCAGGTATTGGGCATGTGTTTTTAACTACGTGGAAAATTTTACGTGTCAATTTGCATTAAAAAGCCTATAATCTCGTACAAGAATTAAAGCTGAATGGCCTACCAAAACGTCGAATTTTCGGTGAATGGGCCTTACAACAGCTCGATGGAAATCCACTGTTTTATTGAAAACTTGTGTTCAGCGATGACGCTCATTTCTGGCTAAATGGATACGTAAACAAGCAAAACTGTCATATCTGGGGTGAAAAACAGCCACATGCCGTACAAGAGTTACCGATGCATACCGAAAAAATGACAGTTTGGTGTCGCTTATGGGCTGGTGGCATCATCGGTCCATTTTTCCTCAAAGACGACCGTGGAAGAAAGGTTACCGCAAACGGCAAACGATATCGAGCCATGATACGGGACATTTTTTTTTGCCCCAATTGGCTAAGTTTGACTTGGTTGCTATGTGGTTTCAAGAAGACGGTGCCACATGCCACACCACTCGTGAAACAATGGAAATATTGAAGGATGAATTTGGAAAGCAGTTTATCTCTCGAAATGGCCCTGTGAAGTGGCCGCCAAGATCATGTGATTTGACATCTCTTGACTATTTCTTTTGGGGCTATTTTAAGTCGTTCGTCTATGTGGACAAGCCAAACACGATTGAAGCCTTACAGTATAACACAACAAGTGTTATTCATGGAATACAGATCGAAATGCTCGAAAAAGTAGTGCAAAATAGGACGTTACAAATGGACCATTTGAACCGCAGTCGCGGGCCACATTTATATGAAGTTATTTTAAAAAAGGAAATTGCAAAGACCAATTTATCGATTCCAATAAAAAATTTGAATATCTGATGAAAATTTGAGTGTTTTATTAAATTTTTAAATAAACTGCACTTAAAAACTCACTCTTTATAAAAAATATAAATAAAAAAAATCTTTTGAACTGCGGTTACCTGATGTATAAATATGCCTTGAATAAGAATAATCATTTACGACAACTTGAAAATATCAGCGATTCGATTTGAACAAAGAAAAATTACACATAATTGCGTTCCTGCTAAAGCACCCTTTAATATTTATTTTTCATTACTTACGATCTTAATTTATATTTTTATATCTATATATATAAAATTCAGGTGTCACAGTATTTGTCACCAAACTCCTCCGAAACGGCTGAACCGACTTCAATGAAATTTTGCATACACATTCTATAGGTCTGAGAATAGGTTTATAACTATTTTTTATATTCCTAAATGGAGTGGGCATGGCACATCCCATACGAATTTTTAACATCATATATCTTGATTACTATGAAAGGGAGAGCTTCGAAAGTTCGTGCGACATCATTTGTTGTTACTATTTGTAGCCGTACCGAAAATAGGCAGGATCGTATAAGTGGGCGTGGTAGCTGCGATACATATATAATATCATATATCTTAAGAACTATGACAGGGAGAGCTTTTTAAATTTATGTGAGGCCTTCTATTATTAATGTGAGTAGCCATGCCTAAAATGGGCGGGATCGGATAAGTGGGCGTGGTAGCTCCTATACAAAGCGAATTTTTAACATCATATATCTTGAGTACTATCACAGGGAGAGCTTTTTTAATTTGTGCGGTACCACCCGTGCAAACTCTGCACACATATTGAGCTGTCATGACTTTATAATTTCGTGATTAGAAAAGTGGGTGGGGCCACGCCCATAAAAAAAGTTATAATCTTGAGGTACTTGCACTGAACCGATTTTTTTGAAACCTTGCACACATATTAGTCTGTCATGACTATATAATTTGGTGATTAGAAAAGTGGGCAGAGCCACGCACATAAAAAAATAGTTATAATTGTGAGGTCCTTGCACTGTACCATTTTTTCTGAAACTTTGCACACATTGAGCTGTCATGACTTTACAATTTTGTGATAAGAAAAGTGGGCAGTGCCATGCCCATAAAAAAAGTTATAATTTTCAGCTACTTGAACTTCACCGATTTTTCTGAAACTTTGCGCATATATCGAGCTGTCATGACTTTACAATTTTGTGATTAGAAAAGTGGGCATTACCACGCCCATACAAAAAGTTATCATTTTCAGCTACTTGAACTTCACCGATTTTTCTGAAACTTTGCACGCACATATTGAGCTCTCATGATTATACAATTTCGTGATTACAAAAGTGGGCAATGCCACGCCCATAAGAAATATGTTATCATTTTTAGCTACTTGCACTAGATTGATTTTTCTGGAACTGTGCACACATATTGAGTTGTCATGAGTATTATTTTTTTGATTAGAAAAGTGGCAGTGTTACGCCCATAAAAAAAGTTATTATTTTCAGCTACTTGAACTTCAACAATTTTTCTGAAACTTTGCACACATATTGAGCTGTCATGACTATACAGTTTCGTGATTAGAAAAGTTGGCGTGCCTCGCTCATTAAAAAAAATTATAATTTTTAGCTTTTTGCACTTTATATTCAATTAAAATTCAGAATGCATTTTTATTCATTAAGGGGCGTAGCAACACGCGCCGGGCTTTTCTAGTAATTATATATAATTTAATCAGTTTGTAGTCAAAAAATGCATGACCAAAACTTAAGGTTTTTAAAAAATAAGCTTTTTACGGTTTCCCAGATAATCAATTTCTGTTTAGCTTTTAAAGTGATAAATTTTTCTTTTCCACAATATCTTTTAATTTCAATAATCTTTTTAAATACTGCTGCTTCAATTTTCTTTGTTATTAAATAAAGTGTTGTCTTTTCTTTTAAATTCATTCATAAAATGCAATATTTTGGTTTCAATATTTGATGCCAAGTACGTATTTATGTCGACATAGCTGTTCAAAATTATTTTATTGAAAATAAAATCTGTCGTCCGTTTTTCAAATTCATTGTCAGTGCTTAAGATAAACAGATTAAGTCATTTCTTTTTTTATTCGGGTATAAAACCCTTTATTGAACAAGAACAACAAAAGTAGCAACAAAAGCAGCTACTGGTTATTGAAAATATTGTTTTACAATAAAAACGTGTTGTTGTGAATTTTATTTTTTCTCTTTTGGTAAATCTACATGAAAAAAGAAAAAATATACAATTTATACTGGAAATAAAAGAAAGAAAGAACAAAAATGTCCTGAGTTTAATCTGTAAAAAAATTTTGAAAATATATTTAACAAAAAATAAAAGTTAAACAAAAAAAAAACACACCGAAACATTCTAAACAAAAAAAGCATGCTATATTCGGCCATACCGTACGCCTAATAACTCCCTTCCACATCATGTACATAAGTACTTAAGATTTTTTTCTCTCCACGCCATCTTTTATTTTAAGTTTTTGCATAGTTAACTATATCCTACTAGTCTGCCCTTTCATTTGATACCTTTTTTGATGGGTATAAAAAATTTTGTATTAGACCCCATCTTGGGATTTAGGTTTTGTAAATAGTTCTGCTTCACTTTAACTATTCTACTGGTCAAGCCTTTTTCTTTGACCAATATTGTGGGTGTTAAAGGGGAAAAGGCCGAAACTATGTTTGACTAACATATTCGCTATTAAATCTAAGACGCCATCGTGGATTTTTGATTTTGGTTAGCTGACTGTATTTTACTTCTTCGGCTTTGATACTCATATTGGCTTCCTTAGTGGTATAGAAACTGAATCTAAATTTTGGGGCTTATATCTCGGATAGTTTCAAACCAATTTATTAGTTTTTCTCAGAAATAATTTCTCAGATCACAGCTTATAATTGGTGTCATTAAAGTGCCCAAAAGTCGTTCAGGAGCTTGACAAATTTGATATATATATTAAAAAAATATTGTCTTTATTTTTTTCCAAATAAAATTTTCCTATAACTTTGCCGATTAGTGACCGGATTTTCCAAAACTTTGAACGAATATCGACAAACCTATATATACCCACTCTCTGTGAAGGGTATACAAAAGTAATAAAATCCCGGTTTAGGTATTTGTTTTCACTGTATTTTGTTTTGGTTTTTATTGTCACACTTGTTTGAGTTTGCTAGTACCCCTTTATATTCGACTGGAATATGGCTGTAATATTAGAATGCAAAAATAGATTTAAAAAAGTCTCAACATTTCACATGCATGTAACTTCTTTTATATAAAATGTTTTATATAAAAACAATATACATATTATTATTGGTGTGCTTGTATTATCATTGTATTATTGATTTCTTTTGTTTGTGTGTTTGTGTGCTTATGAGTTTTTAGTAGTTTTGTTTAGTGAAATGAAAATTTAGTTTAATACAAACTAGATTGTCTTTTGTATCATGTTTTGTTTAGTTGCAGCTACTACTGGAATAGTAGTCCCAAAATGTGACGTTGGTTATTTTTCATCATCTTTATACTTGTTGTATTATCTTTGTAACCGTGTCTAGTTGTTGGTTTTCATATATATTGATTTTTATTCTCAGTAATTTATTTTCGTGGGCCACTTGAACATAAGCAACGGCTTAGTTATCATGTTAGTTGTCGCATTTGTCACCATTTCACAATGGCAACAAAGATAGAAATTAATCATCATAATAATCAAATGGTAATGAATTGTAGGTGAAGTGTTGGTCGACTCGACTATAGTTCGAACCTACATACATACTGAATTTATATTAAATTTATTTATTAATTAATAACTTTAAATATATTTTTTAAGAGGCCAAAATTGTAAATGTGCCATTTTCAATTGCAGTTAGAAGGTTGTATACTGCCAGATGTCCACACTTACACTTTTAAAAATAATTTTATTGAAAACGATATTGTAAATATTATTTATTGACAATTAATTTGTGAAACCTAAACAAATATAGAACATAAAAAATATGAGTTATATTATTCTCAGTCAGGCAAAGTTTTGCAGAGTAAAAAAAAATACTTAAAACATGCTTAAGTATTTTCTTTATAACCCAATAATTTACTTTAATGGCCATAAGGTGTATTATGGTCGTTATTCATTTGAAGCCCATTTTAAAGTTCTTCCTACAACATTGGTCTATAGACAAATGATAATGCTTTTATTATTTGTCAATTTTGTCAATACTGAAAGAAATATAAAAAACAGTTTAAAAAAAAGCACAGGCAACAACCATTGTTTAAATTGAAATGAAAAATTGAAATTGTAGCACTCTACGATGTATTGCTGCTGCTGTTTAAATATTTGTTGTTGTGGCTTGAATATTTTTTTCAAACGACTTATTACAGATTATCTTTCATCATTTCAATGAACCCGTGTCAGGTTTGTTTTTGGTTTTGTTCATGGTAAAAAAGATTTAACTTTATTCTACTACTAGCCAAACCCGGCGCGCGTTGCTACGCCCCTTAATGAATCGAAATGCATTCTGAATTTTAATTTAATATCAAGTGAAAAAACCTAAAAATTATAATTTTTTTATGGGCGTGGCATTGCCCACTTTTCTAGTCACGAAATTGTAAAGTCATAACAGCTCAATATGTGTGCAAAGTTTCAGAAGAATCGGACCAGTGCAAGTACCTCAAAATTAAAATTGTTTTTATGGGCGTGGCCCTGCCCACTTTTCTTATCACGAAATTGTAAAGTCATAACAGCTCAATATGTGTGCAAAGTTTCAGAATAATCGGTCCAGTGCAAGTACTTCAAAATGATACCTTTTTTTATGGGCGTGGCACTGCCCACTTTTCTAATCACGAAATTATTTAGTCATGACAGCTCAATATGTGTGCAAAGTTTCAGAAAAATCAGTCTGGTGCAAGTACCTCAAAATTATAGCCTTTTTTTTATGGGCGTGGCCCCGCCCACTTTTTTAATCACAAAATTATAAAGTCACGACAGCTTAATATGTGTGCAAAGTTTCAGAAAAATCGGTCCAGTGCAAGTACCTCAAAATTAAAACTTTTTTAGGGGCGTGGCCCCGCCCACTTTTTTTATCACGAAATTATTTAGTCATGACAGCTCGATATGTGTGCAAAGTTTCAGAAAAATCGGTCAAGTGCAAGTAGCTAAAACTGATAACTAATTTTTTATGGGCGTGGCCCCGCCCACTTTTTTTCATCCATAAACACTCCCCGGTATGTGTACAACAACTTACCAAAGTTTGAGCCCGATCGGTTTTACAGTTTCAGAGTCTATAGCTAACACACACACACACACACACACACAGAGTTTCACTTTTATATATATAGATTCTTTGAATGTTTCTTCATACCTTTGGCTACTAAATATGAGCGTGATACAAAAAAAAAGAAAAAAACACATACACAGCCATCCTCCAACCATTGGTCCCATTATTAGTTTAATGAGATTAAGTGTGTGGCGAATTGTGGCAAAAGAATAATGGTGGTGGCATTGTATTTATTTTATTTACTGTCATGTTACTAGTGGACTGCCTGACTGGTTACAGCCCTCTAAAAAACTAAATCTGGAAAAATTATTCACATTTTTCCATATTTTTATTTTACATGCATTTCGACTGAAATATTTTCAGGGACTTCATTGCGACTTATAACACAAATGGTGGTCGTTATTAATGTTCATATGATGATTGTTTTTGGTTTTAGAGTATAAAACTATCAGATTATTTATAAAAAAAAATAAATTTCATTGGGGCGTAAGATTTTTTTAAGCTGATCAATTGAGATGACAATAACACAGTAATAAGTTTCTTAAGTTGGTGTTTCTACACCAAAACACTAAAGTGGCAATAAATTTTATAAATTCCAATTGAATATTTCGGTGCATATGTAAAACCCTAAAAGAAAACAGTTTTATGTTATCAAAATTATGAGAGCAGTTCGTTTTTATAAATACCATATTTAAAGTACATTATCTTGAGAGTGAAACATTATCTTAAAGTGAAAGGTAAATTCTAAATACTAGCAATTATTGAAAGGATTTGTCAAGAAATTGTAAGCTCTAGATGTGTGGCAAATTGTTTCACCTTTTTTTCAAAAAAAATTAAATATATATGCGCGCAAAAACTTATAATGGACCAATTCTACACAATTGTGGTAAGCAATTTGATGAAACCTAGCGATGGCCCCCTAATAAACACCAAGAAGCCAGTTGTTAGAGCAATACGAGAGTAGACGTGGGAGTCATTAATAAGCTAGCTATCAGTCGGATATGGGGTGGTTCTTGTCTCCCTGTTAAAACAATTTCAAATACGTTAAAAAAAAGCCAGAAAAGCTACAGCAACGATCAAAGTCCCAACTATGGTTTTATAAAAGTAAAGCTATTGACGTAACGTAACCCTTTTGATCTCCAGCTGTTCGGCTCATTACCCACACCTACCTTTTTGCTAGTAGCACTTTATTATAAATCTAGGAACCCTTATTGCGTTATCCTTACATTTCATCATACCATACAAGATAACTCTTTAATTTAGTTATTCATATTTCCAAATTTATTCATAACAATTCACGAAAATTTATTAGCATATTTGAGTATGTTAAAAATAAATTCACATTTTATACATCCTAGTAGAATAATCTATAACTAAACTAATAATATGCTTTTAGCAATTCAATGTTAAAATATATATATATTTATATATACATATATAACAAGGATCACAATGATTTAAGCAATTTTAAAATATTCCCTATAAATTTACTGTATTTAAAGAACAAAAAATTAAAAAAATATGTCTTAAATAAAAAGTTATAAGGAATTCACACCACTTCGGTCTTTCTGAGCCACCCTGTATTATATCAGACATTTTTTTAGAGAACCAAAAAGTGGGACAATTTCTACCCATTTTTATGTTAATTTGAAAAAAATTCCAAAACTATTTTTATATGTTTTCACGCAGAGTATCTAATTCAGTTTAAATTGTTTTTCCTATGTTTATGAATTTGAAAATTACATAAGATACCCAAAAAGTACCAAGATATAATTTTTGGCCGTTTTTCCTTCCTTAGGACTGAATATTCAAAAAAGTGCCAGGTGCCTGTGAGATTATATTTTGAGCAGTTTGCAATACTTTTTCAAGTTAATCTGCATCAGCTTTAGTTAAGCAGATATAATTTAACCAACTTTATCCCCATAAATTCCATAAATCTATTCCTACTGATGCTATACGTCGGCAGAGAAACCCACTGTTCAATTTTTATATGTCTAGCTTTTTTCGTTTGGACTGTTTGATGATAAATCAGTCAGTCAGTTACTCAGAGAATATGTAGAACTAGGTTCTGATCTTACATATTTATTTCATCTAACAATTTTTTTTTTACAGGAGATACCAGGACCACTTTAAATTTTTTTTTTTTTCAAGACATAAATTGTCGAATTCAACAACAACAACAACAAAAATGCCATTGAAATCGGTGCAGTGGTCCTCGAGTGACTGTCTTGCATGCATGTTATTTTTTGGCCTCTATAGTCGCTAGTACAACCAAAAAAGAATAAGCGAAAACGGTAAATCAGTATACAAAATTTCCTTTAACATACCGATGGTCACAGGTCGAAAGGCAAATAAAAATAATTGCAACTGTACAGGAGAAGATAAAAACGTAGTAGAAATTGTATTATCATAATGTAACTTCTTTTGTAAAATTCCTTAAAAAAAATAACTGAAAACTCAATTCCATAAAAAAATAAGAGTTGAAAAGGCATTTCTTCTTGCGACCATCGATAGGAGAATTGTGTTTTATATATGAGGTCTTTCAATAGGGGCTTCCGAACTTTTACAGTTCATACCGGCCATCTTATTGAATTTAAATCTGCTGAACTCTCTGTCATTTATTTCGTTTGTTTTGCAAAACTATCATGGATGGATAACAAAAGGTGCAAATGACAGAAATGGTGTTAGCAAAAAGTAATCTTTAGCGATTCGGCACATTACTGAATGAATGAATCGAGTTTAGTCCATAAAAATCATCATTGGATTAAAAAGCATTATGTATATTTCTTTGAGAATGATGACTGCTACGTCCTTACCCGCAGCGGCGAATGCGATGATTAACAACTTCTTTTGCCCTGAATTGGATAGTATAGAACCAACGACATGTGGTTTTCTTGGATGATGCTTACACAGCGTAAGCAATATTTTTACAAGTGTTTTAAGGATATGGTTATGTCTCATGGAGCTGATGTGACCCATCTGATGACATCGTAAGACTTGGCCTAATTAGACTTGTTCATCAAACCAGCCTAAATGCCAGATACCTACTAAAAAATTATTAATAAGTAGGTATTTCAGATGGGCGCCAGCCAGCGCAGTCGCTCATGCTTCGAATAATTCATCACCGCCAAAGTTATGGAGGCACAAAATTTAAATAATCCTTTCGTATATAATCTATTTTACAATTTATAAAAAATAATTTAATCTGTCTTTTATTTAATTTTAATTTCAAATAACGTTTTAGTTTTTTTTCTAATAGAAACGTAAGCAATCCCATTAAAATCTATTTAGTAAATAATACTATTTTAAATAACATAAAGTGCCATTACATATAGAATAATCATTTAACACGCTTTTGTTTTTATCGTTTTCTTTTTTAAAACACTTTTCTTATTTTAACTATGCTTCCAATCACCAACTGCCCCTGCTGATTGTTTTTTTTTTTTTTTTTGAATTTTGCGAAATCCTATTGCACCTGCAATATTAAGATCCTAAATCAATTACTGCACTTGTGTTCTACGATCAATTTTTTATTCTTTGAGAGTTATAATTATCTAAAGTGTCAAAAGGACCTGCTCTTATATATCAGTACAGGATACAAAATACGTAATGCAAACATGAGGTTGTAGCTTTAGATACGTAATAAAAATTAGGTAGTATATTCTACTACGAGTACATATCATGCTGTTTTGTTATTAATTTCATAGGATTTACTTACATAGAGTTTAATATGCTGGCATACATTGAGTATCCCTTAATACATTTAATTCTCTTATCATTTAGCCCAAAAGCAAACAGCTGTCTAGTAGACAACATTTTATGTTTAAGATAAAAATCACTACAAAAATAAAAACCAAAAAAGTACTAAATAAATACACTACACTTGTTTAGCAATTATAGTATTTATTTTTTTAAGTCCTTTTTTCCAAATTGTACGTACTACATCATTTGTGAAAAGATTTGCATCGGAACGTGTGCATTCGTAAGTTGATTGTTGTTGTTTTTTTTTTTTTTTTTTGTAGGACCTTTTTTTTAATAATTGCAACACGTTTTTGTGTGTTTTTTTTTTGATTCCGTTTCTCTATTTTATTTATTTTTTATTTATTTATAAGATAAGCAAACTATTTGTTCTATCTGCATGTGCATGATTCACGTTGCACATGTTTTCGTATATGATATATTTATTTTTTCTTTAGTTTTCTGCCCATTTTGCTGTGACCTTATTTTATTTAATCTTTTTTTTTTAGTTCTTCTGCAATGACCACAAAGTAAATAATAAAGCCCATCTGGTACAAGTATACAATTTACTTATGCAGACTCACGCATAATGACTATTATAATTTATGGGTTGTTTCAAAATTCTTGTTGGAACTATTTTCAATAGAAATAAAATATAAGATTTAATTAAAACTATGAATTTTTATATTGATTTATGGAATAGACTCATGAAATAGAAATACTGAATTCCAATACATAAACTATCCTTGCTATGTTTTAATATCTTCATTCAATCCACGTCAATTTTCAGCGGAAGATTTCGTGGATGACGCGACTTCGATTGATTATAATTGCTTACAAAGCGAATTTTGCTATAAGGTCAAAATAAATTAATTAATTGGCTCAAGTATTTAGAAGCTTACACAATTTAATATATAAAAATAATTTCTGTCATATGGCCTTTGCAACTATGCCTAATAACCGCCATCAAGTAGGCCTAATTTTACACAATTTTTTATGACCATACCCACCCGGTCTTTTTCCATCAAAAATGCGTCAAACACTGGCTTCTAAATGATCAGTGTTTGCTGGTTTATCAGCGTAGAGCAGAAGTTTGACGCACGCATACACAAAGTAGTCTAACGATGTCAAACCACACAAGCAAGGTGGCCAATTTAAGTGCCCGTTTCTTGAGATAGTTCGGTTGGCAAACGTTATAGCCTATTTACACTTGCTCACATCCTTCATCAAATCAACAACATGTTAACATCTTCCCATATGAATTGTACGTGTTTGTGTGTAAACATTTCTCAACATCTTTTAAAGATGTTCCTAACTCACTTTGTTCCACTCAACATCTTTCGATTATTTTTGTCTCTTCACTAGAAAAAATAAATATTGTTGCAAAAAAATACATGGCATCACTAGAAAAAATTACAAGTTCAAAAAAAACAAGTAAGAGCACTATATTCGGTTGTGCCGAATCTTTTATACCCACCACCAATTTTGTGTACATTTGAAGCACAATATTTATTATTTTGTTAATCGCTATGGAATAATCTCTTTATAATAAAATATGTATCACTTTGTTTGTAGAGGGTGGTTAAATTTTAAGGGCCCATGCTGAAGGTGAACTACACCTAGTCTTTAAATTTGTTTTCTGCATTTCATTTGACATTTCTCAATCTCAGACTAATTCAATTTGAACAGTGGAAAGATTTCTGCAAAACAGGTCTGCATAAAATATTAGAAAATCTGTGAATGTCTTCTTAGTTCCTTGAATGGGTACCATTGCTGTTTTTTGCAATAGTGTGGCAAAAGAGCAATCAACCTCGACTCATCATTGTGCCCAACAATTGAGCATCAACATTGTCATTAAAAATTTGGACCATCAGATAGAGGAGTGGCGCCAAAGATAGGGGGACATTTGGCCGATATTTTGTTAAATACATAATTGAACCATACAAATATTATAATTACAAAAAGAAATAATAATAATATCCTAAATAATTTGTGTTTTATTTAAAAACAACATCGGCCCTTAAAATTTAACCACCATTAATAACTTCGATATGATAGGAAAATGCTTTTGTAAATTTAGTCTTTCAATGAAAGTGGGCGTTAAAGTAGGCGTGTTAGTAAAGTTTCTGCTAATAAACACAACTTAGATATTTCAATAAAGTTCTTTATTTTCGCAAAAACTTTGTCAATAGAGAAATTACATGAATTTAAGATAAACCGTTATATGGGAGGTAGGCGTTAAAGTGGGCGTGTCACCTAAACTTTTTGGCACAACAATTACATTGATTAGAAGGATATATGTAGCTAATTTGATCATCATACCTCTAATTTTGGCGGTTTTATGAGCTTTTAAATTTCATTAACGGTAGATAACGTGAAAAGTGGGCGTTTTAGTAGGCGTGTCAAAGTTGTTTTTGCAAATCAGTACATCTTAGATGTTTCAATATAGCCCTTTATTATTCCAAAATCTTTATTAATAGAGAAATTATATGAATTTTAGTTAAAACGTTATATGGGAGGTGGGCGTAAAAGTGGGCGTGGCACATTGGTTTTCCGTCAAAAAAAAGCCACTCACCATAAAGTAGAGTGTGCAAAATTTCAGAGTCGTACATCCAATTATGTTGCTTTTATGACGTTTTTGTTTTTATATATACCGAAAAATACACTGTGCGGTATAAATTTTCGTACATTTTGATCGATAACTCCTCTCCTAATGCATAGATTTAGACAGTTTTCGGTCAGGAAATATATATTTTTAGTCAGGAAATATATATTTGAAGTTTCATGAGTCTACGTTAATGCGTTTGGACACAATTTCATTTTATTCGATGTTCGAAGGACACGGTTTTTTCGACCTACTCTTGCTTTTCGAGCTATAACTCTCTTCCTAATATTCCGATTTAGCCCATTTTTAATACCAAACAAACCTTGTCTATAAGAAAGATTCTGGCAAAATTTGAGCCCCCTAGCTTTTTCGTTGCGACCTCTATCGTGCTTTCAACAGACGGACAGACGGACGGACATAGCTAGATCGTCATCAAATCAAACCCTGATTCAGAATATATATACTTTATGGGGTCTAAAATGGATATTTCGATGTGTTACAAACGGAATGACAAAATGAATATACCCCCACCATTTTTTTGGTGGCGGGTATAAAAATAAATACATACAACGAGTGGACTTGAAATATGTCGTATAAAATAAGATATCTTAATTATCTTTATACTCTAACAAAATCTGCATATTGTAATAATAACTGCTCTCCAATGGCAAAAATTAATACAATTAATATAGAATTTTTAAATTCCATTTTTTTACATGTAAAATAAATATTATGACAGATGAAAGATAAAGGATGAAAGATATTGTAAATGTAAACAAGTTTTTTTCATTTTCAACATCTTCCACGCATTCCGCAAGATGTGAGCAAGTGTAAAAAGGCTATTGGGCTTAACTAACGAATTATTGCACGCGCTGTATGACATGTTGAACCATCTTATTGAAACCATTTCTCCACCAAATGATTTGCAACGAAATAAGGAATAACAAAATTACGAATCGCGGCATAATGAGACAGGCGTCGGATCAAGTCCTCTGTCACGCTCACGCCTATAGTAGCGATGTTTTCTTCCGTGTGCACCGTACGGTTGCGATTCTAATAATTATTATCCAGAAGAGAACATTTGTTCATAAATCTATAAATAGTATTGCTCAGATGAACGAACCATTATGCGCATATTCGATTTCATATTCGTAAAGATCAACTAACTTTACTTTGGAATTAAAGTTGACTATGTTTCGCTTATAAATTATGCTAGAAATAACGTAAGGCCTCTAATGTCATATGTAATGCAAGCGCTATTCATTCTGTTTGCTACATTATCATCTGCGCCACCCTCTTTATTGTGGTGTTTCCAAAAAAACGTTAATATAATTAATTTTGTATTTATAAAGGTTTTTTCTTATAAGGATATAGAACTTTGAAATGGAATAAAATAAAGGTACGTTTTTTTATATGGAATTTACTTTATGCGAGAGATAATCTTTCGGCATTATAATTTAATATGACTTCTGGCATATGACTGTCATCTCACGATCTTGGAGTCAAATTCACGGGTTCGAAACGTGAACTATGCGATTTTTCGGGATGTGAAGTTGTCTCAACATACACTTGAGAAGAACAAACCTATTAAGAAGAACAAACCTATTAAAGTCGGGATCAACCGCAATATTGTTTTGCATCTATTTATCGACTATACGCCTTTCTATTCGTGCGTCAGTCTATGCATATTCAATTGCCTAGCCAAGCTATACATAAATCACATGAAAGCTGACAAAACGGCCACAAGTTAAAAAGTGTTGCCAACCTAAATTTTATACCTCTTTAAAAAACACACGGTATAACTAAAATGATCTAGATACAAACAACCAGAGAGACTTGAATGTTGCTAAGGATTTTTTTACTTTATAAATGTTTTCTATTGAAAATGTGCTCCATCTTTCAATAGAAAAAAGTTACAGAATAAAATGTAAACAAACCAGAAAAAGACATTTTTCAATATTTTATTTATTTTTTTATTGTTATTTATAAAGTAATGTTGAATTTAATTATTTAATTTCGATTATCACTGTTACGTCCAAATAAGTAAAGAAGAGAAAAAATTGTGGTACTTCAGTATATAATATTCGAAACTGTCGAATTCAGCGCTTTTCCTTTTTTTTATTTAAAATTGCTTACAAGGAATTCAAATTATATTTAATTAATTTTATTCAGTGGCGTTACTGGAGAATTGTGTATAAAAATTATTTTCCCGATCACGAACAGCATTCTTTAAACGGAAATACAAGTCTTGGATGTAGTAAGTTATGACAAAAAAATGTTGTCATATTAGTTTTTTGAAGTTTTCCGTGTACTGCCGATAATTTATGAATATGTAACACACATACATATAAAACTTTAATTTTTTTGTTTAAATTTTATTTCCGTTTATATTATGTAGATCAAATGAGGGTATTACATTATTAAGAAATGGCTTTGCCAAAAAAGAAAAGATATTTAAATAATTAATTTAAAAGCAAAATATTTATAATTCAGTCACTGCATACGTATATATTTCACACATAATGTCGAGACTTTGCCGCTGGCATAACGTAAGCTACAGAAACAAATTTCACAGGAGAAGGGTTTTCAACTTTTGTTCCAATCTGTTAAGGATTTTTAGTAAGCATTTAAATGTAACCTGAAAATTATCTTATGCAATATATAGATCAATTTTACTTTACCTATTCACACAGAAATAGGTTTTTTTGTCAGTCTACATTTCTATTAAGTTAGACTAAAATGTGATCTTGAACATAACGCAATACATAAAAACATATAAAAGAGAATTTATTTGTAATTTTCTTATTCTCATCTTCAACATTTATTTCAGCAACCTCATTCAATATTTTTCGTAAATTTAGATATAAAAAGTAATTAAAAATTTTTCATAAACAAATTTAAAATTTAAAGACGAATTTTTCAGTTTTACAGCGGTCAAACTTCGATCTACATGTACATTAAGCTTTAAAATGTTTTTCCATACAAATTTCCTTAAAAACAATTCGAAAATCATTAAATACAAATACAAAGATGTATTATTGACTTTAAGTTTTTACAAAATATTTGAATAAGTCTTAATAGCAAAAAATTTCCAAATAATTTTTTTTTAGGATAATTTTTCATTATGTTCACGTAAGCGTATGTATGTATATGTGTGTAAGATATCAAAAAGCAAGGGCTTGTATTATTAATTAATTTAATAAATGGGGTTCGTTTTGTCTTGTATTGCTTGTATTGTTACTTTCGAATCAGTATTTCAACAGACAACGTGATTAAGGCTGTGGAACAATTCTATATCAAAAAGTGAATTTCGCAAAATATGTTAGTTACGTTAGTTTTGCTATTAGTTATAATTTAATAATTTTGTTCAACCAAAATGCAGAAAAAACAAATTCTGAAAAACAAATTTATCAAAACTTCTCCGTAAAAGTTTTAGTAAAAAATTGTTAAATTTTAGTCGAATTTTTTTTTTTTAATTTTCTGAAAGCAGAAAATCATGAAGTTTAAAACAAATATTAAAAAATTTTGATTTATTGTAATTTTGTTTTAATTTGAATTTCACTACCATCTAAATTCAGAAATGCGTTAATTCTCACACTTTAATTTTATCTAAAAAAAAAAAATTATAACCAGGATAACAAGCCATAAATACACACATGTACATTTAACGACTCTGACATTTATCATAAAAATTTCACGTACGAATGCGATATTTTTAATTTTTTTTTTACGTCAACCATTTGTTTGCATTTATTTACTGCTGGCACATGTAAGAGAAAGTGAGATTGTGTATATGGGTGCATCTAGTAGGTGTTTTTAAATATTATTTTCAGTTTTTCCTCAAATACAAACGCATTTATTATTGCATTCGCGTGTTTTCATCCTTTTTATTTCTTCACACCATTTAGTTCCTTTATGTTGTATGTATGTAGTTGATTTTGTTGTTCTTTCTCTGTTTGTGTGTTTAAAGTTATTTATTGTGCATTTGTCCTTCAAAGCATACATATAAATATAAAAAATGTTTGTTATAAAAATATTTGTACAGCCAATACAAACAACAATATGGTAAAAGCGCACATACAAAACAAAGTAAATACAATACAAATTGTTTTTATGATGATGTTTTTATACCCGCCACCAAAAAAATGGTGGGGGTATATTAATTTTGTCATTCCGTTTGTAACACATCGAAATATCCATTTTAGACCCCATAAAGTATATATATTCTGAATCAGGGTTTGATTTGATGACGATCTAGCTATGTCCGTCCGTCTGTCCGTCTGTTGAAAGCACGATAGAGGTCGCACCGAAAAAGCTAGGGGGCTCAAATTTTGCCAGAATCTTTCTTATAGACAAGGTTTGTTTGGTATTGAAAACGGGCTAAATCAGAATATTAGGAAGTGAGTTATAGCTCGAAAAGCAAGAGTAGGTCGAAAAAACCATGTCCTTGGCACATCGAATAAAATTGAATTGTGTCCAAACGCATTAACGTAGACTCATGAAACTTCGAATAAATATTTATTGAGTAAAAACAATAAAATTTCCCAAAAATTATCTAAATCTATGCATTAGGAAAGGAGTTATCGATCAAAATGTACGAAAATTTATACAACACAGTGTATTTTTCGGTATATTTAAAAACAAAAACGTCATAAAAGCAACAAAATTGGATGTACGACTCTGAAATTTTGCACGCTTTGCTTTTCGGTGAGGGGCTTTTTTGTAGCGGAAAATCAATGTGCCACGCCCACTTTTACGCCCACTTTTACGCCCACCTCCCATATAACGTTTTACCTAAAATTCATATAATTTCTCTATTAATAAAGATTTTGGAATAATAAAGGGCTATATTGAAACATCTAAGTTGCACTCGTTCGCAAAAACAACTTTGACATGCCTACTATAACGCCCACTTTTCACGTTATCTACCGTTAATAAAATTTAAAAGCTCATAAAACCGCCAAAATTAGAGGTATGATGATAAAATTTGCTACGTATATCCCACTAGGCAATGTCATTACTGTGCCAGAAAATTAAGGTGCCACGCCCACTTTTACGCCCACCTCCCATATAACGTTTTACCTAAAATTCATATAATTTCTCTATTAATAAAGTTTTTGAGAAAATAAAGGACTATATTGAAATATCTAAGTTGTATTTATTAGCAGAAACTTTATTGACATGCCTACTTTAATGCCCACTTTCATTGAAAGACTACACTTACAAAAGCATTTTAGTAGCATATCGAAGTATCTGATGGTCCAAATTTTCAATGACAATGTTGATGCTCAATTGTTGGGCATGATGATGAGGCGAGGTTTACTGCTCTTTTGCCACACTATCTAAAAAGGCATTCACAGATTTTCTAACATTTTATACAGACCTGTTTTGCAGAAATTTAAACATTTTTTACAATTCACCCGATTGTGGACGAATTTGAACGATTATGTTGATCAAAAGAATTACGAAGTGCACAAAATGCATTTTGATTTGAACGCCCATTTTCATAAAAAACCTGAATAACTTTAAAGCGTTGCTCATTTGCGTATCCTTCCACGGATCAAATTGAGTAAGTTTGAGATTGAGAAATATCAAGTGAAATGGAGAAAACAAATTTAAAGACTAGGTGTAGTTCACCTTCATCATGGGCCCTTAAAATTTAACCATCCTTTATAAAGAAAGCGATACATATTTTATTGAAAAAAGATTATTCCATAGCGATTAACAAAATAATAAATATTGTGCTTTAAACGTACACAAAATTGGTGGTGGGTATAAAAGATTCGGCACAGCCGAATATAGTGCTCTTACTTGTTGTTTATTATATTTGTTACAAAAACACCTTTTTATTTAAATTCTGTGCTCCTATCAGTGTTCTGTAAATAATACAATTTAAGAAATTTTTTAAAATTATTTAACAAATTAATTTAAATGAAAACTAGTTAGAGTTTTTAAGATACTTTTAATATTAATCTCTATTATTTTTCTTTTCAATTTTCACCAATTTAAGGACTACAGCTCATGTTAAACCTGTGCATGCTTATAAAGTTCACAAAAAAAAAATTATTCATAAAAGTCTGCAATGTCATTCTCAATTTTTTTCTACTTCTACCCAGCACATTTTTATAAAAATTTTATTTTATATGATTGGAAAAGTGGGCGAGGACACGATATTCAAAATATAAAAAAAATTTTTTCAACTTCTCCTTTAGTGTTTAGAAAAGTGATCGGTACCATGTCCCACTATCAACGTGATGCAATTTGTGAACGTAGTTTTCACCATTTTAAGAAATTTATCATTCTTTTTCAATATTTCATCATCCTAATGTTTGAATTAAAAAAATTATTACAAATTTATCTCTACAGATTTTGTATGCAAATATCTTTTAAATTAAAAAAAGAAAAAATATAATTTATCATTTCAACTATACAATGATTAAAAATTAACATAAATTCATGTACTTTTTATGTGCCACATACGATGTATTAAATTTATATATAATGATTTCCTTCATTTCCCAATTCCTTCCTTTAGATTCAGATCGCATGTGTGGTCGCTTACTAATGTGTATGTATCTATTATTTCCTTACATGTAGCTTCAGTTAATCCTTATTTAAGTATGATAAATATAATGATGTTTTTTCAACACACACATATTTATAATTTTAATTATTATTTATGTTTCGTAAGGCACACACTGATTTATTGTTTCTATTGTCATATATCTAAGTAAAATTCTTTTAAATCTGTATGATAGATCATGTGTATGTTTTATATTTTTAATTTTCTAAACAGGTAGAAGAGCCAGGTAGGTTAAAAATAGGAACTTGCAACAGCAACAACAACAAAACTTGTATTCTCTTAAAAATACATACCACACAACTCTTTACGCTGACATTAACTGACAGGACCCCACGTTGTGTATGTGTACGAATGTTTTCACTCTTTTAAAAAGTGTCAGTCAGTTGTACTAGATAAACAAGTATGTTCAAGCGTTTTGAATATACATATGAGTATGAGTGTGTCAATGCTGTAGTTGTTTTTAAATGCCGCTAGTGGCAACGATGATGACGGTGACGGACGTACGTTAACGTTTAATATTAGGGTTTCGTACGTGATTTTTTCAAAACCAACATGATTTATTAAAATTTTATTATTTATTTCTACGAGTACCTTTGTACGACAGTACTCACTTGTATGTGTGTACACAGATTTCCCCTTTAATATGAATTGATATCATCTGCAGTTCTTTTTCTCTCTTATTACAATTGCCCTACAGTTTGGCAGGTATGTAATCATTGTTACTAGCGTATCTCTACCAGAATATGATGTAGGGTATGCCATTCATATATCACAACTATTTGTCATCATTCAATGGACGAGATCGAATGAAACAAACTCGTTGAGGAACCTTGTAGGAACCTATAAATTTAATTCGCTGCCACTATACTTTTTACTGTAGACAAAACTTGTTTTTCAGAATAAGAATTGACCTTTTAGTAGTAGTCTTCGCAGATCATCTTAGTATATGAAGACATGTATACCTTTTGCAGGATAAATTTAACATGACAAATCATCATTGATAGATGGTCAACTCTATTAAATTATACAAATTTATTAATAGATATGCCTTCATAGCTGTCCGATTTAACACTTTTTGATTATTTTCAAATATTATGCTGATATACCAGCAACTATTAAAGCCCTGGAAGCCGATAAAATGCTCGAAAAAGTTTTGATTTTAGTTTATTTTTTTTATACGATTTTAAAATTTCAAGCTTTTTCGTTCTTAAAACAACAGCTTATATAACAAGAAATGATGGCTTGGATATAGTAGAAATTCCGAGTATAATTATTTTTCACAATAAAAAGAATCCTGGGTTTTTTTTGAATTACATTTATTACAGGCTTTGTGCAGGCCTGGATTCAGCATGCCCATTTAAAGGGGTGGTTTTATTAAATTATATGAATTGTTTTTTTAATGGCTGCCAGAAAAAAGATAGTTTAGTAAGGGTTAAATATCTTTTTTGCCACTCCTGGATCCTCACTTGGCTATGTATAAAGGTACGAATTTTTATATTTATAATGCAAGGTGATGACATTGGCATTTGTTAAAGAACAGGTACAAATTACGCCTTACTTATACGTGAAAAACCAAGGTTGGCAACCGATACCGATTAAATACCGTTTAAAATTGATTACCGGTATCGATACCGATACCGAAATAATTTTTTGCGTAAAATACCGGTATTCAAATACCGTTTCCCTTAATACCGGTATTATACCGGTATCATCATTTCAGTGTTTCGGTATTTAAAATGCATACCAATTTAGCAAATAGCATCAAATTTCTATATGTTCAACACTATCGTGTTAGTTGAAATAGCTTTTTTACCTTCATACACCACGATGACATCACTGCCATTGTTTTGCTACTGGCCAAGGAGAATTTGCAGTGGTTGCAGTGTGTCAGCTGTTCTTTGTTTCTTGCAAACAAATTTGCACCAAAAAAATTAAACATATAAGATTTGTTGTATAACTAAGGTCACCTGTATAAATTTGTATTGTTACAACTGAAAAAAGCTTTTCTTTGAAGCGCACAACTTAAGTGATCAAACTAAATTTAAAAGCATTTAAAAAACATATATGATAACAAGAACAAAATGCCTCGACCAAAGGAAAATATTTGCAGAAAATTTTTTTAATTTGATTTTTAAAAAAAATATTAACAACTGCATTGTCAAGGAAAAAGAACATGTGTGTGTTCCTAATATTACTTACTAAATATAATATTTAGAAAAGAAGTTAATGTTCAGTTAATATTTTTGTTAATTAAATCTATATATATAAAAGTGAAACTCTGTGTGTGTGTGTGATAGCTATAGACTCCGAAACTATAAAACCGATCGGACTCAAGCTATGGCAAGTTGTTTTACACATACCAGGGAGTGTTTATGGGTAGAAAAAAGTGGGCGGGGTCACGCCCATAAAAATTAGTTATCAGTTTTAGCTACTTGCACTTGACCGATTTTTCTGAAACTTTGCACACATATCGAGCTGTCATGACTAAATAGTTTCGTGATAAAAAAAGTGGGCGGGGCCACGCCCCTAAAAAAGTTTTAATTTTGAGGTACTTGCACTGGACCGATTATTCTGAAACCTTGCACACATACTAAGCTGTCATAACCATAAAATTTTGTGATTAGAAAAATGGGCAGGGCCACGCCCACAAAAAAAGGTTATAATTTTGAGGTACTTGCACCAGACCGATTATTCTGAAACTTTGCACACATATCGAGCTGTCATGACTAAATAATTTTGTGATTAGAAAAGTGAGCAGTACCACGCCCATAAAAAAAAGGTATCATTTTGAGGTATTTGCACTGGACCGATTATTCTGAAACTTTGCACACATATTGAGCTGTTATGACTTTACAATTTCGTGATTAAAAAAATGGGCAGGGCCACGCCCATAAAAACAATTATAATTTTGAGGTACTTGCACTGGTCCGATTCTTCTGAAACTTTGCACACATATTGAGCTGTTATGACTTTACAATTTCGTTATTAGAAAAGTGGGAAACACCACTCCCATAAAAAAAAAATATAATTTTTAAGTTTTTGCACTTGATATTCAATTAAAATTCAGAATGCATTTCGATTCATTAAGGGGCGTAGCAACTCGCGCCGGGATTGGCTAGTAAATAAATAAAAATTTAGGGCCGTATTCATAAAAAATATTTTAGGTTTATTGAAAGCTTATTTGACAAATTTCTCTACAATATCTGTCAAATAAGCCTTTAATAAACCTAAAATATTTTTTATGAATACGCCCCTAAATATGTATATGTTCAAAATCTTTTATTTTTAGCCAATACCGGTTTGTAGCACTGATACCGGTATACCGATACCGTTATAATTAAAATACCGATACCGATACCGTTACCGAAATAATAAAAAACTTCATACCGATACCGTTATTCGTTTCGGTTGCCAACCTTGTGAAAAACTAAGACGTCATATAAGCACAATCCTTAATTATGATCAAAGAACAATTACGGTCTAATTCATAAAAATTAAAGAAAAATTTATAAGAGGTTTATATGTCAAATTTCTATAGAAAATCAGCTTAATAAACCATTTATAAGCCTTGAATAACTTTTATGAATAATACCCTGTTCAGACAGATATTTTTAATTGTTTCAATTTAGTGTTGATTGAGCAATTAAAATAAGTGTTCAGACATACTCAATTTATCTTACTCCATTAGCATTTGATAGCTGTAAAATCAAATAATGCCTTCTCTTTAGTGTTTTTTCTGTTGATAAAATATATTTACAATTATATTTATACATACATATATATACTTATATGTATGTATCTTAATTTATTTAAACATTTTTTTTTAACTTTCTTCAAACATTTTCTATTTTTTTAATTTTTATTTTTTGTATATTTATTTGTTTGACATTAGAAATGCCACCTATAGAATTTTCTTCTCACTGAACATACTTCTCAAGAGTTGTATTTCGAGTTTTAGACAATAAGTGAAACAATTAAGTATATATTGCTCAATTTAAAAATAATTTTTAGTATGGCAAATTGAGCTCAATAAGGCCTTTAATTGCGATAATATTATAAATTGACAATTAAGGCGCCTGTGTGAACATAATATAAGGCAGTTAATCTTTATTTCTTAAACCCAAAAGCAGGTTTAAATTTTACATTTGAATTAAACGTCGTTAATATTTTTTCAAATTGATTTAATACCAGGGACTGCAGGGTAATAAAATTTCACTTTATTTGCGTATGTTCGTGTATACAATTGTGTACTTTGACATGCATAACAAGTGAATTTTATCTCTGTCATATTTTTCTCTATTTCTCTTTTTTCTTTATTTTTTTTTCTAAAATGCTTTAAACATACTATATTTGTTTATTTGATCCTAAGATAATATTATTTAGTGAGCTAGAGGTGTAAATTACAAATAAAGATTTTAAATAAAATACACTGACAAGATTCTTTTAAAATGTGTTTTATTTGTACAATAAATTCATGTTAATAGCACTTTGTTTCGGTACATTATGCAGAGAGGTGAGAAATGCAAATATTTATGTAGAATCTAATTCTGATAATTAGTTTAACTTGCATTCTTTATGATAAAGCCTTAAAAATGTTAATACTAATGGAGATGTTTTAAATCTTTGTTAATGTGTGATAAAAATAAAAAATCTTTATTTTGACCGGGATTCTTTTTTTTAAATTTTCTAATAAAAGAAATTTATATTTTTTTTAGATGACAAGAGGACTAAAATATTATTGAAGTATCATATGTATGTACATGTCTCACAGAATAATTTCTAGCTTGACATTAAAAAATCTAGGGGGCATTGCATTCTGAAAATCTAAAAATAAATATTCTAGTGGGTCACGTTATGATCTCTATAAAAAATATTAAAAAAGTTTATTTATTTTATACTTAGTATATACGTACATATGTATATACATAAGTATGTATGTATGTATGTATGAATTTTATATAAAATTTTTGAAAGTGCATAAATTAGAATTGTTATCAACCTAAAACTCTAAGCAAAAAATACATAATATTTTTATAGCCCCTCATGCCAGCAACATACAAATTTTATGGTCGAAAATTTATATTTTACGATTATTTTATATTATTCTTTTCATTTGTCAAAGAAAAAAATCTGTACACATTATTTTCACATATAAAATGAATGACCATTGTTTCGCTTTATTCTAGAAATATTTTAGTATCTGACACTTGTTTCTTTAATATTAAAGGAAATATAATATTCATGCCTTAATTCATTCATTCGCTCGCTCGCCCATGCAATGCACAGTTAGTAAAAGTCTATTAAAGGAAAAATTCTATATTGAGTACAGCCAATAATAAACTTAATACTAGGCAACGAGTCGAACTCAGGCGCAGTGGTATACGATAGAGTTTTTTTATGGCCCATCGCACCTTCCAAACTATGTATGAAGTAATATCTATACTTACAAATGCAAAGGGACAATTTAAAAGCTATAAATTATCAAAATATCATAAAATAAAATGAAAATAAATATCTGTATATAAATAAATAAATAAAAAATAACTGCATGCATACATACAAATACAATATATAACAACAAACAAACAAATATATATTTTATGATTGTTTTAAGCTTCAAACAAATAGAATGAATACAAAATACTAAAGCTAAAAAAAGAAATGAAAAATGTATAAAGAAATTATTAGTTTTCTTTTTTTTTTGTAAACAACGAGGAGTCAGTCAGTATTCTACGATGTCACCACATTTGCTGGCAGTCAAAATTTACGACCCCACTGAGGTAATAAATTTTTAACGATTTTTTCATTTTTTTTCTATTTTTTCTATTTTTAATGGAAAACCAATCCAAATCGAAAACAATAAAAATCTAAAAACTTAAATGTAATAAAATCAAATGCCAAACAAAAGTGATGTTAGTTCATGAAAAGCAAAAATAACTAAGATATCCTTTTCTAACAAAAAAAAAAAAAAAAAATTAAAAATCGAAAGAGAAACGCAAATCAAACAAAATTTTAACAATGGATTTAAGATTTTATTTTGATTTAAGAAATCTTTTAATGTCTTTTATTTGTTTGAATTTTATGAGTCTACTTTTAAAAATTTGATTTTATTGCTTTTCAAAATCTTTATCTAGCGGTTGTAAAAATATGAAGAGACAAGGAAACAAGTAGCCTTTTATTTTTGTAACACATTCTACAGTCCATGTTAATAAAGTTGTTTTGAATCGAATCAATTGTTTGTTGCAATTTAAAAGTAAAAGCCAGTGATTTATTTCCCACCTTTTCTACATAAAGTGTTTCCTCAAAATTAATCAAAAATAATTCTTGTAAGCAGCATAGTCCACGAAGCTCACAAAGAAGGCTTCTGGAAAGTTATTATTACAAAAAGCAAAAAATATTTTCATCGAGATAAATTTCAGCGGAAATTAGCAAACATATTATAATTTTTAATTGAACCAATTTGATGTATACGGCTCACTCCCGTAAATTACCTAGACTCTCGTAAAATTGTTGAAAATATGACAACTACCACTAATTCTTCTGTTTTTAATCATTTTTTGTGCTTCTGCCTTTGAAATGCATTACCAAATTGATGCAGTCTTTTTGGACATTTGTAAAGCGTTTGATAATACTTACCTTGGTTTCCTTGATACTTTTTTGAGTTGGTTAAAATCTTATCTTTCTAAACGAAAATATTCAGTTGTGTTATAAAATTTTGTATCTTCTCCATATACTTATGGTTATCGTGGTAGTTCGCTGCACGCCAACAGTCAAGTAGAGTCTGTATGACTCCGTTTTGACAAAAATCCATATACTACTGGCTCAGGTATTCCTCAGGTCCGTATATTATGTCCTTTGCCATTGTTAATATTTATAAATAATTAATAGTATTTCATTTCGGATATTCGTTTTTTTTTATGCTGATGAGCCAATTATATATTTTCGAACCAATTCAGATATCTTTAAATGATTTTAGAATAGGCGACATGCAAAATTTTTACTCATTATGGTGTTCGTTATAAATTTTTAAAAAAGCAAAAAAGAACCGAGGAGATAGGATTTGGTAGTTTAGTTAATTGCTTTAATTGTTTTCGTTTAGCATACAACACCATCAAGTTATGTAAGTAGATAACGTAAGCTTTTTCTGTGAGGCTTTTTAATGTTTCAATATATATTTATTCCACTACACTATATCAAGAAAATTGCGCAATTTGATTTAGCGGTATCAAAGGCTTTATTTATTTAAGATTTTAGCCGGGCTTTGCTTTACGAACAACTGAGATTGTTACCGTACCATGAACAATAGTTTTTTTTTTCAATATATGGATGATATTGTAACTTGAAATTATAAATTATGTTCTGTTGTTTTCGTTGAGCTTGAGATCAATTTATGTATTCTGTAAACATATTTTTTTATTATCACTCATATTTCGATACCAAACAATTAGTACATTCTTTAGGGTGAACATACAAATTATGAAAAAAAGCGAATTCAAAACAACTGAAAAAATATTTCGTAAAAATGGCGGGAAAACAAAAAATATTTTTGTTAATATAAAAAATTTTTTAAAATATTATACAAACTTATACACAAAAAAAAACTAAAAATGAATTTCAATTATGAAATTAATACTATTAATTAATATTGTATTTGATTTTGCTCCCACCATCACGTCTTTAGTAGAGGTAAGAACTGACGTTCCACCCTAATAATAAAGGTCATGTGATGATTCAGAATTTTGATCTCTCTTGATTACAATCGCTCTCACGGTTCCGACGGTGTTGCTCTTGTCTGGAATTTGTGTCTAGAGCAAGGTGAAATTGGGGGATAGTTCACGAAACCTTGCAGGCCTGGCAGGAAAGATGGACAGCTGAGACCAAGGGAAGGTGGACAGCCAGACTACTCCACGCCTTGAAAATTTAGATTGGAAGAACAATAGGAGAAGTTAACTATTACCTAATACAGATGCTTACAGGGCACGGGTACTTCCGAAAGTACCTACATAAAGTTGGCAATTGTTAAACACCCTACTGCCTATACGAGGAGGCTGAGGAGATAGATGACGCCGAACACCCTTTTTTCAAGTGCAACAAATGGACGCAGAAGCGACAAGAGCTGGAAAGAAAAATAAGCGAAATAACTATGGAGAATATAATTCCCAACATGCTAAACACCGAGGACAACTGGCGCGCAGTGAAGTGATACCGTGAGGATATACTGCGGATAAAAAAGAAGGATCTGGATGCATCAGAGTAAGGATTAAGCGGATGCTATTACAGCCATCAGGAAACCACCCCGAAGTAATGCTGGACTCGGTTCCGGGTGGATTGTTTTCCAAGGGTGGAAGACAGCGGGTTTTTTAGTCGGTATTCCCATAGGGAAAACCTGACATAACACATTTTTGACGATCGGCATTTTTACCTCCTTACCCGCAAAATAAAATAATCATCACAATGATACTATGAAATAAATATGAAAATAAATAATTTATTTTGAAAAATATTGCGAAATATATCAATTGAAACATATTAAAGAAATAATTAAAATTTATATAATTTTAAAAAAATGCTTTTAATCACGCCTATAAATGAAATTTGAGATTAATTCAAATAAAGTTTCTATTGTATCAGTATTATAAAATATTGATTCTATTTTAAATGAAAGTACGCAAAAAGAAAAAAGATGTATTTTTAATATAAATATTTAGTTTCATGTAAATAGGTACATATACTTTTATTTAAATTTAGCATATTATAATTATAAGAAAAATATGAATTGGTGGCACGGCACAATCGTTATTTTTTGCTCGACCTAGGCCCAAAGAAATTTTACCGATAAAAAATCTTTATTAAAGCAAAGGAAGCAATTCAAGTAATAACTAACCGATTAAATTTCGAATCCAACAGAATGTATTGGGCTGCAAGGCATATTGACTTAAGTCACATCTGCAATAAAGTTCCACCTCTAATTATATTAGGAACAAAGTTGGCTTTGTTTTGCTTTGTATAAACTTACTTGAACTCTAATCTGCTGATTGTCTACTACTATTTTAATATTTACTCACCTCCATTTTTATCATGATTAATCAAACTTGTATTAAACTTATCCTTACAAATCAAAAAAAAAAAAAAATAAAAAATCAAATCTTGACAAAAAATAAATTTTCTCCCATATTTATTTTTATTTTTCAGTACATTTTTTTCAACTGACAAAAATTTCAAAGTTTTTAAACAAATTTAATATCAATTAAAAAAATTTTTCATAATAATTAAAAATAATTAACAATTAATTATTAATTTCCAACATTTCTAAGATATTTCTGCGTCTGTAAGTATTTTCTTTGTTAAAATTAATGTATTTTTAAAATCAGTTTAATGGTTAGAGTTAACGCAACGTAATTGTAATGCTGTTTTTTATGCCAATGTTGTGTACTTGTGATCAGGACTATGTCCAGCAATTCTTATCAACATTTAATAATTATAAAGTAATTTAAAACAATTGTGGTTTTCAATTTGTGAATTTGTATCTTAAAAGTTGTTGCTTATTTAAATAATAAAAACATAATGCTCCGAACAAGAGTTTATCTCAATATATTTATCGATTTCAAAACACTAAAAATATATATATTTTATACGCAGAGAATATGTGGCTTCAACGCACATCAAGAGAAACAATGGATCTTTTGAAAGAAAAGTGCGAAGATCGCATTATTTCTAGTAGAAGACAAATTAATTGGCCACCAAGACCCTTCGATTTGACACATTTAGACCGGGTTTTCTAGGGGTTTGAAATTAATTTTCTACGGCACTTTCTAGAGCGTTTTGGCTATAAATAGTTAAAATCGGTGTTCAGGAGTTTGATTTTAATAATTCTTTAAATTTTATTAAAAATAATGTGATAAAATATTAAAGTCTTTTAACAATATATCTTTTTTTTAAACGCTTTTAACTAGTTAAGAATACAAAACTGTTATTTTCAACTAGTAAAGAATATAAAAATAACAAATAAAAGTTTTTCCCGACTCTAGCCGTGTATATTCCGTATATATTATCACAAACAAATTTTAAATTTTTCTAAAAGAAAATTAAAAAAAAAAACATTTTTAAATTGAACCAGACTAAATAAAAAATTCTTAAATAAAAGCACAAACATAAATATATTTAAAAATAAGAAAAGGAACACCATTGAGTTTACCAGTGCGCCACTAAACTTTCGATTGTATCAAGGTTGGTAAAGTGCGACGCTTAAAAGTTCCGATACATGCTTTCAAAACGTTGTCATAATACTCAAATAACTGTAACTATTAATAACTTGGAAAAAGGTTTAATTTTTACAAAGCTGTGATTCTTTTTAAAACCCAGGTACCAACTTTGTGTTTTATTTCAATGAAAGGAAACTTTGAACCAACCTGCAGACAAGCTAAGCGCTAATCCACATAGAAAATAAAACTGTAATGCAACATTACTCCAGCCGTCATGTGGTTTCAACAGTGTATGTGATTTCGAGAATTTGAATTAACAATTTAAATTTAAGACCCGTCTACTATATCTTGAGAAGTCACGTAAGGTCTCTGAATAACATAACAACATTTAAGGAAATTCTTTTTAAACTAATAGCAGATCTTGGTCTTTTGTCTAAAAAAATGTTTTTAATGTTTTTAAGTTTTAATGGGCTTAAAAACCCCTATACCCTGCAGCTAATTACTAACACTTAAGAAATATGATTTCAATGTCTCCAAAAATTTAAAGGCAATTGGAATTGAAAGTTTATTTTTATATTTAACATTGACGTCATTACTTCCTCACTAGCATGCTGAAATATTTTTAAAAATTTCAGAAAGCTAAGAGGAACATAAATATTGATCAATCACAAGCATAGATCTGAAGAGAAGAAAAAAGAATATTTTAAAAACAAATTTGCTTTTGAGAAGTAGCAGCTTAAGCAGCCATAAAAAGTTTTTGGTAAATTTTAAGCTGTATCCGCTCCTGGTCAATGATGATCTTAAAATATGTGTGAATTTCTTATGCGATTTATGAATAAACAAACTAAACTTATATTTGAAAAACTTGTTACAAAACGATATTTAAAAATACTGCAAAATATTTAAGCCAAAAAATATATTTCTGACAATTTCCTTATAACCCAATTTCTATTTTTGTATGTAAAACACACTCCTCTGTAACTGTGTTCAAGTTATTTCCATTTAATTTCTTTAAGCTGTCATTCGTTAATATTACAAACATTTTTATCCTAAATTACACATAAATTAAACTTTGAAATTTAAGTTAATTGCTAGACATTAATATTGTATTATAACGAAATGTTTTTGTCAAATAGTCAAGACAACAAAAAATATGTCGAATAGTGGGAAGTTCGTTATGACAGCAATTTAGCATTAATGTGATGATAAATAAAAAACTTTATTTAAAAATAAATGCCAGACAGACAAAGTTGAGAATGAAGCCGCTACAGAGGAGGAGGTGGAGTTATTTTAACAGTCGATTTGAATATTTACAAAAAGAGAAGGCAAAAAAACAGAAACTTGTTGAATTCTTTTATACAAATACGCTATGAAGGCACAGAGACAACCTAAAGCAGAAAAAGCCGAAAAAGCATTACTAACGCCCATTTCTACCACATTGTAAATTAATTTATCTTCTTCCTATTCTTTGTATTGCTAGTCAAGCTATTTCACTTCATTCCACCATATGTCTAATAACAACTCTACAGATAAATAATTGAGTGAATGAACAGTTGGACGGACAAATAAACGAATGTTTGAATGAAAGAGCGACTGAGTGAATAAATACTTGTGTTTTTACACTCCAAGTAACTATAGTGTTTATTTGATTGTTTGTATGCATTCAAGTCTACATCTGTGTATTTGTGTTAATGAATTAATTTGAAATTGTTAAATTAGGCAAAAGTTCCACACTAATCAATTAATCAAAATATATAAATAATTTGAGAAAACAATCAAATAAAAGCACAATTCATCAGACATACATAAAAAAATAAATAAATTTAAAACATATTCGTATATCCATTCATACGCACACACAGTATCATTCACAATGGCAACTTCACAAATAAACAGACAAATCACAGACAGACACTATGACTTATCAATTATATTACAACACAAACTATTTTTTTATGAACACTTTTATTGTGTCAATTTGTATAGTTTTCTTTCGATTTATTCTCCTCAATTTTATTAAAATTAAATCTAAAATCGTGTTTTTATTTATTATCGCTCTGAATGGCTGTGTAAGGGGGGGGAGGAAAAAACCAATATTTTTTTATTAGTGAAATTTAATGGACAGTCGATCCCACGCAATAAGTTCACAACATTATCACATTAACAAAGACGGGACGTTGGGTCATCTAGGAAGGTCAGTTATCGTTACTTGTGCATGTTCAACTACAGGGTAAAGAGATAGTGTTGCATGTCCAATAAATAACTAAAACAAAAGTGGCAAATTAAAAAATAAACTCATTTTTCCTAAGTATTTATGCCGTATGTTGACTTGTTGGGTATATTTATAATGTGTGTCCCAAAATTAACCCTTTCAGACGAGAATATAAAAGGGTTTATATAATTTGGTCATTTCGTTTGTATGTAATTTCTACTTTATTCAGAAATTATATTCTTAATTCTTATAGACATAGAAATTAATTAAGCTAAGTCACTCTGTCCATGTGTAATTTGAAATCAACTTTTTGGAGCATCCACGTATAGTACGTCAAACTATTGTATGGCATCAATTTATCAGATATGCTTTCGAAAATTCTGTTATGTGGGTATATTATAAGCTGAGATATAAGCAAAAGAACACGATCGCCTGTATCTTTTATTCAAAGATCGTCAGATGTTGCAGCTTGTTACGTTTGTTGAGTATATATAAAATATTTACGTTTGGAAACATTTGCAAAAAATCTTGGATCAATGGAATTATATATTTATTTTTGAAATATATATTTTTCAAAAAAATGTTGCCTATAACTTTACCGATTAGAGCACGCTTTATCTAAAATTTTTCACGAATATCTCTAGAAGCATATTATATCTACAAATAGTAGCAAAGATATTAAGAAAAGTCTTCGTTCCAACTTGGGATGCGTCAAATTTTAAATCCATTCTCAACATATTGAATATAGTTGTTGGTGGCTTCATTACATCTTTATTTGGAACTCAGATATTTAGTAAAAGAGCTATAAAAGTTAAGTTAAGTTAAGCTTGTTCTCTAGTAACAATATTTTGCTTAATTTTTAAAGATATTAATTTTAGTTAAGGCTAGCGGGTCCGCCAAACAACTTTTTTTTTGAAAATGCTATAAAAAAAAGTGTAGCTGCGTCTGTGTGGCACGTAGCGCCGTCCTGCTGAAACCAAATGTTGCCAATTTCCTCCTCTTCAATTTCTGTGAACAAAAGTTCGTTTAACATGGCCCGATAACGATCGCCATTGATAACGGCCACTTCTTGCCCATTTTCGAAGAAAAATGGCTCAATTATACCTCAGGACCAAAATCCGCACCAAACAGTGACTCGTTTTGGGTGTATCGGCTTTTCAATGTATGCGTGTGGGATTTCTGTGCCCCAAATGCAACAATTTTGCTTGTTAACATACCCGCCAAGATCAAAATGAGCTTCATCTGAAAATATGATTTTTTTGGCAGAATCGGCCAAATAAATGTCGCAATATTTCCCAACGTTGTTCAAGCGTATACGCAACCATATTTGTTCAGCGGAAAGGTAAAACTAATTATCTGTCAAATTAGACATGAGTTAAGTGTTACCATTCACGAAATAAGCACTAGTTGAAAAAAAAACGTTAGATAGGGGAACCCTTTATTTGAAGTTTAAGGTATTATATTAAGTATTAAAACTGTTCATAACATCATCCTAAAGAAATTTAAGAAAAAAAATTGTTGTTCTTATTATTACTTTATTTGGTCTTTATATTCGCCACTTTATAAGGGACATCATGGTATAGTTTTAATTTTTCTATAGGTTACTCTATTCTACCGTTCAAAGCCTTTAATTTCAAATCAATACTAAAGGGAGATGAATGAGTAAATTTTTAATTACTAGATTTAAATAATATATAAATGTATTGTACGCCATTTGGTAGTGGCATCCTTCATAAATTTTACACATTTTTTATGTATTATATTGTGCTAGTCCACAAAAAACTCATAGTAACCGTCTCGGTTGACAGTAAGCCGAAAAAATTTATTATTTTGCTGCCTTTTTTTAAGTTAGTTTTGACCCAATTTGTAAGTTTTTCCTAATAATAACTTTATCGATCACGATTTGTAATTCGGTGTCTTTAGTGTGTCCAAGATTATATCAGGAGCTTTAGTAACTTGATGTATTTAACCAAATGAATTTCTTTCAAATTTTTGTTTGTCTATACCATATTAAATATAAATAATAACAAATTTGTCTATAAATTATGTTCGAGCTAAAAAGTTTTATTTTTTTTTGGTAAAACATGGGGAAAAGCAGAGCCAATCGTATTAATTTGCTTGTATTTCAAAAAGTTAAGGTGCGATTGTTTTGGGCTTCATTCCAGAATATTTCAAAAGAATTGATATCATATGCAGATCTGTGCAATATGGGCTGCTAAAAGTTGATTTCAACCAATACACGGTGAAATGGATAGACGAAAAAGACTATTAATAAACTTTCAGAACACATATACATACTTTATGGGGTCGAAAATTTTTATTTTTAAATTTACAAGGCGAAAGATAAAGCAATACTTACAGCTACTGGTGAAGGGTTTAAAAAGCTACGGACGCTCCGTAGTTTGAAAACCTTTCACATACACAAATAAAAGAATTGTGTATTTCAACGATAATCGCTTTTTAAATGCAAGGTCGATTGATTAACTTTACGATCAATTAATAAACATTAAAAAAATATATTTTTATGATTTTAGTTATGAGCTTCCTACGATATTGTTTTACATTTTTACATTGCACATTACTCTTGGATATAATATGTTAATATACCTTTTAATTAGTAAAATTCTGTTAAGTTTTTGATTGTATATCCGGCCTTTTTAAAAATAAAATTTAAATCGTTTACCTTCAGTCCTAACAATTTTATTCCCATACCCATAATCAAATCTCTAAATTATTAGAATTCTATAAAACCAAATCACCATACAACAACTCTTTGATAATAATTTGATAAATTAAAAATATGACTGTGAACAAAATTTAAATATTGTATCATAAAACATACATTTTATATTATAACTTCTATAGAAAATTAAAAAATATTTTTTTTTATATCAAGGAAATATTTTAAAATCTGTTACAGACCATATTACAAGAATGTTAGAAATTTAGTTCCAGCTCGTAAAAAATATAAAAAATTTGTTGTTTTTTCTTTTGATTTTATTTTAAATATTTTTAAGCAAATCCCTTTATAATGTTATGCCACTTTATTTAAAGCCTTTTGTTAAGCAACTTTATGTTAAAACTTTTTAATATTGCTTTTTTATCCCTTAAAAGTAACATTTGCACAATTTAAATGTATCACATATTATTCAAAATATAAGAACATTTTACATTAGAAAAGATCCCATAAGTCGTCACTTGTACGTTGGCAACAATAATGCTAATAGATTTAACAATAAGAACAATGGCTATTGTATTGTTTTAAATGCATGTAAACTTTTTGGAAAATGGAAACCTTAATTTACTAAAATCCAACAATTAAAGCCTTTAGAAAATCCTTAAACAATGTTAAATGGGTCTTCTGTACATTACAGACAAACGTACATACAGGACACTTAAATATGTGTGTACACACATGCAGTTACACCTTTCCTAGGATGGATTAACAAATGTAAACATAAATCACCTTAAAACTTCAATTAAATATAAGCCTGGCTATTCATACATTCATATGTACACACAGTTCAACCTTCAACACATTTCAACACATGTGTGTTGTTATGTGTATTTGTTTGCATTCCATTCTCACATTAGAATTCAGTTTTTGTACATATAATTCTTTTATGCTCTACAATATCATAGAATGAATGGGTATTAGACATTTACTCAGAAATAGTCTCACAAAAACTTTAAAATCATTTTTTGATTTGTAAAACCCTTTGTCCCTCTGTCCTACAAATCGTGAAACAAAAATGCAGATTTCAATTTAAATAGATTGTTGCAAAACTTAGCTGCATAGTCTGTATTAATTTTGCTTGTAGTCGATGCATGGTTTGGTTTAAAAGTGAGTCAAATAAAACTTAAACCGTTTAATATAACCGTTTTATATAAAAATACGTAAATTTATAAATTATTATACAAATTCATTAAACATTAAAATATTGGCATATTACCCGGTATATATATTAAATTATTCACTTTACGTGGAAATCCTACCGTTAAAAATTTTACAGTTGCTTTAATTAACTTTTTGTACGAGCAAGTCCATTTACGCTTAAAATCAGACATGTCCTGTTATAGCTAATTACTTTTTCACAAGAGCCTAATACCTTTTCACCAAAGTTCTGGACAGTTAAGTGAACTTGCCTCCCGTGCCATAAAATTGACAATACCAATCTAAGCCCTTTTTTCAATAAAAGCCAGAATTACAGATATGTTAAATCCGTTTTGCAGGCCTCTTTAATATATATGTCTTTGCTTATCGAGCTTGAAGTCACAAACGATTGGCAAATGTCTTGCCACAGAAGTAATTTTGTTTGCTCTTTTGTCCGGTATTGTTCTTTAACATTACCTCATCCATTAGCCACATAAAACTCTTGACCAGGGTTGTTAACAGTTTGTCAGCGCATAAGTTTCATCATCCATCACACAACAATGTACATTTTTCATAAAATTTTACGCAGCATTTTTCCCTCGTTCTTTTGTTTACAAGTTCTTTATCGCATTGCGATCTGAAGCTTTCTGTATATTATACAACTTCAACAAACTTTCTGATAAAAGTGTACCGTGCTATCCGAAAAAGTTGTTCGACTTCTTTTGCGTTAACAACAAATGTTAGATCCTTTGTTCCCTGATTCAGTTTTTTTTTCAATATTAAGCCTTTCTTATAGTGTCAAATTTCAGATAACTGTGTGACTCTATGTGAAAAGCTTTAATTTTTTCACATAACTTTTTTTTGCTGTCCATTTTGACCTAAAAACTAATTTGAAATAATTGTACTTAAAAAGATAAAATCTAACTTATTTTGGCATGTATTGAACCAAGAATAAGTTTTCTGTGTAAGGGTTATTTTTCTGACTCACTGTTGAACACCTATAAAAATTACCTTCCAGTATAAGACTATTGTATTCTTATAAATTTAATAGGAACAAGAGTTTTACTAACGGAAATTTGCTTATCTAAAATATCGAAGAACTCTAAGTATTTATCCAAGCTTCTTTTACATCTTTCATCAATGCCCATCATTAAAAATTTGAATATTTATATACTAACACATACAATTTAATATTTCTATGATGTGGATAATGCTTAACATGATCAGGTTTGATCTAAGATGACTCTTCTACATTCTGTTTTATGTTTCAGTTAGCTTATAAAAGTTTTATAATATAACAATGAGTGGAGACAAATGTGCTTTAATTAAAAGAATTCTTTTTGTTAACATACAAAGTAAAATCCTTTAAACAGCAGAACTAAAGAAGACTGCTTGTGCTATTTATAAATGCCTATTCCCCTTGATAAGTTCTATCTTTAAATTTAGATTAGAAGTGTAAGAATAGAAAAACCAAAGGAAAAAAAAAGAAATGTAGTAAAATCCAAAACATATTTGGCCAATTCACGGCCTAATGTTGAAGTTGTACGTCGTATTAGTTGTACATAATTTGTTGCTAATTTCTCAATTTTTTTTTTTTAAACAGCACCTCTAACAATTTTTTTTTCTTCAATTTTTTTTTTTTTTTTTGTGAATATCTTATAACTTATGGCTCCTACGACAGGCTGTGAATTGAGCAATTAAGTAAACTAAAAACACTACATTTTGATTATCGAACACTCTCTCCTAAATGCCAAAGAGGTGAACTTACGAAGTTAAAATTATTTAAAGTTATTAAAATTATATGAATGATATTGTAATAAACAATCGCAGCGCACATGAATAACAAATGTCAACATGGATAGTAGAGTTAAAAATTAGTTTTAGGGCTGGGGTTTCAATAGGTTATCGCTTATGGCAGGCGTTTACATTACTGTCACACCCAAAGACAACAACATCAGCAACATCGACAATAATACAATATAAATCATACAAAAATATATCTTGGAAAATTATGTAAACGAAAAGTTTTGGCCGACTAACAGACGTCTTTTATATTTGTTCTCTTTCCATACATACACGCAGATCCGAATGCATTATACAAATACATACAAATAGTTATAGTGATATTTAGAGACGTTCATTGTTTATGTTTGTTAATCTATAACAGGACATCGACATCCATCCAGCCATAACGACTTAAAAAAAAAATCAGCAACATCAGTAAACAAAAAGAAGATAATTTTTTGATAAAAATCTTACCAGCCAATAATCGTATGTACCATAATGTATGTATTTTGTTGTACTGTACAGTGGGCTTGAGGGAAAAAAAGCAATTTATTTTAACTTGATATGAATTGTGAACCAGACTTGTCATACATTATCATGTAAAGTAAGACCAACTATAAATTTGTAAAATTTAGGGCCATATTCAAATAACTTAATGCAGCAAAAACTCAAAACGCTCAACACACCTCTATAATCTCTTAAAAATTTTAAATAGGGATATAACTACTAAGGTACGTTTTGCCCAATTAAATGATGCGAAAACTATTAAGAGATTCAACAAATGGTGTTCATTTGTTGAACTAGAAATTAACATAGGATATATGTAGATTTAGAATGATTCGTAAAATAATACATAAATTATCAGTTAATGAAAAAATGTGAAATGAATTGTGTTTTGTGTATTGGGTTCTCTTATTTAGTCATGTAAATAAAATTAAAACAAGGAGCATATTCAAAATTCTAGTTCGATATTATATTGAACTGAGCATTAACAAGTAAGAGTGCCTTATTCGGCCGTGCCGAATATGATAACACCCTTCACCATCATGTAAATAGGTATAATCCCAAATCGCACCTTAACCTATATTTCATGTTATACGCCAGTTTTTCTTATTATTTCTGACGCAATCCTCGATTTTGAAGCCAAGTCAAGCCCTTTGATTTGATACCCATACTGATGGGGTTAAAAAAATTTGATCCGCCATTTTGTTTTTATTGCCATCTTGGATTTTACACTTTTTAATAATTTACTGTATTCTCCTGGTCAAGCTCTTTCATTACCAATATTAAGGGGGTTAAAGAAGTTACATTTTAGAATACCAGACCTAGCCCATATATAAATTTATTGTTAGCCATTTTGCAGTGGCGACCTGCCACAGTCAAGTCCTTTCAGATGATACCAATACTGGCTCAAGAGGTTGTCTAGAAGCTGAAAAAAATTGATTTTCGTTTGTAAATTTTTGGAATATATATTTTAAAAAAATTGCGTATAACTTTACCGGTTAGAGCCCGATTTTGCTAAAATTTTTCACGAATATCTCTAGAGGCATATTTTATTTACAAATAGTAACAAAGATACCTATAAATTATTGTATGGCTGAACAATTTTAATTTTGGTGGTCAAACTATGGGAAAAAACAGAGACAGTCGCGTTTATTTGCTCATATCTCAGAAAGCAATGGTTCGATTTCACTGTTTTGCAATAGCGATTGATTCCTGGATATTTGCAAATGATTGATACCTAACACAGATCTTAGGAACATATGGTTGTTTATAAAAGTTGATTTTAACCAGCTCACGGGTAGACGGTCAGGGCTTAATCGACTCCTCTGTTCATAAGCTCTCAGAAAATATATACTTTATGGGATCGGAAATGAAAATTGTAGAAATTACAAGCGGAATGACAAAGCTATATATACCCTTGTGCACCACAGGTGAAGGGTATAAAAACATACTCCAAAAGGCAGTTGTATACATAAGAGTTTTTAACAAATTGGTATATATAATACGTCATAGAATAGAGTCGCGAGATTTAATCTGTTGCTAATCATGTCTCTTATATTAAGAGACAAATTTGCCTAAAACGTTGCACTACAAAGCGCAAAGAAACAAAAGAACAACAGAAAACTAATAATATCAGAAATATTAACGTCATTTGTTTAAATTTATTAATTTATGGGCCATATTTTTTTGGTTGCCTTTTGCAGATCCAATTCTGTTTAAAGGAGAAGAGTGAGGTGCGGTCTTTGGTACAGCCATGCCCAAATACCTAAGAGCCTTAAGTGTAATTGGTTTATTATTATGAAAAAACACATGACAAATTCTAACGCTTTAAGTTCGAAATTCTTATTTATACATGAATGTAATTGGTGCACTCTTTCTAATTATTACAACATTCTTCAAGCTAATAATCTGGTAGCCAAATGAGTGCTAGTTTTGCATTTTCTTTGGGATTTAGAACTCTCGGCTGCATTTAAAAATTATTCACGCCTTAGAAACATTAAAGCATTGTGGAAGATAAAGTTCTGACAATTTGAAAAAACTTGTTGGGCATCTTCCCATTTAAATATTTAGCAGTGGCGGCTCATATTGCTATTACGTTTTATAAACATTTAAAACAAAATTTAGAGAAAGATAGCCTATCAAACAATATTATCTTCCGTTGTCAAATGCTTAGGCAGTTCAACTTTTGCAAACTCGTTTTTTTGAGGAATTTGTTTAATATTGTAAGGTTTGTGCTCATGACATTATGCTAAAATTTTTGGTATAAGTTATTATTCTTAAGGATACTGAAAAAAAGAAAAGATGTTCTCAAATATTTAATAGATTAAGGACCATTGTTACAACTTGCCGTTAGTTAAAGGCAGGGGCCGAATTACGACATTCGATATCGATCGAAATTTTAATCGAACGTGGAAGTTTTCCTGGCATTTTGTATTGGATTCTAATAAGAATTCTATAATTTTCGATCGATATCGAATGCCTTTATTCGGCCACAGGATTTTGTCGGAACGATAAATGGCTTTGCATTATTTATAATTTTTAGTCCATTAAATTGTATTATTATAAATAATAATAGCAATAAATTATTGAAGTTTTATTAACGCAAATCTTTTTATCGGACACAAAAAAATCGGAAAGTTATAATAATGGCCCTAAATCTTAGAACATTAATTTATTTAGGGCATTTCCAAGTTGGGAACAATCGATTTGGAATATTGTTAATAAGACGTGGGTATTAATTCTTATTCTGTTAAACTAGAAAATTAAAACTTTTTTGAGTCACACAGTGAAATTTCAACCAAGGCCCATTAATCAGTTCATTGCAATTCTTAAATAACAAAATTATATAAAAAAAAAACTACATGTATTTTATTAGTGTGTGCTATCGTAGAGACGTCAAAAACAGCTGACAAAAATTAACGGCAATTATTTTTTTAAATAGGAACAAAATGAAAAAACATTGAAAATGAATTGTCTCGATGCGAGGCAAAACAACACCAGCCACATGAAATCTTTTAGTACCCAACCAATTGAAACCTATAATAACCGCCAATAAATACAGTCAGGAACAGCGAAAACTTCAGCAGCAACCAGCAGTTAACAATTACTATTCTTATTGTCAAAATTCCACTGTGCACGATTCAACTAAGGCACACATATGTATGTATGTATGTATGTATGTATTAGTAAACACATGAGATTGATGCAGTTCTGTTACTGTTACAATTTACTGCTGTATTAGACAATGTTCATCGTTCATTGCTTTCCTATGATAATACTTTAGGGTTTCGACCTAAAATATTACTTGACCTTTGTTTAAGTTTCTAAACTATTGTTGAAAGTCTTACGTCCTAAATGGCAAAAGGACTACTTTATGAGAGAGATGAAATAAAATTAAATTATAAAATTAAACTGACATATATTGACACAAAGTTAAAGTGGCACTTTTGTTTTTTAAAAGTTTCATGGTGAAAGAAGTAATAGAAATTTTCCCAATAACTGAAAAATGTCAACGAAAATTTTTCCAAATAAAATGTATAAATTGGGTATGCTTATTTACCTGTTGGGAAAAAAGGACTTTAAGGGGAAAAGTCAAAATCAAATGTTTTACACACACGCTAATAAATTGAATGAAAATTATTCATTTAGAAATACCTTAAGCCATTAAATAGCCTCTACCCAAATTTATAACCCAAAATTTTTTAATTTTTCCTTGACATATTGATATGTGACATCAACAAAAATGAATTGGAAAACAAAACTTGAATACCCATCCGTTCCTCTGTCTGTCTGTCTGCCTGTTTGTTTGTTTTTTTCGTGATTATTTCTCTTTACCCTTTTCAATATGGTGAGTGTCAATACAGTTTCTTTCTTTCATGTTTTCAGATCGTAAACTGATTTTAAGTAACAAAATAAAAAACGACTACAAATCCGTAACTTGTTGTGCGTTTCTTAGGAAATTTTTAAATTAATTAACACTCCTTTATTACTGTATCGTGTAGTTCTTTAGAATCAAACAACATACATGAACAAAGATCAATACTGATTCGTTACATTTTATTTGCCATCTTCTTGTTCACCTTAAGGTTTCTTTTTATTTTTTTTTTTTTATTTTTTATTTTACTGATTAGCTCTTACTGATATAGATTGTATATAGTTCATTATAGTTTAGTTGACGATAATCATTTTTTGTAGATTTCCCTTTTTTCCTACTAACTAATGAGAAAGAGAAAACAAAGTAAAATGTTATTTATATGTTAATCATTATTGTCTTTCGTCCCCTGTTTAAAGGTCAGCAGGAAAAAGAAAAAAGGTTGATTTTAATTGTACAACATGTAGAATGTTTTTAAAAAAATAATTCTGAAAATAAGGAAGGGTAATATTGTTGAAAAAATATGGGATAAATATAATTAGATACTTGCGTTAAATTTTTAAAATTCTTTTTAAAAATTTGATTTTTTTTTAATGTGTTATCTAATAATCTGCGTGTATATAAATGTGAACAATGTCTGACATTCTAACACGATTGTCTAAGAGATTTCTAGTACTTAGTTTATTTCTTAGCAAGATATTGGATGAACAAGTTTTATGACAACATATTTGATTAAATGTCTTAAATGAAATTTAAAATCAATGAAATTCTGAGATTTAACTTAAAACGAATTTGGTTGGTACTCCTATTTATTATGAAAATACAAGTGCAAAACTTATGTATTTAAATTTATATCATTAAACTATTAAGCCATTTGACAAAATGTGTGTTCAGAAATGCTAAACTAGGCGTTTATAAAACTTAACTTCTTACAATGTTATATTTGGTGAGCCACACAATTAAAGCGAATTGCATGTATTTGTTCATGCATCATTAATTTCTGCCACTCATAAGTTTGATTGAGAGAAACGTAAAAGAAATGAAAAGTGGCATACGACAGACAATAGCGTATTTATAGAGTTTGTTGAAAAATTACTGTTTTAAAATCTTTGTTTAAATTTAGTTTGTTGTACAAAATGAGAAACAATATGGTCGGTATTTTTGTTTTGTTTTTTTTTTTTCGTTTTTCTCTCTCATTGTACCGTGAAACGTGTCCGTATTTGCTGCCCTCTAATTTTCAAAGTACTTTCATATTTTATTGTGTTGAATTATTGGTTTTGTAAGCAACAACTCAATTATTTAAAATATTATAATTTTGAGTGCATTTTATTAATATTGCGCATTAAGTAGTGTCGTTCTCTGGTACATTATTGCAGGTACATGTTCAGAACTGTCTTTGAGCTTCAAAAAAATTATAAAATGAAATAATCTGTAATCAAATTTAGATAATTTGCGATCCTATAATCCAAACTTGTCTTTTCCGTCTAAAAACACATTTTCACATTACGCAGCTGAATTGCTTAATGTATATTTGTGCCTTTCATGAAAAAAAACTGATCAACTTCTGAGACGCGTTTCTGGTATTTTGTTAACCCTTTGCTTTAGATGGTGTAATTTTGACTTTAAAGTGTTAACGATATGCTGTTTGCGTTAAGATCCTGATCGCTAATTTAAATTTTAAAATTCTATTATTCCGGTGCTTTGTTCATTTATCCAGGTATTAATTATATAATTTGAAAAAAATAAATATATGAATGAAAACAGTTATTAAAATTTTAAACCACATGGTGACTTTCTCTCCACCCTCTATTAAGTAATTGTTAGAATTTTTGTATTTTATTAGAAATACTAGCCAAACCCGGCGCGCGTTGCTACGCCCCTTAATGAATCGAAATGCATTCTGAATTTTAATTAAATATCAAGTGCAAAAACCTAAAAATTATAATTTTTTTATGGGCGTGGCCCTTCCCACTTTTCTAATCACGAAATTGTAAAGTAATAACAGCTCAATATGTGTGCAAAGTTTCAGAAGAATCGGACCAGTGCAAGTACCTCAAAATTATAATTGTGGCCCTGCCCACTTTTCTAATCACGAAATTGTAAAGTCATAACAGCTCAATATGTGTGCAAAGTTTCAGAATAATCAATCCAGTGCAAGTACCTCAAAATGATACCTTTTTTTTATGGGCGTGGCACTGCCCACTTTTCTAGTCATGAAATTATATAGTAATGACAGCTCAATATGTGTGCAAGGTTTCAGAAAAATCGGTCCAGTGCAAGAACCTCAAAATTAGAACTTTTTTTTATGGGCGTGGCCCCGCCCACTTTTTTAATCACGAAATTATAAAGTCGTAACAGCTTAATATGTGTGCAAAGTTTCAGAAAAATCGGTCCAGTGCAAGTACCTCAAAATTAAAACTTTTTTAGGGGCGTGGCCCCGCCCACTTTTTTTATCACGAAATAATTTAGTCATGACAGCTCGATATGTGTGCAAAGTTTCAGAAAAATCGGTCAAGTGCAAGTAGCTAAAACTGATAACTAATTTTTTATGGGCGTGGCCCCGCCCACTTTTTTTCACCCATAAACACTCCCTGGTATGTGTACAACAACTTACCAAAGTTTGAGCCCGATCGGTTTTACAGTTTCGGAGTCTATAGCTAACACACACACACACACACACAGAGTTTCACTTTTATATATATAGATAGATAGATAGATTGTATGTAATTACATCAGAAAATAATGAAAAAAATTTAAGTAGAAAATTTAATGTAGGTTGCTAAGATGCAATAGGTTAGGCCAGATATGTAATGTGGAGAGGTCACAATATAGGATGGGCGCTTGGAGATGTATATAGAACTTAGTTATTCTTAATCTTCTTATTATAGTAAAACTAGAACCTCCTGCAGTACTAAAATGATGGTAGTATTATTTTTGCTTTGTAACAACTGATCGTACGAAAATATAATCAAATTTAACAATTTAACAATTTTGTTACACATTTTCTGGTGTTTTATTTTTGAAAATCGGATAACTGGTTTTCGAGTTAGGATGAAATATTTATGTCCCCGTACCTGACTAATTTAGGGGAAAAAATTTGCCACGCCCATAAAAAAAAACTCGATCTGATGGAAAAAAACCGACAACGGATTTGAGTTCAGCGCATCAAAATCCATAGAGTCCACATAGTTTTATTTAATGGAGGATTTTGCTGCTGAGCAGTGTTATAGTATACAATTTAAAAAATTCTTAATTACTTACCTGCAAATAAAACTGTTTTAATCTACTTAATCAGCTAGTTTCTGTTGAATTTAATTTTTTTATTATCACGATTCGAGTTATGTCAACTCGAATACCTAATCCAACTTAAATCAATTGGTTTTACCAGCGCATGCTCAGCTTGGTGAACTATTAAAATTTTAAAACTTTATCTACAACGTTCTTCTTACAATTTTTAAAAAAGTATCTATGTGAATATTTTCACTCTAATATAGTTTTTTATTTGCTTCACAAAAAATAAATAAAAACTGTTGTCTAGATATTTATTTTAATTGCCATGTCATCATCAATGAACACTGACGGAACAACAATTCATCGACAGCGTTAAACACAATAACAAACTGCAAAGGCACAATAAAACATTGCAACAGGTCAAAGTTGAAAAAATTTTAACGATATGGCGTAATCGCTGCAACTAAACAACAAACCTTGTTAAATAAATGCAACAACAACTAAATGTTAAATTGAAAATTATCTTGGCATTACTTTAGATTGTTTGTTTGTTGTTATTTAACGCATTCAACATTTACGATTTTAACTTTTAAGACCAACCCGGCAGTCCGATCAACTAACTATTATATTTAAATCAATAAAAAAGTAGTAAATGTTTTCGATTTTGTTTTCGGTGTACATTTTTATTTTGTTAAAATTTTATTTTTATGAAGTAACAATTCTTATTGTTATTTGAATTGCTATTTAATTTTTTGTTAATATTGTTATTGTTGTTGCTGTTCATATAGTGGGTCATAACAACCCACGCACCACAGGAGGTGCCAAACAACCACGCTCCGTTTGTTGGTATACGTTTATATGTTGGTATTATTTAGTGTCTGGCCAATGTCTGTCTGATTGTACATACATATATCGAACAAAAACAATAACTGTCTGTTTTGTTCTGTTTTTGTTTAATTTTGTTGTTGCTGTTAGTTATGGGAACGCATAAATCCCATTGTTAGGCCAGCGCCTCGTTTGACACAGTTGGAGTTCATGAATTGTTTAACTAAAAATCAAGGTATGATCGCATGCGTACTGTCTGCCAGCCAGCCTGCCTCCCTCACTTTGTACATTAACTTTTTTTTTTAATTTTTGCTGTGAAGGTTTATTACTTTTTTGAAATAAAAAAAAACGACTTTTGTAACAATTATAAAAGTAGTGTGTGTTGATTTTTTTAAAGTTTTATTTTTGGCTTTAAATATGCACCTACAAAAATTAGAGTTCATAATTGATTAAATAGAGTAAAGTAATAAGTTCACCTGCTGGTACTTTTAATCCCTAAACGTCCTACAATCTTCACAAGACTATATCTCTTCCGATTATCAATTGTGCTGATCACATTATATGAAGATATTGCGAATAGCGATAGTAGTGGCTAAAAATATTGAATTATATAAAGCACACATTAAGTGCAATTAATTTAAAATGAGTAAGTGCATATATGAAGAGAGTTTGACTAAAATATAGCGTGACTTAATACCAGAATTGACTTTTTATTTTGTATGTTTTCTTATGTCACTCTGATTTTTTAATAAGCTGCAACTGATCGATTTCATCTAAGTCAATGATTCAGGGTTAGCGCGATCTAATGGCATTAAAAAGCGATCCATTTAAAACAGCTTTTTAAAGCCCCTCGACTTTGCCAAACGTCGTATATATGATCAAAATATCAGAAATATTTGGCAGCAGAGCGCTCTTTCCTGTCTCTTTTTTTATTCCCGTTTACACCGACGAACATGTTGTTGGCAACATTTCAATATTATTTTTATTTGCTTTTGTGTAGTGTGTTAATTTGTATATTTGTTTGTCACCATAGGGTGTCGCCGTTTACCGAACATATAAACGATGCTCTTTCTCCCATCCGTAATATGCAATCAAACTAAATTTTTCCCTTCCAAATGTTCACCCGTCTAAGCACATACACACTTGTTCGAGTTCATTATACGTTTTAATACAAATATTCTAATAAGATTTCTAAAATGTCGATCACGTTAAAATTTCGTGATGTGATAATTCAGTTCAACCATAATCGTATCGTTTAAAAAGTAAACAACAATTTTATCGTTTTCGGTATTAGTAACATTTTTAAAGGAACGTTGTTATTGTTCATACGCGGCTCAAAAACCACTAAAGTTTATTAGGCACTTTTTGGCATCTTTGCCTTAATTGTAACAGTAGTCGAATATCGTCCAAAAGTATTTAGTAAATCGCATAACCATTAGCGCAAACAACAATAAGTGTTGACCACATTAACAATTGTGTGATCGTTAAAAGTCAGTGTATCACACCAGAGGCGCCAAATTCCGGTACATGAAATCGTATGATGTATTAATCGAACATGCAAATACAATTTATATCTTGCAGTTTTGATTTGAGAAAGTGTCTTTCAAATGGTATATTCATTGTAAAAATCAAATGACAAACAGAGGAGAACGCTGTTCTGAACTATTTGGTTATAGCCTATTTCTAGATAAAGGTTAGATATTTCAAAAAATAATGAAGATTGGTTGGAGAAAGCATATTTAGTTTGACAACTCTTTGGTTTGAATTAATCTCTTATTTCCGAACAACTACACCAAATAATATTCAAGCATTTGTTAGTTCAAAAAGTTATAAAGCTAAGCCCATTTACGGAGAAACAAGGAGACCTTATCATTAAAAGTTTATCTTTTCTTAAATTCATCATCGATTTTTCAGTGGATGCATAATTTTGTAACTTTTAAGTATACATTTTTGTAAGTGTACATCATTTACTCTAATATAAAGTCTTGTAATTGTGTTGGCTTTAAAGATTGATCTTTGAAAAAATTTATGTTTCTATTACTTAGTCATTCTTTTTGTTTCATTTTGAATCAACTCAAATATGTTTTTTTTTTATTTTAAGCCAACTCATCGTATCGTTTCCTTCTTGTATTCTAGACGCTTTTTTTATGTTTTTATTTAACTATTCATTATATCTAAATCGTGTATCGGTTTGATTTTAATTCTGCTTGTGCTTTGGTTAATCATTCAAAACCATATTTCTCTTTTATTTACAATTAAAATCACTTAAAAGAATTAACGAGTACATCTTTCATTAGTCTATAAGTTTCCGTATCAAACGTGTCTATATTTTTACCAAAACTGGTTTGATTTTTTGTATGTTTCCTTATGTTGCTCATTTCATAAACTGTAATGCAATTAATCATACATCGTTATGTGGCGCGTGATCTTGTCTGTTAGAGTGTTTGAAATTAAGTTGTGCCCAGTTCGCTTTAAACCAGAAACAAATGAAAATGTAAACCCAGCAGTAGGTCAATTCAATAACAAAACTAAGCCTACGAGCATTCAAATTAAATAAGTAATTAAAAAAAAAAATATATACTGATTATTTCGTACGCCTCTTTATGATCAACTAAGGTGCTGACCCAAACTACCGACTTAACGGCAAAAAAAAAGGGCAACAACAAAAAACTCAAACGGAGAACGTTCACTCAATGACTGACTTTTGTTCAATTTCTAATCTAATCTGCCCTCCACCCTCTTATTTAAAAAGAAATTTGAACAAAAAACAAAATCCCAACAATAAAATAATTTACAGAAAAGCTTAAATCGTTACCTCAATAAGATCTAGTTCATCTTAAGAGCGATGTATGTGTGTAAGTGCTTGTGTTGCTTTAATGGTTAAAATCTAATAAAAAGGTTCAAACATTATTAAATTCTATCATCGTAAACCAATCAACAGTTATACTACAACTAAAGGAGTGAGTGCATTCGTTTCGACGTTCATCAACTGTCAATCATCAATTGATTGAATTTTATTATAAAAATACCGCATAATAAATACATTTCTTTATTTAATTCGTCTTCTTCTGGTTTTCAAAAGTCTTTGTCAATTTGGTCTTTATTTATGTACTTTGGCCTTCTTTATCAAATAATTTACTATACGAGAGTCTATAAAAATGTAATACCAAATTCAAATGTGCGGTTAAGCGTTTAGAAAAACCACAAATTCATCATTTTAATACGTTCATTGTTGTTGTTATTGGATTCTGTTGCTGTTGCTGTTGCGCGAGTACAAATAAAGTTATTCATTGTGGTAGATTTAAGACTTTATATATTTTTCGTTAAATATTGGGCGCGGTAAAAAATCAGTTAATGGATGTCTACTCAATTTATACCCACAACATTAATCAGTTGATGCCAGCTTAAGTAACCCAACAAGCAATTAATTTGATTTTAAATTGTTTTTTTTTTTTTTTTTTAGTTTAAATACAAAAATATTATTGACATTTAATTGTTGTTTAAAAAAAAAAACAAGGTTGGCAACCGAAACGAATAACGGTATTGGTATCGGTATCGGTATGAAGTTTTTTATTATTTCGGTAACGGTATCGGTATCGGTATTTTAATTATAACGGTATCGGTATACCGGTATTAGTGCTACAAACCGGTATTGGCTAAAAATAAAAAATTTTGAACATATACATATTTAATTTTTATTTATTTATTTAATTTGCAAAAATATTAACTAAACATTAACTTCTTTTCTAAATATTATATTTAGTAAGTAATATTAGGAACACACACATGTTCTTTTTCCTTGAGGCATTTTGCTCTTGTTATCATATATTGTTCAAAGATTTTTTAAATGCTTTTAAATTTAGTTTGATCACTTAAGTTGTGCGCGTCACTTTTAATTGTTTCAAAGAATAGCTTATTTCAGTTTTTTCAGTTGTAACAATACAAATTTATACAGGTGACCTTAGTTATACAACAAATCTTATATGTTTAATTTTTTTGGTGCAAATTTGTTTGCAAGAAACAAAGAACAGCTGACACACTGCAACCATCTATATAAATTCTCCTTGGCCAGTAGCAAAACAATGGCAGTGTTGTCATCGTGGAGTGTGAAGGTAAAAAAGCTATTTCAACTAACACAATAGAGTTGCACATATAGAAATTTGATGCTATTTGCTTAATTGGTATGCATTTTAAATACCGAAACACTGAAATGATGATACCGGTATAATACCGGTATTAAGGGAAACGGTATTTGAATACCGGTATTTTACGCAAAAAATTATTTCGGTATCGGTATCGATACCGGTAATCAATTTTAAACGGTATTTAATCGGTATCGGTATCAATAACGGTATCGGTTGCCAACCTTGAAAAAAAACAAAACTATTTAGTTTTATAACTACTATTTTATTGAAATCAATTGAAACTTTTTTTACGTTACCGGAATTTAGAAACATCGTTTTTTTGTGTTTGTATGAAAATCTTTGTACATTAAAATTAATCATAAATTATCCTTCTCTTCAACTAATTAATACAAAAGGAATAGTCATACAAAATCAAAAAAAAAAAAAAAAAATGTCAAAATCAGAGTTTTAAAATTGAAAATGATGACTTAAAAAAATTATTAATAAAATGTTGATTGTTCGAGAAACCCTTTCTAACCAAACAAGGGAATAAATAATTTTTGATTTTCATCGTATAAAAGTAGTGAAAATATAGCTCTGTACGAAGATACTGATGGCAAAATTTTTGCAACAAAAATAAGATATTATTTTGTTGTTATATTTTTGGAATATTTCGAGCAACAGGATTATAATAAATTTCCAACATTTAAACTTTAAATTTGCTCTAATATTGTCTCTCCATCTTTAAAAAGAAGTTTCTGGAGAAATTCCTCAAATTCTGCGACAAATACAAAAAATTTATAAAAAAGTGAAACAAAAATATTTTTAAGAATTAAAAAAATTAAACTGCCCCAGCAAAAACTCCCATTACAAAATATTAAGTTAAATGTAGTATAACAGTTCTTTACTACTTGCAATTTAGCATCTAAACGCATTATTTTAACACGGCGATGTCATTTGGAGGCAAGTACTTAACTCGCTCGCTTTCAAATAGTGACTCGAATAAGTACTTATTACGGTCGCTTATAAATAGGAACTTAAGTAAGAACTCTTTATAGCAATATATAAGTACTTGATTTTAATAACCTAAATAACCCATTAATTATTAATTTGGTTTGATTATTTTGCGCTGCGTTAATTTGAAATTTAAAAATCAGTGAATCAGCGTATTAAACTAAATGAGAATTATAAGAAGGGCTTCTAGCAAATTTCGCAATAAGAAATTGTGTTGTGTATGAATTCAAGCAAATGCCTGAAAATAAGTACTTACGTATCACATTATAAATCAAGTTATTACGAAAATACTACTTAGTAAGACAGATGATGTCATTGAAAAGTATTTTTTTTTATTAAGATCAAGTTATTACCTGGTTTTTGCTGGGGCTTAGAAATAAACTTAAAAACTATGATATAAATTTCGTTCCATACAATTGTTATGTAAAAATAATTTTTAAATTTAAGTTAAAAGGAGTTAATGAATGTTAACATTATAGATCTATAAAGATTTGTTTATAAAACCTATCTTTGTTATCATTAACAACAAAACCAAAAAATATGTGTTAAAACAAATCTATTAAGTTTTATTTGTTAGATACTTTCCAATTTTCTAATTGAGTTTTTCAAAAATTAACAAGTAAGGACACTATATTCGGCTGTGCCGAATCTTTTATACCCACCACCAATTTTGTGTACATTTAAAGTACATTATTTATTATTTTGTTAATCACTATGGAATAATCTCTTTAAAATAAAATATGTATCACTTTCTTTGTAGAGGGTGGTTAAATTTTAAGGGCCCATGTTGAAGGTGAACAACACATAAGCAACAAGTTTTTTTTGCATTTCATTTGACATTTCTCAATCTCAGACTAACTTAATTTGAACAGTGGAAAGATACCTAAATGAGCCTAAATACCTTAATTTATAGGTTTAATATTCAGGTTTTTTTATGAAAATGGGTGTTCAAAACAAAATGCATTTTACGCACTTCGTAATTCTTTTGATCAACATAATCCTGCCTTCTTCGTTGATTTGGAACCACTGCTGGTTTTTGCGATAGTGTGGCACAAGAGCAGTCAACATCGCCTCATCATCATGCCCAGCAATTGAGCATCAACATTGTCATTGAAAATTTGGACCATCAGATACTTCGATATGCTACTAAAATGCTTTTGTAAATGTTGTCTTTCAATGAAAGTGGGCCTTAGAGTAGGCGTGTCAATAAAGAGTCTGGTAATAAATACAACTTAGATATTTCAATATAGTCCTTTATTTTCCCAAAAACTTTGTCAATAGAGAAATTACATGAATTTAAGATAAACCGTTATATGGGAGGTAGGCGTTAAAGTGGACGTGTCACCTAAACTTTTTGGCACAACAATTACATTGATTAGAAGGATATACGTAGCAAATTTGATCATCAACCCTCTAAATTTGGCGGTTTTATGAGCTTTTAAATTTCATTAACGGTAAATAACGTGGAAAGTGGGCGTTATAGTAGGCGTTTCAAAGTTGTATTTGCGAATGAGTACAACTTAGATGTTTCAATATAGCCCTTTATTATTCCAAAATTTTTATTAATACAGAAATTATATGAATTTCAGGTAAAGCGTTATATGGGAGGTGGGCGTAAAAGTGGGCGTGGCCCCTTAATTTTCTGGCACAGTAATGACACTGCCTAGGGGGCTATACGTAGCAAATTTGATTATCATACCTCTAATTTTGGTGGTTTTATGAACTTTTAAATTTCATTAACGGTAGATAACGTGAAAAGTGGGCGTTATAGTAGGCGTGTCAAAGCTGTTTTTGCAAATGAGTACAGCTTATATGTTTCAATATAGCCCTTTATTATTCCAAAATTTTTGTTAATAGAGAAATTATATGAATTTTAGGTAAAGCGTTATATGGGAGGTGGGCGTAAAAGTGGGCGTGGCACCTTAATTTTCTGGCACAGTAATGAGATTGCCTAGGGGGATATACGTAGCAAATTTTATCATCATACCTCTAATTTTAGCGGTTTTATGAGCTTTTAAATTTTAATAACGGTAGATAACGTGAAAAGTGGGCGTTATAGTAGGCGTGTCAAAGTTATTTTTGAGAATGTGTACAACTTAGGTGTTTCAATATAGCCCTTTATTATTCCAAAATCTTTATTAATAGAGAAATTATATGAATTTTAACTAAAACGTTATATGGGAGGTGGGCGTAAAAGTGGGCGTGGCATATTGATTTTCCGTTACAAAAAAGCCCCTCACCAAAAAGCAAAGTGTGCAAAATTTCAGAGTCGTACATCCAATTTTGTTGGTTTTATGGCGTTTTTGTTTTTAAATATACCAAAAAATACACTGTGCGGTATAAATTTTCGTACATTTTGATCGATAACTCCTCTCCTAATGCATAGATTTAGATAATTTTCGGGAAATAATATTGTTTTTACTCAGGAAATATATATTCGAAGTTTCATGAGTCTACGTTAATCCGTTTGGACACAATTCCATTTTATTCGATGTTCGTAGGACACGGTTTTTTCGACCTACTCTTGCTTTTCGAGCTATAACTCTCTTCCTAATATTCCGATTTAGCCCATTTTCAATACCAAACAAACCTTGTCTATAAGAAAGATTCTGGCAAAATTTGAGCCCCCTAGCTATTTCGGTGCGACCTCTATCGTGCTTTCAACAGACGGACAGACGGACAGACGGACAGACGGACAGACGGACAGACGGACAGACGGACGGACATAGCTAGATCGTCATCAAATCAAACCCTGATTCAGAATATATATACTTTATGGGGTCTAAAATGGATATTTCGATGTGTTACAAACGGAATGACAAAATGAATATACCCCCACCATTTTTTTGGTGGCGGGTATAACAACATAAATTTATTTGATTGAAAACATTTTTTATTATATGCTATTGAAATTATACAAATTTAACATCTTGTAAAAGTTACCAAACATTAAAAGTCGAAACTTTCGTTTATATATTTAACGGATTGTTTCACAAAAAAAGTATCAATTTCATAATTTATTACTAACATGGAGAAATGAAATGCGGTTAAAATAAAATTATGTTTTGCCATTCACCGCAGGTAAAGATTTTATAATTGTCATTCAACACTAGTGCATTCGCTGGGAAGCTTTCAGCGATATACAATAACCTTAAGAATCGCAATAATGACTGAAGCTGAACCAACTCATTCGTTGGGCTAGACAACAATGTAACATTTTAGATGTCTACTAGTATGTGGTAATAGGAGAAATAAAACTTTTAATAACAATAGCTTTTATAGCTGTCTATTATTGTTATTTTATAGGTTTCTTTTTTTTCGTTTATTTCATTTGAAAAATTTGTATTGAAAAGCTAACAATTTTTAAGTTAAGTTAAATTTGGTTTTTATACCCTTCACACAGTGAAAAAGGGTATATATAGGTTTGTCATTCCATGTGAAATTTCTACAATTTTCATTTCCGACCCCATAAAGTATATATTTTCTGAAAGCTTATGAATAGGGGAGTCGATTAAGCTCTGTCAGTCTGTCCGTCTGACCGTCTGTCCGTGTGTATGTTGAAATCAACTTTTTGAAGCCCCCCGACATAGGTTGGACCCGGGTAAGGTATTAAAATATCAGAAATATTCGGGAGTAGATCGGTATTGAAAATCAGAAACATCGGTACATAAACAACTGAGATATAAGCAAAAACCCACGACCACCTCGATTTTTTTTTCACAAAAACAACATTACAACAACAACATACATACATACAAACGTGTATACTGGTTAGAGAAAACGTGGCATCGAATTCCAGCTGAGCCAAAAAAAATTTTTTTTTAATTTTTTTTTAAATTTCTTTTTTAATTTTTTTTTTAATTTTTTTTTTTTATTTTTTTTTTTTATTTTTTTTTTAATTTTTTTTTTTTTATTTTTTTTTTTATTTTTTTTTTATTTTTTATTTAATATATTATTTATATTTTTATTATTTTTTATTTTTTTTTTTTAATTTTTTTTTATTTTTTTTTTGTTTTATATATATTATATACATAATAATTTTTTTTTAAATTTTTTTTTTTTAATTTTTTTTTTTAAATTTTTTTTTAAATTTTTTTTTTTAATTTTTAAAAAATTTTTTTTTTTTGTTTTTTTAACATACATACGTGAATTTTTAATTTTACAATGGGACGTTTTTATATATGTATGTTTTTATATGTATGTACGTATATCATATGGGATGAATGGTGACACAAACCACTGTTATTGCATGACTACACGTTGTGAAGGGTATATAAGATTCGGCACGGCCGAATATAGCGCTCTTACTTGTTCTTTGTGGTTTTTTTATGAAGAGAAAATGAAGTCTACTGGTACAAAAGCACATGAACTAAAACCTTTAACAACAATTTAAGAAATAAATGAATAACAAAACATACAAATTAACGAATATGCATACAATTTTACTCGTTAAATCTATAGTAATAAAATTAACAAATAATTTAGCATATAAATAAAATACTCACACATATCTTTAAATTGTTAATACATTAAGCATAAAGTTCCCATGCCAGTTAACAAATATTTAACCAAAAAAAATGTTATTGGCTAGAGTTCAGTGGTTCGACAATGGCAATACTTAAGAAAAACTGAAAAGTATTTTTTTCGGTTTTACATAAGAAAAATTGTTAAAACTACAACTGCGTACCACATGCAACAAAAATTGCAAAAAAAAACTAAAGATTTTGTCATTTGATATTTAAACAAATTAAATAAAACATGTAACTATATTCGGCTGTTCCGAATTTTTTATAACCACCACCAATTTGATGTACTTAAAAGCTGTAAAATTCATAATTTTTTTATTAATAGCAATCGCTATGGAATAATCTCTTTATACTAAAATATGTATCACTTTCTTATATAACTTTGATATGCCATTAAAATATTTTCGTTAAATTAGCCTTTCAATGAAAGTGGGCGCTAAATTAGGGGTTAAAGTAGGCGTGCCAATATAGTTTCTGCTAATAAATACAACTTTTATATTTCAACAAAGTTCTTTATTCTTTCAAAAACTTTGTTTCGTTAGTACAAACCCTTTGACCAAAAAGCAATGTTGCAAAATTTCAGAATCATTCATATAATTTTGTCAGTTTAATTACGTTTTAAATTTTGAATATACAGAAAAATACACTCACTGTGCGGTATAAATTTTCGTACATTTTGATCTATAACTCCTTTTCTAACTCATAGATGTAAACACTTTTCGGGGAAAAAATGTATTTTTTTTTAGAAAATATAGATTCAAAATTTAATGGCTCTACGTTAATGCGTTTGGACAGAATTTTAATTCATGTTGGAAGGACATGGCTTTTTTGGGCCCACTCTTGCATTACGAGCTGTAACTCTCTTCCTTGTATTCCGATTTAGACTATTTTCAATACTAAAAATATTCTGGCAAAATTTGATCCCCCAGCTTTTTCGGTTCAAGCTATATGCTATTTAACAAACGGACAGACGGATGGACATAGCAAGATCGTCATAAAATAAAACCAAGACAAAGAAATACTTATACTTTAAGAGGTCTTAAAGAAATATTTATACTTTAAGAGGTCTTAAATGGATATTTCAATCTGCTACAAACAGAACGACAAAATGAATATAGGCTTAAAACACTTAGACGACAGCAGACTTTACAACTCCACGGCTTCAAGTGCTGCCAACTTCAAATGCAGCTCTGAAGTCAGCTTCATAATTATTTTGAAGATAGCAAAAACATAATAATCAGCTGATGTGTATTTTAGCAATACAAATTTCAGGGATGTTGCATATATATTTTAAAATGAATAAAATTAAAGTTATTGATAAAAAAAATGTAATAATATCACGAAAAACTATAAAAACACATAAATTTATTTCTTTATTGTATTTTTGTAATGATCTTTTATGTTTAATATTAAAAATAAGTTGTTGTTGTTTTTTTTTCAATTTAATATATATAATGGCAGCACTATATTTGTTTATTGCTGCCCGTCAAAATAGAAAATAGCCTAAGTTGCCAGCAGCAGCAAGTGCTGTTGTGCAGTCGTGCTGCTGTGTTGCCGTCAAAATAATCGTTTTCATTTAAACACATGAATTTTATTTTTGACATATTTCTGCTTGCTGTCGTCTAAGTGTTTGGAGCTTATACCCCCACCATTTTTTTTGGTGGCGGGTATAAAATATTCTAAATTTTATATAAAAAACTTTTTTGGAATTAAATAATTTACTCAAATGAATACACTAATATTTTCCAGATTATATTTGAACAAAACTAAACATCGTTCTCAGGAACAAAACAGTTTTCTGTATTAAGCCCTTAAAAGTTCTGCTAATCCAACAACTAAAGTCTTATGGTCATCTTCGGTTTCTTCTTCTTCGAATTTTTTGGCTGAGTTTTTATGTTCATTGGCTGTTCCAAAGGTTTGATTTTAGTTCACTGAACTATTTGCAGTGGCACGGCGTTAAGAAAAAAATGTAGGCCACGCTTCCAAAGATGAATTGGGTCTAAAAATATGATTTAAAAAAACTAACGCACAGATAATCAAAAAAAATAAATCTAAAAAATACTTGAAAACTTAGTTGATATTATGGGGTGCTGTCGGAATGGCAGTTTTTATGATAAATTCAAATTTATAATGACCCACCATGTGCATATGTATATCTAAAGAATAAGTGAATTTTTTTTAAGGTTTGAGATCGTTAAATTGACCAATGTCCTATAAAGAAGAGGAGAGTTGTTTGAAGGCTACAAATTATTTTGTGTTATTACTATTTTTTATTATAATAGAACTTTTTAACTTGCGTTTTCCGTTACGTATTTTATTTTTTTATTCACAATAACACCACACTGGTCTGTTCACGATACCAAATCTCTAATTGAATGGGTAGCCCAAGTCATGAAAGCTTCACTTTTTATCAATTAACTTTCTGAATTTTATGATTCGCCATTTTATTCGCGCGATAATCCGGGTTTGAAATTTGTTTATTCTATAAGTCCTTTTGTTTAGTATTGCAGTTTTTGAAAATATCTTTTAACCGATAACGTATGATTTAAATACGAACCTCTAAACAGAATAGATTAATTTTATTCTTTTATAATAAATGTTTTTTGATGTTGCATACGGAGTTATCAACCAATATATAACCTCTGATGATTATAGCGGGTATACAAGAAAATGCTGGTAGGTGATCTAACACTTATGTTATTCATGACATAAATATTGCACACATATACGTATGTACATCATTTGTAAAAAAAATGTTTTACAGAATTTGCATGTACAAAAATTTAAAATTTTTGAAAAAAATACAACCCTGGCTTATTTACATTTTATATTCGCGTGTGAATTAATAGATTTTATTTTCAATTAATACTCGTAGCAACATTCACTATTTTTTATCAATTACACTATTTTTTCTTTTTTTTTTTTTTGAGTTTTTACAGATCCAGTTCATAAATAACCATTCAGTACTCAAATGATTTATGATCAACATACATTATTGGAATATTTAAATGTCGTTATTTTATTTTTTTGTCTATTTTTTAAACCAGCAGCTATAGATTTTTCAAATAAAAACACTATTTACGGAACCTGTTATAATATAAACCCCAAGTTAATATAATGAAGTTTGTGGCCAAAATAAATTTGGCCACAAACACTTGTTGTGGTTTTGTTAAAACATTTGTTTTAACAAACTCGATCATTAATTTAAGCCAACAAGCCAGCCAATAACAGCCACTAAATACAAAATTTAAATAAATTTTAATGAAATGAACTCGATGTATCACTTAAGGCGTTTAAATGTGTTTTTTGTTAACAAAAATTATAACATGGTAAATTTATTTTTACACTCAACATTAATTTTCGCTTTAAATGGTGGCAATAATTAATAAGACTGTTTGTTTAAGTATTTGTTAAAAGTATTTAAAAATTTTAACCACATAACGTTTATTTTAAATACAGTAATTTATTTAAATTTATGTTAGTCTTAAATATGTACAAAATGCTTTTAATAATAGTTGACATTATAAATTCCATAATAATGATGGAAATAATAATTCATTATTTTAAACAAATATCTACGATTCACGAGTTCAATTTCTTAGATTAGAAACATTTGTTTGTACCACCATCTCTCAACTAAGAACTTTTATTAAATTTGTTAACGTCCACTCTTACTAATATTTAGTTTGGTACATACTTGTTTATCCACCCGTTGGAAAAATTACTGAGTAAGAGTTCCTTTTTTAATTTTATAAATTATGAAAATTAAAATTAAAAATTAAAAAAATTTGTATTCCTTACAACTGCTTTCATAATTCTGAAGCTATTGACTAAATTCAAAAACAATGTTATCGTAACTTAAAAGAAAATATCTTTTATATGTATTTAAGTACATACTACGGGTACCGTGTTTTTTTCTACACATAATAAAAAAGGTCATTCCTGATTGATAAGCCTGAAAAAAGCCTGACTACAAAAGATACAATCTTTGAAAGATTTTAAATCAAAAGGTTGCCTCATTGGACGAAGTATGGAGCTACCGCGAAGATTTGGTCTTTTGGAACGAGCTCTAAATAGTTTTGTTAATGCAATTCGAATAAGTAGTTTAGAAATTACATATTTATTACCATTTTTAATATCGTTAATTTGAATATCATCATTTAATATTAAAAACAAAAAAGAGCGCTATATTCGGCCGTGCCAAATCTTATATACCCTTCACAACGTGTAGTCATGCAATAACAGTGGTTTGTGTCACCATCCATCCCATATGAAATACGTACATACATATAAAAACATACATATATAAAAACGTCCCATTGTAAAATTATAAATTCACGTATGTATGTTAAAAAAAAAAAAAAAAAATTTAAAAAAAAATTTAAAAAAAATTAAAAAAACAGTTTTTATATTTTTATATAAAAAGCAACACAAATAAAACAATGTTTTATTTCGTTTCTCAATATTTCGCTACTCCTTCGTGTAGAATCTTCAGGAAAATTAATTTAGAAATTAACAAAAAATTACAAAATTTTTCTTTTTTTATACTAATAATAAAAATTTTTGAAACAAATTTCATAAAATTGTCATACAAAAAATTATACACTAAAAAACAAAAATTAATTACTTATAATCTATTACATTATAAAAATATTTCATTACCGCTTTCTAAATAAAATATCTATAACTCTGAGCTATTTTCTCTGTATCTGATTTGTAGTTAATTCTCTGTGTTATTGATGTGTTTATTACCTGTAACATTTCTAATAAATAGCGACGTTTGTAATTATTTTCCGTATTCAAAACTGTTGTATTTTCAAAGTCTGGATCATGATTAACATTAACACAATGTGATGTTAATGCAGTTTTTTGCGAAACATTATTCCTGTATTTTTGGTCCGACTTATGTCTTGCAATTCTAGTCTTGAGTTTATTCTTAGTTGTACCTATATATACCTTATTGCATGTTTCACTACTATTACCCTTACATGGAATTTTATATACTACATTAGATCTTTCAAAATTGTCAATTTTATACTTGCTCTTACTAAATAATTTACCTAATGTATTGTACGTTTTATGAGTCATTTTATATCTATCATTTTAAAAATTCTCGATCTTTCTAATCGTTCTGACACTACGTAAATTAATGATTTATAAATCTTTGGTTGGCTAGTGTTGGTTATGTCAAGTCCTCTCTGACTCTTATATTGTCCAATTAAACTATAAATTATTTTCCTAGGAAAATTATTATCATACAATATATCTTTGATCTTCTTTCTATTATTCCTATGAAATTCGATATCACTTATAGTTAGCATCCTCCCTATAAGGTTTTTGGCTGTATTAATAATAATTCTTTTGGGATGTTTCGAATAATAATTAATCATCCTTCCTGAAGAAGTAGGTTTCCGGTACCAATCCATTAATAACTTATTTCCCCTTCTTATTTTCGGTCTCTTTGAAATATTATCTTCTCACGATCAAATTAAAAAGTTGAATTAGTTGAATTTCACCTAAACTGTTTATAGTTTCTTATCAAAATATTGTATTGAAAATAGGCCTAAAAAGTAATAGGAAATGAAAAATATTTTTATTTCTGAAATTTTTTATAGTTAAATTAACTAAATCCGAAAAAACAAGTAAGAGCACTATATTCGGCTGTGTCGAATATTTTATACCCACCACAAATTTGATGTACTTTTATAGCTCAGAATTATTAACAGTTATTGCTATGGAATAATTTCTTTTTACTAAAATATGTATCACTTTCTTTGTATAACTTCGATATGCTAGTAAAATGTTTTCGTAAATTAAGTCTTTCAATGAAAGTGAACGTTAAAGAAGGCATGTCAATAAAGTTTCTGCTAATAAATACAACTTACATATTTCAATATAGTCCCTTATTCTTCCAAAATCTTTATTCATAGAGAAATTTTATGAATTTGAGATAAAGCATTATATGGGAGGTGAGCGTTAGTGGGCATGACAAATTGACTTTCCGTTAGAAGAAAGCATTTGACAAAAATTAAATTTTTGCAAAATTTCAGAATCGTACATCTATTTTTGTCAGTTTTATTACGTTTTAAATTTCGAATATACCTAAAAATACACTGCGCGGTATAAATTTTCGTAAATTTTAATCTACAACTTCTTTCCTAATTCATAGATTTTGGCAATTTTTGGGGGACAATATTGTTTTTACTCAGGAAATATATATTCGAAATTTTATGATTCTACGTTAATGCGTTTGGATAAAATTCTATTTTATTCGATGTTGGAAGGTCACGGTTTTTTACCTACTCTTGCATTATGAGCTTAACTCTCTTCCTAATATTCTGATTTAGCCCATTTTCAATACCAAACAAACCTTGTCTATAAGAAGGATTCTGGCAAAATTTGAGCCCCCTAGCTTTTTCGGTGCGACCTCTATCGTGCTTTCAACAGACGGACAGACGGACGGATCGTCATAAAATGAAACCCCGATTCAGAATTTATATACTTTTTGGGGTCTAAAATAGACATTTCTATGTGTTACAAACGGAATGACAAAATGAATATAGCCCCACCATTTATTTGGTGGCGGCTATAAAAATTAATAAAATATTTAATATTAATGATATAAATTAAATATTCAGTGTGTAATCTGAACAAGAAACACCCCATGTCATGATATTAAGCCAAACTACTGCCATGTAAAAGAGATAATTACCATTTCTTTCACTTTTATTGAAGTTGATTTTTTTTGGGACGGAAAAGAATGGTAAGATGGACCTGACGTAAGTACATCTAACGTTGCCAACAAACTCTTAAGCAGAAATATTTTTAAATAAGTTGAATACTTAGAGGCAAGACTACGTAAGAAATCTGAGTCAGCCTTCAATACACATTCTCAACATCATGAATTCATCGCATACTTTTGTTTGCGATCAAATAAAATATTCTAATTTTTACCTACACATAAAGGGTGTTTTTTTAAGCTGCCCTACTTCACTTAAAAACAAATGAAAACAATTAATTTGTAATCTTATAAATTTACTTCATTTGACGGAAATTTTAAGGCTTTAATGTTCGAAGATGATTTAAGGCATGTAAGCAGTATGGCTGGCTCTCCTGCAGAACATTTTTTATATCCAAGTTTTAAAATTTTTTACTTTTTCTTTTTTGTATTTGGGTTGATCCAATAATTCTTTGCTCAATGGAATAAATCAGTTGGATCTAAGACACGATATTGATGAGAACACTGGAGGCTATACTTCGCCGCATTTCTTTTTAGTTTTGCTCCAATACCATCGCATGCTCCTTTACCATGAGCAGTAGGATGAAAATGCCACTCAGCTGGCATTCCAAGATCTCTTTCATGAAATATAAGATTTGCAAAGCTACTTTTGTTTTTAAATTGTTGACGAGCTCCGTCCGAAACGTAGTATACCTTCTCTACTGTAAATTTAGATTTTAAATAATTTAGTATTTCCTTCTGGAACTCATACACTGCAACGGTATCATATTTCAAATCGTCGGATATGATTGCCATACTTTTGTGTTGCAGTTTTTCGACCTTTTTGTAGTAAACAACTACTGTGAATATAGTTGCTTGGTCGCTGTTGAAGTGAACCGTTGGTATGGCATCCTGAACAACATATTTATAGTTTTCTGCAAAATCAAAAGAATTAACGAATTCACCAAACTTTAAATGCATCTTAAGCAATTTTCTACACTTTTCTTCCACAAAATCATCCATATTTAAAATGATTGTTTTAAATGTGCATCTTTCAGTCTGAAGCCAAGGTTCAAATTTGATCTCTTCAATTCGCATTCCCGATTAAAGGAGTTAATTAAATTTTCTTTGATGAATGTGGTTCCCGGGCACTTTAAAAACTCACCTAAGTGGCAAGAGGTTGCTGCTTTAAGACACATAGTCAATTTAAGGCAATCACGGCAATAGTGCAAATCATATGGCGAATTATCAGTAAAGTGCAACAAGTGGATTTCCTTCAGCATCAGTTTAACATTTTCATGGTAAATGCAAACGCATACTGTGTGACTTCCGCTACTTCCTCCCATAAAAACACAATTTTTTGGCCTCAGTAGAGTAAATTTTGTGAAGCCAATTTTAACACCTCCTTTGAGTTTTTCTTATACAGAATGAGGTAATTTTGCTAAGTAAAATAGTAATGGAGCAAAAAATTAGACTAAACAACTAACAGCATATTAAAAATAGCGCCTATAATAACTTTATCGAACCGAAACACCTGGTTTCCATCCTCAATAATTTCCGAACTCAACTAACCTTAACACGACCGAGAACTATCAAAACATCTGTCACAAAAAAAGTGTTGCCAGTAAAAAATTATTCGCTAAAAAAGCAAACACTTAACAAATATCATTTGAATGCAATCAATAAATGATGCCAAATTTTTCATATGTTGTTATTAAAAATCGTCTACTTTATCGCTACCATGAGAAGCATAATCATGCTTTCTCCTATTTTAATTATTTACTGCTGAAATAATAAGCAGTACAGCAATGTTTTCATACACATGAAATTGTATCATTTATAAAACTTTAAAGAATTTTGTTGGGTATTTTAAATTATTGTGTTAAAAGTTATAAGCAAAATATATTTTTTTTATTTAAATGACACATACTTATTTCATTAAATTTTTCAATGTTTATTTTTTTTATTTTTTTTTTCTGTAAAAATAATCAAACCTTTTAAATGACAGTTGACTAGACTAGCTATTAGCTGGGCAACTGCTAAAGCTATGACAGATTGAATGAAAAAACAATCTAGCAACAACAAAGAAATAAACTTCTTATAAGATGTTAAACTTTGTTGTGTCATACAATTGCCAATTATAAGGATAATGGACATTATGTGTGTTTGTGTGTGTTTCCAGGCAACTTAATGCGAACGAATGAATGGCTACGTAAAAAAATGGACAGTTGCATATATAACTACTTGTCTACAATTGATCACTAAAATGTTTTAGCATGACATACAGTTTGTTGTGCAAACGATTTATTTTTCTATTTTTCCACATTATTGAGAATATCCCTCCTTTAAGTAAAACTTAGAACTGCATATTGATATTGTTTATTTAAAAAAAAAAATCCGAAAAAAATACAAATAATGTCTCTGTATGTTACGAATGCAAGCAGTGACAGTTATCAAACAATTGCTGCTGCGGCCGTCTATGATTACGTTGCTGCTGTGTCGTTTACAAAAAAAAATACAGTTTATTGCAAAATCTATTGACAGTCAATTAATAAATGTTGATTGGCAAAGGTAATGTTAATAAATTTTGTAATTGTATTCGCATATGAATGACAACAAGTGTCACAAATCTAGCCAAATAACTCCCTAAAATTGTGTGTTTTAAATGTGATTGAACCACAATGTAAATACCGTGTGACATACACAATGTTGCGTTAATTAAAGATCATATGTCAGTTCAAAAAATCGAACAACACAAAAAAAAAACAATGAAATTGATCTAAAAAATTGTTTTACTGGAAACAACTTTTTGAATTAATAATACCGATCCAGCTAAATAACTGATCCATTGATAGTGTTGTTGTGCTGTTTTTTAGGCCATGTTGTTCTTGTATTTAAGCCAACTTTTCTATGTTTACAAGCTGCATGGTGTCTTACCAGGCAATATAGCTAGCGAGAAAAAAAAACAGACAAAAAATAACACTGCCAGCCTACAATTATAAGTTGCCCACAATGTGTTATAAAAGATATGGAGACTAAATTGTTTGCGACGCAAATTAAAATGGCATATAAATTGCCAACATTATTATTAACAACGACAGCCCAAATGACAACTTGTACAAAGAATGCAATAAAAACAACAACGAAAAGTAGCTGCAGTATCAACTAAATTGTGCTAACATATGCACTCGTTTATAAATATTAGTTAAGAGATAAAATCATTTCGTATCGTAGACATGTTACCTAATTAAATTAAAAATGTGGAAATATTTAAAGTAGCTTCTAGAAATTTCAAAATAATTGTCAGATAATTGTAACTAATAGGAGACACTATTTTCTATATGTAGTCGACTGCGATAAAACAAAAACAATAGCAACTTTTATGTTGAATAAAGTAACCACAACAGCCAGACGTTACACTTACTATTATCTTACATTTTAAAGAACTAAAAAAAAAACAAGTAAGAGCACAATATTCGGCTGTGCCGAATCTTTTATACCCACCACCAATTTTGTGTACATTTAAAGCATAATATTTATTATTTTGTTAATCATTATGGAATAATCTCTTTATAATAAAATATGTATCACTTTCTTTGTAGAGGGTGGTTAAATTTTAAGGGCCCATGTTGATGGTGAACTACACCTAGTCTTTAAATTTGTTTTCTGCACTTCACTTGACATTTCTCAATCTCAAACTTACTCAATTTGATACGTGGAAAGATACGCAAATGAGGAACACTTTAAAGTTATTCAGATTTTTATAAAACTGGGCGTTCAAATCAAAATGCATTTTGTGCACTTCGTAATTCTTTTGATTAACATAATCGTTCAAATTCGTCCACAATCGGGAGAATTGTAAAAAATATTTAAATTTCTGCAAAACAGGTCCCTATGACATGTTAGAAAATCTGTGAATGCCTTCTTAGCTCGTTGAATGGGAACCACTGCTGGTTTTTGCGATAGTGTGGTAAACGAGCAATCAACCTCGACTCATCATCCTGCCCAAAAATTGAGCATCAACATTGTCATTGAAAATTTGGACCATCAGATAGAGAAGTGGCGCCAAGGATGGGGGGGCCATTTGGCCGATATTTTGTTAAATACATAATTGAACCATACAAATATTATAATTACAAAAATAAATAATAATAATATCCTAAATAATTTGTGTTTTATTTAAATTCAACATCGGTCCTTAAAATTTAACCACCCTTTCTAACTTCGATATGCTACTAAAATGCTTTTGTAAATGTAGTCTTTCAATGAAAGTGGGCGTTAAAGTAGGCGTGTCAATAAAGTTTCTGCTAATAAATACAACTTAGATATTTCAATATAGTCCTTTATTTTCCCAAAAACTTTGTCAATAGAGAAATTACATGAATTTAAGATAAAGCGTTATATGGGATTAGAAGGATATACGTAGCAACTTTTATCATCATACCTCTAATTTTGGCGGTTTTATGAGCTTTTAAATTTCATTAACGGTAGATAACGTGAAAAGTGGGCGTTATAGTAGGCGTGTCAAAGTTTTTTTTGCGAATGAGTACAACTTAGGTGTTTCAATATAGCCCTTTATTATTCCAAAATCTTTATTTATAGTGAAATTATATGAATTTTAGGTTAAACGTTATATGGGAGGTGGGGGTAAAAGTGGGCCTGGCACATTGATTTTCCGTCACAAAAAAGCGTCTCACCAAAAAGCAAAGTGTGCAAAATTTCAGAGTCGTACATCCAATTTTGTTGCTTTTATGACGTTTTTGTTTTTAAATATTCCGAAAAATACACTGTGCGGTATAAATTTTCGTACATTTTGATCGATAAATCCTCTCCTAATGTATGGATTTAGATAATTTTCAGGGAAAAATATTGTTTTTACTCAGAAAAGATATATTCAAAGTTTCATGAGTCTACGTAATGCGTTTGGACACAATTCCATTTTATTCGATGTTCGAAGGACACGGTTTTTTCGACCCACTCTTGCTTTTCGAGCTATAACTCTCTGCCTAATATCCTAAATTTGAGCCCCCTAGCTTTTTCGGTGCGACCTCTATCGTGTTTTCAACAGACGGACAGACGGACGGACATAGCTAGATCGTCATCAAATCAAACCCTGATTCAGAATATATATACTTTATGGGGTCTAAAATGGATATTTCGATGTGTTACAAACGAAATGACAAAATGAATATACCCCCACCATTTTGTTGGTGGCGGGTATAACAAATAATTAAATCTGTCAGGCTTGCCAAATATTCCTATCGAAAGAGTGTAATTTTCGCACTTGCAATTCCAATTGCTTATGTTTTACCTTTTTCGAATACCACTATTTTTGTACATTTGTTTTGACTTGTATGTCAACGATAGAAAAATTATACGTACTTCAAGTGTAGCATATACGGGAATGAACCTTCCTGCAGTAATAGATACATTTTGATTTTCTTTAACATGGAGAACTATCTATAGTGTATGATCTGAACAAGTCGGAATAGCATGTTATTTTACGCACTCAGCGAGCAACTAACGAAACATGAAATAAAATTTAGAGCCAAGAATAATCGCATATCTAAATTATTGCCTTCCCACACCCCACACGGGAGGGATTGAATTCCCCTTCTTTGTGGACAGGTGTAAAAATATGTTATTAATACCTCTGACTGCACGAAGTCAACAATTAGATAAACATATCCGAAGGCATATAAGAGTCGTATTTGAAACCGCGTAAATTTTTTGCTAGAGCTTGGTGAGGTATTTCCGGAAATCATGTGGTGACTGTAGTTGTTATTAAAGATATCGGAAAAAGAGATGGATCGTTGACTGAATGATCTATAACCTAGTGACGGAATTCCGTCACCTATTAACAGATCTGGATGCTGTTACTTTTCAACATAGTTTATTCTTTGGTTATAATATTTGCATTAGAGATTACTTTGTAACTCTCAGTGAACTAGATTCGATTCTATCACTTTTTTACCTTTTCCCACATAACAAAAGTTTATATAGCCAGTGCTATTGAGCAAGTTATTGTGTATATAACACTCAGGTGTGGTAGTTGGATATCAGTAACTCAACCCATCGACCACTGTCATTAAACCATTGAAGCTTTAAAAGGCGATACTTTGATTGATGTCAATCAGATTTAATAGTAGTAACCAAGGAAGAATATGACCGCACCAATAGACTAATAATGAAGGAAACTTCTTCTGTGCAAAACATCGTCGAATAAGGAAGGCTTGCACATTATGCACAATAACTTTGTACCCAGCGAATTCTATTGACAGGCCGCAATGCGATACCATAGTTGTAACTACAAATTTTTAAGTTAAGCAAATTTTTTACAGTTCTTTACAATTTAACACACCTGAACTTGAAAAATTTTTCTCTTAAAATTTCTTCAATTAGCATGCAATATTGGGATATTTCCTATGTTGTTTACGTTCACTCAAACATTTGATTACTGTCTAAGACAGTTCTGTTAAGGATACAATTAAATTTTAGATTAATCTACAGGGTACGGCTAAAATAACTTGGAAGAATATTCAAAAATGTAGCACTATACAAATTGTTTTTTTATTTAAATAAATTCGATACTTAATACTTTGTTGAATTTAGGACTGTCGGAGATAAAAGACCTACGCACAGACTTCGCATTGTCATATCTGCCTAAATATTAACGGTGCAACACAGAACCACGCATAAAATCCGTAGATATTAACTAGAAGGCAATCTGCAAAATTGCAGCTTTTTTACTGCACTAAACCGAGGATTTTTAAAACGCGATTTGCACCTCTTCACTTGCATAAAACATTACGCAAAGACCTAACTTTATAATTATGCAAAGAACTAAGATTGTTTTGCTATTGAAAATAGTGGTTTGTAATTAATACCATTCGCTCGTTGGTGGAATTTGGGATGTCGAAGATTAAACTTGAACTTGAATTGGTACATCGGCCTAAATATTAACGCTGCATGACAGAACGTCGCTTGATATTAACTAGAAGACGATTTGCCAAATTTCAGTTTTTTTACCGCACTATGACGATAATTTAAGGTGCCCACAACGAGCCTGCTTTGATTGCACCAGATTTTTTCTTGTGGAGCTATCTCAAAGACAATGTTTTTATGAAAAAGCCCCAAATCATGCAGCAACTAAAGGGAACTCATTTAACTGATATTATTTTTTATTATTAAAGAAAAAAATTTGTTTCTCTGATTCATTTCAGTTGGAAACAAATAAAAATACAGTAGTTTGTATCACCATTCATCTCATATGAAATACGTACATACATACATATATAAAAAACATATATATATATAAAAAATTCCCATTGTAAAATTATAAATTTACGTATGTATGTTAAAAAAAATATTAAAAAAAAAAAATTTTGAAAAATATAAAAAAAAAATTAACAAAAAAAATTTTTTTGGCTCAGCTGGAATTCGATGCCACGTTTACTCTAACCAGTATACACGTTTGTATGTATGTATGTATGTATGTTGTTGTTGTAATGTTGTTTTTGTGAAAACACTCCGAATATTTCCGATAATTTAATACCTCACCTGGGTCCAAGCGATGTCGGGGGGCTTCAAAAAGTTGATTTCAACATACACACGGACAGACCTACAGAGCTTAATTGATTCCCATATTCATAAGCTTCCAGAAAATATATACTTTATGGGGTCGGAAATGAAAATTGTAGAAATTTCAGACGGAATGACAAATCTTTATATACCCTTTGGTATAAAAAAAGTACAGTAAAAAGGATATATCGGGGATAAATTTTAAATTCACAATATGCCAAAATGACTATAAAATAAAAAAATAACATTTTGTTCTTCACTATAATCTTCAAAGTTAACTTGGATTATTAGGACCTACTTTCAGAATTCTATGTATGTATATTCAAAAATATAAAAACCAAAAAAAAAACATGCCATAAAAATGAGAATTTGATTGTCGTCCAAAACATTTAGAGTTAGAATTCGGATTTAAAATTACTAATTTTAAGAATCTATGTTTACAAACGTAATAACACAAAAATAACAATAAAAATGCGAAAAGGCACCTTTTGTTTCACCCTTATTATTTTTTTATTATTCTCAATTTGAACCAATGGTCCCTTATTTCAAAATTCTTTCTTAATAAACGTATAACACACAAAAAACTACCTTTTTGGTCGCCCATAACATTTTTAGTCTCACCTGGAATCAATAATCCTTTAGACTACAATTCTACCTTAATAAACGTAGAAAATACAAAAAGTACGATAAAAATTAAAAAAATAAAATTTTTGTCTCACCTTGTATCAATAGCCACTAATTTCGAAATTCTAGCTACACAAATGTTGAAAACACAAAAAATACCATACAAATTTAAAAATGTACCTTTTTGGTCGCTTCGAAATTCTAGATTCGCAAACGTTAAAACACAAAAAGTACCATAGAAATTCAAAAAAGTACCTTTTTGGTTGCCCATAACATTTTTAGTCTCAGCTCGTATCAATAGTCCCTAATTTCGAAATTGTGGATTCGTTAATGTGGAATATACAAAAAGTACCATAAAAATGCGTAAAAGTACCTTTTCTGTCGCCCATAACATTTTCAACCCCAACTCGGATCATTAGTCGCTAATGCCGAAATTCTATCTTCATAAACGTAGAAAAAACAAAAAGTACCCAAAAAACAGATAAGTTACTTTTTTGGGGTTTTCATATCAATGCACAAATTCCAAGTTTAAAAATATTTTCCAACAAAAAAATATTTTCATAGACATGATTTTAAGTTACTAAAACTATTCTCTTTTGCATATAAGTAATTATGTTCTAAAAAGTACCAAAGAGATATCCCGAATTTTTCCCTTTCTACCTTGTTATGAATGTGTTTAAATTTTACAAAATTACATCATTTTCCATGTCTGGTGAAATCCCTATTACAAATTTTTTAAAAATTGGCCCTGTAATTAGGAATTACACACATTTTCCAGTGTTTTTCCCTTTTTGGTACCTTTTCTGTCCCCCTAAAAGTTTCCAAAAATTTTACCAAATAACTGTCCATAATCTATTAGGAAATAATAATTATCAAATTATGTCCCATAGAATAATATTAGAAAAGTTTTTGTTTAAAAAAAGTACCAAATATAGGGACTATTTTTACCCCTAATACATTCGAATTTAAAACAAGTGTTGAAATTTTATTAATGTGTTTTCGCGGATTAACTAATACAGTTTAAGCTTTTTTCCTAGCTTTATGTGTTTAGAAGTTACATAGGGTACCAAAAAAGTACCAAATTATAGTTTTTACTCCTTAGTGGTTGAAAATTTAAGAAAAGGCCAGACACCTGTTAGCTTATTTTTTATGCAAGTTACAATCTTTTTATACCCGCCACCAAAAAAATGGTGGGGGTATATTCATTTTGTCATTCCGTTTGTAACACATCGAAATATCCATTTTAGACCCCAAAAAGTATATAAATTCTGAATCGGAGTTTCATTTCATGACGATCTAGCTATGTCCGTCCGTCTAGGGGGCTCAAATTTTGCCAGAATCTTTCTTATAGACAAGGTTTGTTTATGGTATTGAAAATGGGCTAAATCGGAATATTAGGAAGAGAGTTATAGCTCGAAAAGCAAGACTAGGTCGAAAAAACCGTGTCCTTCGAACATCGAATAAAATAGAATTGTGTCCAAACGCCTTAACTTCGAATATATATTTCCTGGGTAAAGACAATATTTTTCCCCTAAAATTGTCTAAATCTATGCATTAGGAAAGCAGTTATCGATCAAAATGTACGAAAATTTATACCGCACAGTGTATTTTTCGGTATATTTAAAAACAAAAACGTCATAAAAGCAACAAAATTGGATGTACGACTCTGAAATTTTGCGCACTTTGCTTTTTGGTGACACACTTTCTTGTAACGGCAAATTAATGTGCCACGCCTACTTTTACGACCACCTCCCATATAACGTTTTACCTAAAATTCATATAATTTCTCTATTAATAAAGATTTTGGAATAATAAAGGACTATATTGCAACACCTAAGTTGAAACACCTAAGTTTGAGTTGTGTCCAGATGCATAAACGTAGTCATGAAATTTCGAATATATATTTATCGAGTCAAAAAAATATTTTTCCCTGAAAATCGCTTAAATCTATGAATTAGGAAAAGAGTTATAGATAAAAATGTACGAAAATTTATACCGCACAGTGTATATTTCAAATTTAAAACGTAATAAAACTGACAAAACTATATGTACGATTCTGAAATTTTGCAAACATGGCTTTTTGGTCAAAGTCTTCGTTATAACGGAAAATAGATGTGCTACGCACACTTTTTTCTTTAAATTTGTATAAAAATATATTAGTCATATATATTAGCATTTATTCATCTTACACTGCGCCATTTATTGTACTGTAGCTAAATATAAGATAAAGATGATAAGATAGATGACTCTACTAGCAACTACTAGATGGCATGCTAACAACTTATGCTTTTGTTCTCCTGAAGTTATGCTCTATTAAAAATGGGAATTTTGGAAAATTTTTACCTAAGTGAAAAAAATTATCTCTAAACATTATAAACAATTTATTTTCATGTACTAATGGCTAACAAATTTTAAAATTATACAAAACTTATTTCGTTTGAAAATCTTTTAAAAGCAAAATGTTATAGAAGTTTAAAAATCAAAATCTTACTAATAAATTTCCCGTTTTAGCAAAATGCTGAGAATGTATATTTTGAATCACCCTGTGGCCCTTAAAATTTAACCACCCTCTACAAAGAAAGTGATACATATTTTTATATTATTATCTGTCCGTCTGTTGAAAGCACGATAGAGGTCGCACCGAAAAAGCTAGGGGGCTCAAATTTTGCCAGAATCTTTCTTATAGACAAGGTTTGTTTCGTATTGAAAATGGGCTATATCGGAATATTAGGAAGAGAGTTATAGCTCGTAAAGCAAGAGTAGGTCGAAAAAACCGTGTCCTTCGCACATCGAATAAAATGGAATTGCGTCCAGACGGATAAACGTAGAGTTATGAAACTTCTAATATATATTTATCGAATCAAAAGAATATCTTTCCCTAAAAATCGCTTAAATCTTTGAATTACGAAAAGAGTTATCGATCAAAATGTACGAAAATTTACACCGCACAGTGTATTTTTCGGTATATTTAAAAACAAAAACGTCATAAAAGCAACAAAATTGAATGTACGACTCTGAAATTTTGCACACTTTGCTTTTTGGTGAGACGCTTTTTTGTGACGGAAAATCAATGTGCCAGGCCCACTTTTACCCCCACCTCCCATATAACGTTTAACCTAAAATTCATATAATTTCACTATAAATAAAGATTTTGGAATAATAAAGGGCTATATTGAAACACCTAAGTTGTACTCATTCGCAAAAAAAACTTTGACACGCCTACTATAACGCCCACTTTTCACGTTATCTACCGTTAATGAAATTTAAAAGCTCATAAAACCGCCAAAATTAGAGGTATGATGATAAAAGTTGCTACGTATATCCTTCTAATCCCATATAACGCTTTATCTTAAATTCATGTAATTTCTCTATTGACAAAGTTTTTGGGAAAATAAAGGACTATATTGAAATATCTAAGTTGTATTTATTAGCAGAAACTTTATTGACACGCCTACTTTAACGCCCACTTTCATTGAAAGACTACATTTACAAAAGCATTTTAGTAGCATATCGAAGTTATAAAGGGTGGTTAAATTTTAACGACCGATGTTGAATTTAAATAAAACACAAATTATTTATTAAATTATTATTATTTCTTTTTGTAATGATAATATTTGTATGGTTCAATTATGTATTTAACAAAATATCGGCCAAGTGCCCCCCCCCCCCCATCCTTGGCACCTATCCTCTATCTGATGGTCAAAACTTTCAATGACAATGTTGATGCTCGATTGTTGGGCATGATGATGAGTAGAGGTCGACTGCTCTTTTGCCACACTATCGCAAAAACCAGCAGTGGTTCCCATTCAACGCACTAAGAAGGCATTAACAGATTTTCTAACATTTTATACAGACCTGTTTTGCAGAAATTTAAATATTTGTTACACTTCTCCCGATTGTGGACGAATTTGAACGATTATGTTGATCAAAAGAATTACGAAGTGCACAAAATGCATTTTGATTTGAACGCCCATTTTTATAAAAAACCTGAATAACTTTAAAGCGTTGCTCATTTGCGTATCTTTCCACGGATCAAATTGAGTAAGTTTGAGATTGAGAAATGTCAAGTGAAATGCAGAAAACAAATTTAAAGACTAGGTGTAGTTCACCTTCAACATGGGCCCTTAAAATTTAACCACCCTCTACAAAGAAAGTGATACATATTTTATTGTAAAGAGATTATTCCATAGCGATTAACAGAATAATAAAAAATGTGCTTTAAATGTACACAAAATTGGTGGTGGGTATAAAAGATTCGGCACAGCCGAATATAGTGCTCTTACTTGTTTAATTTAATTTTTATCATTTTTAGTTTAGCAGATATAAGATTACTGATTTTACCCGTTTTTACTCTTTTTTAACCCCTTAAAGTACGAATTTCCAAAAATCCCTTCTTAGTGGAGCTATACATCGAAAGAGGAACCGATTGTCCAAATTTCATGTGTCTAGCTCTTTGCGTTTGGGCCGCGCGATAATGAATCAGTCAGTCACGTCACTCGTTTGTATGTATAGAATTTATTAAAAAAACAACAACTAACTAGGCCGCACCGTGTAGTAGCTACTTTTAAACATATGGGGAGTTTAAAACACAACATTTATCCTGGTATGTTTATGTTGCCATAAATTTGCTACTTGATGATTTATCTTCCCACAAAGCTTTTGAAGCAATTATTAAAAATGTCTCCAGTAATTCTATTAGAAGTGGTCTAAATTTTACTCTTTCTGAGGAAGCAAAATATGAATAAAGTTTTTCTATCGAACGGAATTTATCTCTGTGACATGTATGATAGACATTATCTTTATATGTATGGCTATGTGCAATGTAATAATGTCAGAATATTGTAAAAGTTTTTAGAATGGCAACTCCGTTAAATGCAAGCAAAGCCACATAAATAATTTTATTAAAGCTTTAAAAATACTTTAACAATTTAAAATAAATTCTAACTTTATCTATGGAATATCAAAAATAAATTTCAAATTTATTTGATATGTTAAATAAATTATTTATCTATGAAATATGTCCATAAATATATTTTTTTTAAATTTTTCTTTTGAAAATACTTTTAAAGAATTCCTGATAAAATCTGTAGTTTTAATATTGACACTTCTCAAATTACTTAAAATTAATAACAAGGTTTTTTCTATAGAAATTTCTATTTCTCCCACCTAAATGCTTTTTTGTTTAAATATTTATTTTTATTTTTATTAGTTTAAATTTATGTTTAAATTTTAGCTTCATTCAAAACGAATGTCTTAAATAAAAAATAAATAAATACATACATACTATGTGTGCACATATGTGTGTACAAAATAGTGTATTCAATGTATGTAGCACAAATATTTGCTGTCTTGGTGTTGAGACTAGTGATTGGCGGCAATAGCCAATAACAACAATCAACTGCTGAGATGATAATTTGTATTTATAATATTTTTTTTATAAATTTTTGCGTTCTTTATGTCATGAACGTTACCTATGACTTCTGAAATGTGATATGTGTGTATGAGATTGCAAGTATGTCTGCTGCCCACTGGATCACTATTTGTTTATTGGCTTTAATAAAATTTTCATCTTCTGCTGTTTTATAGTTGTATCAATCTCAGTATCCCAGCATTTAAACATCGGACTGTGTCTTCGTTCGTTTGCTTTGTTAGCTGGTTGGTTGGCATCTAACATTTGCTAAGCAATTGTCCACCTACACAACAACGGCTAAAAACATCAGTCGTCGTCGGCTGTAAACAATATTATGGATGTTTTGCCATTGTCAGATATAGTTACAACGAACAGCCAACATTTGGCAGATCATGAAGACTCATATTGATGCTCTTTGAGTTGTGGTTTTTTCACTATTTGTTACTCTTTACCTCACCATACTGTCAATCAATGCTACTTAGAGACAGTTATTAGGTCCGATGAGAACCAAGTCTTTGTTATGCAAAACTATAAAAAAAGCATAAGATATAATGTTGGTGATAAATGAGCAAAAGAAAAATAATTTTACAAGTTTGATTTAGAGTGGACGTAATGAACAGAGAAATGTTAAAGTATGTGCACTAAATTGATTTCTTTTTGTTTTATTCAAGGTGTTGATCACTTTTCGGTGAACATAATTTTGTTACAACGATCGTTAATGATTTATTTATTTTCTTATTTCTGGGATTGTCTCCTGTGGTTTTTAATATGTCTGCTTGAAATTGACTTGATTAAATAAATTTAAATATGACAGTTATACTGAATAAAGGAAATCAGTTTTGGCAATACGGAATTTTGTTTGGGGGGATCTTACAAACGTTTCCTGCTGGAGAGAATATTTCCGTTATATATTTTTTTACCACAAAGTTTTCAATTATTCCCAAAAATTCCGTAAAAACATTCATCAGTTTGAAAGTAAATCCAATAAACTGTGAACACAACATTAAAAATTTAAATACAAAACATCTTTAAAAGAGGAGTTCGAATTGTTACGCTCTCTCTCTCTCTCTCTCTTTTGTTCATAGCATGCCCATAAAGCGCTATTTACAAAAACAATTTGTAGCAGCACCCATTGATTTTGTTAAATGCACCCAATTGATCTGATGATTGTGGATTTTTTGCACTCTTTTAAAAAATTTAGCTTTTTTATACCCTTCACACAGTGAAAAAGGGTATATATAGGTTTGTCATTCCGTGTGAAATTTCTACAATTTTCCTTTTCGACCCCATAAAGTATATATTTTCTGAAAGCTTATGAATAGGGAAGTCGATTAAGCTCTGTCAGTCTGTCCGTCTGTCCGTGTGTATGTTGAAATCAACTTTTTGAAGCCCCCCGACATCGCTTGGACCCGGGTGAGGTATTAAAATATCAGAAATATTCGGGAGTAGATCGCTATTGAAAATCAGAAACATCGGTACATAAACGACTGAGATATGAGCAAAAACCCACGATCACCTCGATTTTTTTTCACAAAAACAACATTACAACAACAACATACATACATACAAACGTGTATACTGGTTAGAGAAAACGTGGCATCGAATCCCAGCTGAGCCAAAAAAATTTTTTTTTTATATTTTAAAAATTTTTTTTTAAATTTTTTTTTTTTTAATTTTTTTTTTTATTTTTTTTTTATTTTTTATTTAATATATTGTTTATATTTTTATTATTTTTTTTTTAATTTTTTTTTTGTTTTATATTAATTATATATATTTTAATTATTTTTTTTAAATTTTTTTTTTAATTTTTTTCTTAAATTTTTTTTTTAAATTTTTTTTAAAATTTTTTTTTTAAATTTTTTTTTTTAATTTTTTTTTTTATTTTTTTTTTAACATACATACGTAAATTTATAATTTTACAATGGGATGTTTTTATATATGTATATTTTTTATATGTATGTACGTATTTCATATGAGATGAATGGTGATACAAACTACTGTTATTGCATGACTACACGTTGTGAAGGGTATATAAGATTCGGCTCGGCCGAATATAGCGCTCTGACTTGTTTCCCTTTTGTTACTTTCTTCAAACAAGAAAACACCACTGAGTTTATGGAGAATTATATAAAGTCTATTTCTCCTCTGTCCTTATCGCCAACAACGTTGTAAAGTTTTAAATCATCGTGTCAATCAAGTATGTGCAGCAACTTTAAACATTTATAACTCATAAAATATTGAACAGATATCAATAGGATATTTTTTATTTAAATCGGTTGTATAGTGTAAGCGTAAATTGTGTTACAATAAATCGAATTGTCCATAAATACATAAGATTTTTAAAAGACCTTTTAGAATGTTCCTCGTTACAATGGAATATTTCAAACAACAATTAAGCAAAAATAATCCATAGCTTTAGAAAATTCATAAAATTCTCAAAAAAATTTCAAAATTTCAAAGAAACAAGTTAAAAATTATATGAATACAAATGTACATACAAATTTCTATTAAATTCCATTCTTCTGGCTTTCAACTTCGAAGACGAAGTTTTTTGTTAGGCACTTTGAGTTTTCATAATTATGTTTAAACATACTACGAACTTATTTGAATTTTTTGATTTAAAATTTGGTAATTTTAAGATTTTTTCTAAATGTCAAATGTATAAGAAAAACAGTTTCTACTGCCAATACAAATTTTAAAACCAATACAAATATTAAAACAATATACTCAAGTAATTTTAAATTTTATGAAGAGGTTTTTCTTGAAAATTCTTTCATTTTTTGATTTGAAAATTATTTTAGGTGTTTTATAAACTTACGGCCTAATTCATAACAAAAACTTAGCCACCGTTTATACACTACGTACAACGAGCTGCTAACCAGAATGCCGGTTAAGCTTGGCAGCTCGTTGGCACAGAGTTTATTCATAAGAAACTTTTATCCGTCTGCCAGCTTTTTATAAATCAACTCTGAAATTGCAAGATACTCCTAAAAAATGCAACCATTTGTTGTATATCATACCTGATTTTGACATTTTTTTGTTTTTCCATACATACCAAGGCATATTTATTCATCAGGTAATTGCAGTTCGGAGAGAATTTTTTGTTTATATTTTTTATATATGAAGTTTGACATTTAAAATTAATTAGAAAAGAGAGCAAATTGTTTCTTATTTATGTATTATGACAGCTGAAATTAAAAATAAGTAATAAAAAAAAATCAGCTGAAGAATCAAGAGTACCTGATGAATAAATATACCTTGCATACATACTAACAATTTCTAAAATTTTAAAAAATATTAAAAAAAATAAACCAACAATATAATTTAAAAAAAAAAAGGAAAAGCAAGGCAAACGAACTGTAAATTGGGACAGGATGAAAAGGTACACTAAGGAAAAAGATTAGTTGGAAAACGGTAAAAACAATAAAAATAGTGTTGCAAATATTAAAATTTTGTAAAAGGAACCGATATTATATATTTATAAACGAAAAAACACAACAGTGTTAGAAATTTATTGCTCAGGACAATTAAATTAGTTCTTCCAACCAATTAGCCTTATTAAAAAGATTTGTATTCAATTCGCTTTTATCACAACCGAATTTAATTATCTCTATTAGGGTTAACTACTAAATATTGATATATGTAACAAAATCTTCCATATGTCAATGTTTTGTTTTAAATAAAAATACAATTTCAGTTATTGCAAGTAATTATTGATTACCTGTATTATTACAATTCGATTACAGTAAAGAAATTATTAAAGTTAAGCTATATTTGGTGTTTACAAACGAAAAAGAGTTGTATGTAAAAATTATTTGTTACAAACATTAAATACATATACTATTTTTTAAACACATTTGATTTTTCTGTCAACTGTAAAAAAATTACATTATTTAGAACACAAAATCAATTTTTTTATTGAGAAAAAAATTTAAAAAATAAATAAATTTAAAAAAAAGCTAACTTTTATATTGTGGTACGAAAACAAATCTACAAGTAACTCTTTTAAAGGTAATATATCGTTTATTTATTTATTTTTATTATATATTTATTTTTATTTTTTTGCATTTCAGTACGCGAAATGAATTTTCGAATGCAGAAATTTTCAAGATACGTACTTATGTAATGGATAGTGCTGTAACGGGGTTGCAAAATGGTTTAAAAATTAGGACAAAGAAAAATATTAACAGTTTATCCTTATAATATTTGATATTTTTTAGTTTTATTTTTATGTATGTATGTATATAATTGGAGATACATACATATGTATTTGTTTATTTGTATTTATGTCTTTATATACATACGTATTTATGTAATTATATTATAAAAAATTAAAAAAAATAAATAAATAAAAAATTATGTTTAATTTCTTATTTTCCTGGGTCAAATGAAGAATTGGTAATTATGATCGATTATTCTTTTACTAACACCAATTCAAAATTTTGTTCAGTTGCATCAATCATATATTTGAAAACAAATACAGTTTTTGTTTTTAATATCTATAATATCAACTAATAAAATCTTCTAACACAATTGAAATTCTAATGTTGCAATTAAATCTATCAAGCTTAGAAACGAAATTTTCAGTTATTATAAACGAATTGTGAGATAGTACGTGGAACCGAATGAATTAGATTGGCAACAAATTCGGTTGCCACAACGAAACTGTTTTCTATGTGTAGGTAAAAAATATTGGTAATGTAAAACAACAACACAGAACAGCTGTTTTTCACAAGATGGCAAACGTTTGGCAGCTCGTTAACAACATTTTAGCAAATCGTTAGCCAGAGTTTGTCATGTGTATTATGAATAAACTTTATGCTAACTTAATGCCGACTTTTTGTTATGAATAAGGCCGTTAATGATTTATTCATAATTAGGCTTTTTTCATTTGTTATAATTTTTCATTGCGTATGCATTCGTTATGTGTAATATGCCTTTACTTCACTATAACTTTGGCTTTGACATTTTAGTTTGTAACAGAAATCAGTTCTAATAGCAAAATTTGACATGGCATAACTATACAAAACAGATATTTGAACCAAGCTAATGGACAACAATGCTTTTAATTATAGATGTCTTGCCAAAACGCCAATCTTGAGCCTATGGATTATGTCACGTCGTAGCAGAATAAGCCAGTAGGGTCGTTTACTTGGAAACAAATCGCTAAATATAATTTTAATAAGGACGCTGTTCGGTAATACAGTGCTGCATAGTAGTTGATATAAACTTTAGAAGTTTTTGTGTGGTTCCTTAGTATACACTAGTGTTGACAATCGAACAAAAAAATAATAAAATTTGGTTCGAATAATGTAGAATTGATAAATATAAGAATAGAGAATAATTAAAAAACTTTTTTAAAATAATTAAAAGGAACCGATTTGTAGTTTTATTTTTTTTAAGGAATATACCAGGTAGTAGCAAACATGTCTATAAATTATTCTGTAGCGTCTTATTGTAATTCATGCGTTTATATGAATATATTCTTGAACTGCATTTAATTTTAATAAGTGCGAAGGACTCATGCAAGTTAAGTTAAAGAAACCAATGTTTTATGAACAGGGGATGTTTGTTTACATGCATTTTTTTAAGATTATTTACATGATTTTGCATTAATTGTGATGAACATCATATATTACAAATTACTTCGTTTTTAGTGAATCATTTATATTGACTCCTTTTTTACTATTGATTTACAATTCCCAAAAGTGTAATCCACTTTGAGCTACTTCTAAATTACTTTTGGTGATTGCATATACATAAGTGTAGTAATTACAGACATACACATCTAGGTTTTTATTTAATAGAAAATAATTTCTTTGAAATACAAAATAAAAAACTATTTACACAGAGACAACTTTGTACTCAATAATTGTGGTTTTAAGAAAAAATAAACTGGGTCAGATTTGCTCAAGACTTACAATACATTTTTTCTTACACATTCTCCCAAGCAAAGAAAATAACTCCTTAATGAGACTCGTTTGTTTGTTTAGGAGCACTGGCAAGACCAAATATAAGGTTAAAGCTCAATGTTCCAAAGCATTGAGAGCAATTATTTTGGTGATACAAAGAAAAAAATATTAATTAATAGTTTGGTCAGCGTGAAAGTGTTTCATTTTTATATTAAAAAATAAATAAAAATAATGAAAGGTCATTAATTATCTAACTACATTCATGTTTACGAAGTCAATCCAGTGTTTAAAGGCTTAAATGAAAATATATTTTTATTATAAATTTTTTTTATTTTCGTTTAGCTTGTTTGGTGTATAAAGACACGATTTTAGGAGTAAACTTTTTACGATAATAAAATTAACAATACGCTTTTCATATTTCTTTCTTTGTTTCTGCTGCAACGGCTACTGTTACGACTACAAATGTATTTCTTTTATGAAAATACTATGTATAAATAACACTAAAAAAAATTGATTGCTCTAACAACAACAATCACATACAATTCAGTTTAACATCATCAGATTTTTTTGTTTATTTATTTTATTTTAGTCTTTTTTTTAATTTTCATTAAATTGTTGATTCAACATTTATTTGGCTTTTTTTTAACATCTCCTGCTGTATTTATTTCTTAAAGTAGAGCCATATTATCATCATCACCTGTCTTGAAAATGTTACGAGAGTGCGAGACCTGTGTGTAGTGTGTGTTTTGACAACAACTGTTGAAAAAACGAACTTGGCTCAAATGAAAAGGCTATCATCTCCAGAGTATAAAAGCGGTAACAGCATTGTTATACAAAGTACAGTGAGAGAAAAGCTGTGTGACATTAAAAATGTACTTCCTTGATTTGATCAAGAATGCCTCTTTGTTCTTTATGTGTTTGAAATGACTTAAATTATAATTTCAAAAAAATGTTTTATTATTTTAATTAAAAATAGGAAAACATGCTTCTAAACTGCCGAAAACTGTTTTAAAATTACATTTTTAAGTACTCATAATCGTTTCTTTTTGTTTTTGGCAGAGAAGTTAGGCCCTTTCGTAATATAAGTATCAGGATGCTTAAGGTTTGATGTGTCGTAATTTGTAAGAAGTTTCAAAATTTTTAAGATATTAATTTTATTGGTCTTGGAATACAAACCAAAGCCAAAATATCATTCTGATTTATTATTTGTTACCGCATTCTTAAAACCTGGGAAATTATTAACGATCAAAGAGTGTTGACGGCAAAGCTGTGCCTGGTATCGAAAATCCATTTCACTCAGCTAGTGTCCTCATATATTGATAAAAATTAAAAAAATTATTTTGTTTAAAAAAATAAGGAACAAAAAAAATGTTTAGAATAAATTTACGCCATAAAGTTTAACTTTCACATGCTTAAACATTATCCGATGTTTATAGCGAGTTTATTTAACTGATGAACAACCAAGAGATTGTATGGGAGCTTCAAAAAACGTGGGAGAAACATGAATATGTCGATGACATATGCATTCCTTCCCGCTGTTATACTGACTTGGCTTAAAACTACTCACCTACATATTAGATAGAGCTGTGTACAATATCAACATAAAAAATGTCAAGGTTATAAGAATTAAATTTGTAAAAGCAAACTCCTTTCATAAAAATAAGCAAATTCTAGATAAAGTTAAAACTTTATGTTACATTAGAACGGGTGGATCGAGTGAAAACATTATTAGCCGAATAAAAAAAGGCACACAGGCTTTTGATCAGCTCAATAAGATATAGAAATATTTTTCAATATCATGTCATGTTAAAATTAACACTTTCAAAACCAATGTCAAATAACCATTAATATATGGCTGTTAAGCTTGAAATGTTGCCTCTCGAGACATTAACGCATGAATAAATTTCTCAGAAGAATTCTATGAATTTCGAACTATCTCAAACAACAGTCCATAAAATCCAAATACGACTGTGTGTAGAAATGCAAACACGAAAGTGAAACTGGATTGGATATAGTCTCGCGAACCATCGTCCAAAAATGCAAAAAATTGAAATTTCAGGGAAGTCTCCAGCTAAATGGCATAGACAAATTAAAATTAATATAAGTAAAATGAATAAAGACTAGAGTTAAGTACAAAATATTGCGAAAAACAGATCTTAATTATATAATCTTTTTCGTCCGCCGAGTGCATTGTATTATCAGAAATTCAAAATTTGAACGGTACTACACGTAGCACTACCGCTATAAATTAAAAACAATACCGTTTGGCTAAATCTTTCCTAAACTGTTTTTCAAAAGAAGATGAAGGAAATAAAGGCGACTTAAATCTATTTATTTTTAATATCTAAAGTGCAATTCAAGAATAAACTCTACTATTTGCTACTAAATTTATTTAACTAAAGTTTTAAATAAAAATATTTATTAGTTTTCCACTGTGGAAAGAACTGATAGAATAAATAAACGATATAAGTAATGATTTTAGTTAAAATGTACCAAACAGTTTTAATGGACTTAAAATCACATAATTTGTATTTAAAAAATTAATAGTATTAAATATTGGATGCATTCATTTTTTTTCAAGTGCATGAAATGCCAATGGTTAACGAAGCTCAAAACTTTCAATCGGTGTTTTATTCAACTGTTTTTTGTTTTGGTTGTATTGTTCCTCTTCTGTTGAACTAAAATCAACAACAATCGTGTTGTGCTGATTAGGAAACAAACAATGATGGCGACGTAGCAAATTGCGTTTGTTATTCATCTTAACGAAAATAGTGACTTTCAAACCAACTAAAATCAAGTGGATTACTAAATGACATGACAAAAAAGAATATTGAATCTAAAATAACGCTTCTAGCCAGCCATAGACTGACAACAATGTCGAAAAGTAAAGAATCACATTTGTTATTGATTCTAATTTGCAGGTTGTCAAGTGTCTTTTAGCTGTGGCACAGCACCAGCAACAAAAACTATATTTTCCATCAAAATTGTCTCCAATTGCAGTAACGACGTTGTTGGCGCTGTTATGCGGGTAAACAGTAGCATTGTATGCATTTCCCCATCATATTTTCTTTTCTATTGCATTTTGGTAGTTGTAACTGCTGTTGCTTTGTTACATTTCATGTATGATTTTTTCGTATAATCATGTTTAGTGGTTTTGTCAATATTGACATTAACACTTTGATGCTTTCATTGTTTACACCGTTTGAGCACCTTTTTTTTCTTGTTTTTTGTCTTTCACTCACGTTTGAATGTCAAATTCAAATACAATATGGTTTGATTCACACAGGGAAGTGGAAGAAAACCGTCAAAAAATCTATAACGTAAGTCAATAGATATAAATGCATGCATACCCCTTCCGCCTGTTTACCCCTCAAAACAACTATACAACTGTCATCATTTCATAACTGTATTAAATTCATAAGAATAAAAATCAAATACAAAGAAATCGTGAGCTTTTAAACATTATTTATTATCACATTTGTTTTGTTCTTTTCTCTGATTTAGGTTATAAAAAAATTAATAAATATGATTTTATTAAAGTAGTATTTTGTTACTAAATTTATGAAGGTGTTGAAATGTCAGAGATTTGTAAGTCGTTAAATTATGTAGGTTAAATTAAACAAATACATAATAAAGTTTTTTCATAATTTGGGACTATTAGAATGTAAGACGAAATATTATATTACTTTGAATGTGGTTTTGAACAATATTGTTTTGAAATCTCAATTTAGTATATAAGGATTGCGTTTTAAAAAATTGTCCATCACATTTTATGCAATTATTTATATATTTATTGTTATTATACCCGCCACCAAAAAAATGGTGGTGGGTATAAAAGATTCGGCACAGCCGAATATAGTGGTCTTACTTGTTTTTTTTTGTAGTGGGATTTTAATTAAATATAAGAAAATTTTTCTGGTGGAATCTTTTATGGGATTCAAAATATCAAGCCTATTAAAGTATAAAAAAATTGTTATTAACAAGTTATAACAAGTAAGAGTGCTTTATTCGGCCGTGCCGAATCTTATATACCCTTCACAACGTGTAGTCATATGAAATACGTAAATACATATATAAAAATATCCCATTGTAAAATTATAAATTGAGTTTACGTATGTATGTTTAAAAAAAAATAATAAAAACAAATTTAAAAAAAATATATAAGAAGACAATAAAAATATAAATAATATATAAAATAAAAAATTAACAAGTAGGTAGGTAGGTAGGTAGGTAAGGCTGGTGCAAAGTTACCCTTACACCTTCACTCGGAGACCATTACGGTCCATTGTGACGCCTTAATAGAGAGAAGAATAGAATAAGAATAGAAATATTTAGAATAGAAGAGAAAGAGAAGCAGACAATTCCAGAGTCTCCGGCGGGAATCGAACCCGCAACCCCTAAACAACTGACTTGTTCTTTACTGACTAGTCCATAGGGGCACTCAAATGAACAAGTAAGAGCACTATATTCGGCAGTGCCGAATCTTTTATACCCACCACCAATTTTGTGTACATTTAAAGCACAATATTTATTATTTTGTTAATCGCTATGGAATAATATCTTTATAATAAAATATGTATCAATTTCTTTGTAGAGGGTGGTTAAATTTTAAAGGCCCATGTTGAAGGTGAACTACAAATATTCTTTAAATTTGTTTTCAGCATTTCATTTGACATTTCTCAATCTCAAACTTACTCAATTTGATCCGTGGAAAGATACGCAAGTAAGCAACGCTTTAAAGTTATTCAGGTTTTTAAAAAAAGGGGCTTTCAAATCAAAATGCATTTTGTGCACTTTGTAATTCTTTTGATCAACATAATCGTTCAAATTCGTTCACAATCGGGAGAATTGTAAAAAATATTTAAATTTCTGCAAAACAGGTCTGTATAAAATGTTAGAAAATCTGTGTATGCCTTCTTTTTTTTGAATTTTAGTTTGAACGTTATATGGGAGGTGGGCGTAAAAGTGGGCGTGGCACCTTAATTGTTTGTCACAGTAAAGACATTGCTTAGAGGGAAATACGAAGCAAATTTTATCATCATACCTCTAATTTTGTCGGTTTTATGAGCTTTTAAATTTCATTAACGGTAGATAACGTGAAAAGTGGGCGTTATAGTAGGCTTGTCATAGTTGTTTTTTCTAATGAGTACAACTAAGGTTTTTTCAATATAGTCCTTTATTATTCCAAAATCTTTATAAGTAGAGAAATTATATGAATTTTAGGTTAAACGTTATATGGGAGGTGGGCGTAAATGTGGACGTGGCACCTTAATTTTTTGTCACAGTAAGGCGTGTCAAAGTTGTTTTTGCTAATGACTACAACCTAGGTGTTTCAATATAGTCTTTATTATTCCAAAATCTATAGTATAGTAGGCGTGTCAGATTTGATTTTCCGTTACAGAAAACCCTCTCACCAAAAAGCAAAGTGTGCAAAATTTCAGAATCGTACATATAAATTTTGTCCGTTTTATTAGGTTTTAAATTTAAAATATACTGAAAAATACACTGCGCGGTATAAGTATTCGTACATTTTTATCTATAACTCCTTTCCTAATGAATAGATATAAGCAATTTTTGGGGTGAGATATTGTTTTGACTCGAGAAATATATATTCGGAGTTTCATGACTGTACATTAATGCGTTTGGACACAATTCCATTTTATTCGATGTTCGAAGGACATGTTTTTTTTGACCTACTCTTGTATTACGAGCTATAACTCACTTCCTAATATTCCGATTTAGCCCATTTTAAATACCAAACAAACCTTGTCTATAAGAAAGATTCTGGCAAAATTTGAGCCCCCTAGCTTTTTTGGTGCGACCTCTATCGTGCTTTCAACAGACGGACGGACATAGCTAGATCGTCATCAAATCAAACCCTGATTCAGAATATATATACTTTATGGGGCAACACAGGTGAGGGGTGTAATAAAATGTGCCAAGTGAAGAAGATTTCTTTTTACCGAAATTAAAATTGATGAAAAAATGAATTGACATCACATGTCATGATTTTAATTAAAATATATCAACGCGCAAAATTTTGTTATAAATTGTACGCAAAAATCAAAATATCATGTTTAACTAAAATTTAATTTCATTTTAAATAAATTTCTACGGGTATAAAAAACTAAAGGTAAACAAAATACAATTTTGTGTGACAATATGAAGAGTCATTAATATACCTATCTATTGTATCTATTGAACACGACTAATATTTATAACTTTACTTTAGTTTATTATAAATTGTATTCTTCAATTTACGGTGATCTTTGATTAAACAAATTTATACATTTAATGCGGTGGGCGTAAGTGATATGCGTTCAAAGTTAATACACACTTTACTGCCAACAACTGAATGTTGGTTGTATTTAATGCTATAGCATTTCATGATTTTGCTTATTTTGTTGATGTTGTTGTTACCATCTTTATTTTCTCTTCCTTCCTTGGCAATAAATGCGATCATCATGACTGTGCTACAAATCCGAATACGAAAATAATAATAAAGAAAACAAGTCTTTATATTGCGGTTGTCATTATTTTGAGATAAGAAATGGTATTGTGGATTTTATTTTCTTTTCTGCAGAAGAAGCATCATCTTCATCAACAACATCATTTCGTAAGAACAACAACTGTAAACAGCAACAGAAGCAAGTGTTTTGCAAAACCATTTGTGGTTTTCGTTGTATGTATTTTCAGTTTTGAATTTTATTTAAATGCACATTTGGTGCTTTAGTTGCCATAAAATTTGCAGCTTCTGTGGCATTTAAATATTTTAATTTTCTTTAAAATACATTTGTCATTCTTGTGCTTATCTTAAATATGCCAAAATTATCAAAAGAACAATTTTAAATTACGCAAAAGCTGTCGATTAAGAGAATTCAATTGGCTGGCAATAACACCATCAACCTGTTACCCTGGCAACCAGTCATCCAGCCAGCCATACAGCACCAGCAATTTCTCTAAACGTTAAAGATGATAATGAAGTAAAGTAAGTTATTGTATTTGTACTGGGTACATTCTCAGTTTGATTGTCTGTTTGACTGAGCGTGTGTATTTATTCGATGCGTAAACGAAATAAAGTTGGTAAAAAATTATAAAAGAATTTTTGAAATATCTTTATTTCTAATTTCTCTGTTTGTGCGTATGTCAGCCAACCATACCGACATGTTTGGCTTACTGAGCGCTGGAACGCAAATGCGTTACAAGCCACAAAACTAAATATATATGGTGTTAATTAGTACTGGACACCACCTGAATACTGACGTTGCTTACCAAGTAAGTATGTATTTGTTTTACGATTTTTACACACTAGTTTAATAATTGGTGTATTCACAAGAACTTCTTAAAGTCGTATTGTCATAATGACATAATTTCCCAAATATTTTATAGTGAATGTAAAATATTCTATTGTCTATTGCAAAATTATAAAAAAGTTTAATTTTACAAAAAATTATGACATTATGACAATACAACACTTACGATACCTTGTGAGTTCAACAATTGTTTTTATAATTTCATAAGACTTGGTTGGTGATTTTGTTAAACAATTTTAGTATTATTTTAATTAAGTAAGTGCAGGCAATGTTAGCATCTTGATTTGTCTCCCAATGCAAATTCTCTCACACACATTGCATTCTTGCAGGGACGCATCATAGATGCATGAAGTATTAAGCAGTATGTTAACTTTTCTGTGTAATTAGTAACACCAAAGCTGGAAGTAAGATATTAAAAACTTGTTTCATTAATAAAATGGTAAGTGTGAATTCCGTCATAGAAAATAAGTCAGGCTAACGTTATAATCACTGTGAATACAGAACAAGTCGGAAGTATATCTACAGTTGCGTCTGTTGCAGATATGAGTGTTATTAAATTTAATAAGAAAATTATTTACAATAACGTTTTGGCCATAAATTTAGCAAAAAATTAACTTTCACGGTTTTGAGGTTCTTACAAATCTCACTATTATGTGGTAAAAAATGAAAAATATTAACACTAACGTCAAAAGTTAAAGTTAATGTCACGTTTGCTTTTAGTTTAATGAAAGGTAATGTATGGTGGGATTACTTTTAAAGTACATTCTCGTTCAACACGTTATTTTCATCCACAATCTAATAAGTTTTTAAGAACTTAAACTGAATTTAATAAACTTTATCAATATATTGATGTTTCTTTAAACGTTTATATTTTGAAACCTAAAATATTTATTTATTTATTTATTTTTTAACAACTTAAATTGTTTAGTTAATATGTATTTTTTTAAAGTCAGCAAGGATATCGGGTGCGTTGACCTAGATAAATCACTAAAACGGTTGCATGAAATTTCCTTAATTCGTAACTGAAATTCTCGATATCCACTTAATATTTAAAGTGTTCGCTAGTATTCGGCTAGCACTTGTAACAAATATTATTGTTGTACATAGTTTGTTTTAAGCAATTTCTTTTAATTTAGCTGTGTTACGCTTTGTAGTACGGTGCCTGTAAAATGCCGGGATAAGACTTTGATTTTCCTCCAAAATGTCTGCTATGTAAATTGTGCGAACTCGGTAATCAAAGTCATGCACTTTACTTACGATAAGCTTAAGTTAAATGCGCAGCATATTTCGTATTTTTTTTTTCTTTTTGCATGTGTTGGATATTTAAGTAGTTTTTTTTCTTTCTCCATTCTTCTCTTCTTTTAGTATTATTTTTCTTCTTTTTTTTGTATTTTAACATTCTAACTGAGTTTGTATGCAGTATCGTTGTCTTTTGGCATTGGTTTTGCGTGCAATTTACGATATAAAGCTGTCAAGGCGCGCATTTAAATTTCAAGTAACTTTGATAGAGTTTTAGTCAAAATGCTTTATGGTCTTATCATTTGCTGTCTCAATTTTAGCCATGAAATGCAAGCAAAAGCTGATTCTGATTTATACTTTTAATACATTTTCTTGTTTATTTTTTATAGTAATTTCTTGCTATTTCCATTTAACTGTTTTATCACATTAACGAAATTAACTTTTTTCCTTTTTAGTTTTCAAAGTATGTTTGTATAAATGTTGAAAATGGTAGTACTTGTGGCCACAACAAATTGAGTATGTTCGGTAAAAAATGTACTTGTAATTAAGTGCTTTTTTTCGTTTTTTCTTAATCAAGTTGTGAAGTCCTTGTAGCCATAACTTAATTTCAAGTTATTCATAGTTTTCTTTTTTAAATAATGCAAGAAAAACAAGTAAGGGCACTATATTCGGCTGTGCCGAATCTTTTATACCCACCACCAATTTTGTGTACATTTAAAGCACAATATTTATTATTTTGTTACTCATTATGGAATAATCTCTTTATAATAAAATATGTATCACTTTCTTTGTAGAGGGTGGTTAAATTTTAAGTGCCCATGTTGGAGGTGAACTACACCTAGTCTTTAAATTTGTTTTCTGCATTTCACTTGACATTTCTCAATATCAAACTAACTCAATTTGATCCGCGGAAAGATACGCAAATGAACAACGTTTTAAAGTTATTCAGGTTTTTTATAGAAATGGGCGTTGAAATCAAAATGCATTTTGTGCACTTCGTAATTCTTTTGATCAACATAATCGTTCAAATTCGTCCACAATCGGGAGAATTGTAAAAAATATTTAAATTTCTGCAAAACAGGTCTGTATAAAATGTTAGAAAATCTGTGAATGCCTTCTTCGTTCGTTGAATGGGAACCATCAGATAGAGGAGTGGCGCCAAGGATGGGGGGGGCCATTTGGCCGATATTTTGTTAAATACATAATTGAACCATATAAATATTATAATTACAAAAAGAAATAATAATAATATCCCAAATAATTTATGTTTTATTTAAATTCAACATCAGTCCTTAAAATTTAACCACCCTTTATAACTTCGATATGCTACTAAAATGCTTTTGTAAATGTAGTCTTTCCATGAAAATGGTCATTAAAGTAGGCGTGTCAATAAAGTTTCTGCTAATAAATACAACTTAGATATTTCAATATAGTTCTTTATTTTCCCAACAACTTTGTCAATAGAAAAATTACATGAATTTAAGAAAAACCGTTATATGGGAGGTAGGCGTTATATCGGGCGTGTCACCTAAACTTTTTGGCACAACAATAACATTGCTTAGAGGGATATACGTAGCAAATTTCCTCATCATACCTCTAATTTTTTTGGTTTTATGAGCTTTTACATTTCATTAACGGTAGATAACGTGAAAAGTGGGCGTTATAGTAGGCGTGTCAAAGTTAATTTTACGAATGAGTACATTTTAGATGTTTCAATATAGCCTTTTATTATTCCAAAATCTTTTTGAATAGAGAAATTATATGAATTTTAGGTAAAACGTTATATGGGAGGTGGGCGTAAAACTGAGCGTGTCACCTTAGTTTTTTGGCACAATATTGACACTGCCTAGGGGGATATACGTAGCAAATTTGATCATCATTCATCTAATTTTGGCGGTTTTATGAGCTTTTAAATTTCATTAACGGTAGATAACGTGAAAAGTGGGCGTTGTAGTAGGGGTGTCAAAGTTATTTTTGCGAATGAGTCCATTTTAGGTGTTTCAATATAGCCTTTTATTATTCCAAAATCTTTATTAATAGAGAAATTATATGAATTTTAGGAAAAACGTTATATGGTGGGTGGGCGTAAAAGTGGGTGTGGCACATTGTTTTTCCGTCCAAAAAAGCCCCTCACTAAAAAACAAAGTGTGCAAAATTTCAGAGTCGTAAATCCAATTTTGTTGCTTTTATGACGTTTTTGTTTTCAAATATACCGAAAAATACACTGTGCGGTATAAATTTTCGTACATTTTGATCGATAACTCCTTTCCTAATGCATAGATTTAGACAATTTTCGGGGAGTAATATTGCTTTTACTCAGGAAACATATATTCGAAGTTTCATGAGTCTACGTTAATGCGTTTGGACACAATTCCATTTTATTCGATGTTTAAAGGACACGGTTTTTTCGACCTACTCTTGCTTATCGAGCTATAACTCTCTTCCTAATATTCCGATTTAGGCTATTTTCAATACCAAACCTTGTCTATGAGAAAGATTCTGGCAAAATTTGAGCCCCCTAGCTTTTTCGGTGCGACCTCTATCGTGCTTTCAACAGACGGACAGACATAGCTAGATCGTCATCAAATCAAACCCTGATTCAGAATATATATACTTTATGGGGTCTTAAATGGATATTTCGATGTGTTACAAACGAAATGACAAAATTAATATACCGAAATGCATTCTAATTGAATATCAAGTGCAAAAACCTAAAAATTATAATTTTTTTTAATGGGCGTGGCATTGCTTACTTTTCTAATCACGCAATTGTAAAGTTATAACAGCTCAATATGTGTGCAAACTTTTAGAAGAATCGGACCAGTACCTCCAAGTACCTCCAAATAATAATTGTTTTTAAGGGCATGGCCCTGCCTACTTTTCTAATCGCGAAATTGTAAAGTCATAACAGCTCAATATGTGTGCAAAGTTTCAGAATAATCGGTCCAGTGCAAGTACCTCAAACTGATACCTTTTTTTATGGGCGTGGGCACTGCCCACTTTTCTAAATACGAAACTGTATAGTCATGACAACTCAATATGTGTGCAAAGTTTCAGAAAAATCGGTCAAGTGCAAGGACCTCAAAATGATACCTTTTTTTAATGGGCGTGGCCCTGCCCACTTTTCTTATCACGAAATTATTAAGTCATGACAGCTCAGTACGTTTTCAAAGTTTCAGGAAAATCGGTCAAGCGCAAGTACCTCAAAATTATAACTTTTTTTATGGGCGTGGCCCTGCCCACTTTTTTAATAACGAAATTATAAAGTCATGACAGCTCAATATGTGTGCACAGTTTCAGAAAAATCGGTCCAGTCCAAGTACCTCAAAATTAAAACTTTTTAAGGGGCGTGGCCCCGCCCACTTTTCTTATCACGAAATTATTAAGTCATGACAGCTCGATATGTGTGCAAAGTTTCAGAAAAATCGCTCAAGTGCAAGTAGCTAAAACTGATAACTAATTTTTTATGGGCGTGGTCCCGCCCACTTTTTTTTACCCATAAACACTCCCTGGTATGTGTACAACAACTTACCAAAGTTTGAGCCCGATCGGTTTTACAATTTCGGAGTCTATAGCTAACACACACACACACACAGAGTTTCACTTTTATATATATAGATAAGCTTTTGTGAAAAACTTACATCGAAATGAAATATTTAATTTAAATTTTTAAAGCATACCCCCATTTTGGTGAAGAATTCCTGCGAAATAAAATAAAAAATATGTTAGAGTGTCATATTGTGGTACGACGTATTTTGTTTTGTATGTTTCACTAGGATGAATTTTAGTGATAAATAATTATAAATATAATATTGATAATGATACACTTAATAACTCTGATGTAACTTACATACACAAGTAGAAAGTAACTCGGAGAAAAGACTTGGAATTTCGTGAGCAGCACATACTGTTATCTGATATAACACTAAGCACACACATGTTTTGTCGCAATATTGGAGGAGAGAAAGTGTTGACTTTATTTAGCACTGCAAAAGGACTAAAATAGTTTAATATTGCTGAGTCCCTAACTGTAGAGCATAATGTAAATGTATGGTTGTGAATAGAATTTTTTTATTCACGGAATCTTATTTTCATCAGAATAGTATTTGAAAACTACAAAACAAAAAAATACTTCTGTGTTGTTTGACATTTCTGACTTAAGCATGTTCGGGAACATATTTGGCATTCCAGTTAAATTGGAAAAGCAAAATATTCGTCTTTGTTGCGATAAATTATAAGGGGCATTTTCTTAGACCTATAGAACTTCCGATAGGGATAACTTTAAAACTAGCTGTCAGACTAATGAAGTGTTTTTTCGGCCTTTTTTAGTATGCTTTAACAAATAACCACTGTTTAAAATTCCCGCTTTGTTTTTGTCAAACTTATACATCACTTCGTCAGGTTTACGGCATAATCATCTATTTCAGCAGGTTATACAATACTTTCGTCCGATTCATCACCAAACATACACTTTAATATGTTAGGTTAGGTTAGGTTGAAAAGGAGGGGTATAAAAGCCCAAACCCATGGCAGATATGCACTTATGCCCAGTTGGCATGTTGTGCGCTCCATATGGAAAACGGAATTCCCAAACAAAAACCATAAACATAATTTCGCATAAATAACGGACTAGTCTAAGGACCCAGTCCCCTTAATGTAACGCCTTATGGATCTCCAGTTCGAGTTCCCCAGGTATTCCAAGTTCGGCATAGTATCCACTGTAAAATTTTCGCGCCTAATATGCCCAAACGCAGGACAATGACAGAGGTAGTGTACCAGAGTCTCACCCTCTTCCTCGCATGCTCTACATGTTGTCTCCTCAGATAATCTCATGCGAGCTAGATGAGTTCTCAACTCCGTATGACCTGTAATTACACTGGTTAGTTTCCTAAGTGTAGGTCTACTTAGTCTCAGAATCTCCTTTGATTTCCCAAGATTTGGGTCACCCCAAAGTGTTCTTGTCACCTTACCGACATCAGTGCTTTTCCATTTTCTGACATGTTCCTCCATCGCCCAAAGTTTAAGTTCATCCTTAAATCGTTTAAGGGGTTTTGCGTTCTCCAAAGTTATAGTCCTCAGAAGAGCTCTCATTTTGGATAATTTGTCGGCTTTCTCGTTTCCGATCAGCCGGTGATGGCTTGGTATCCATATTATCTCCAGATATTCACAATTTGCATATGATACAATAAAATATAATAAAATTAATATAAAATTCACCCAAATCGAAGGTGTGCACACAAAATATGTCATTTTCACTTCAGACGCGAGTGAGACAGTGATCTTGATTTTATTAACGCTAGTCTTAGCAACTTGGTCTCATGATCGCTTTGTCGAACAAAACGTTTAGTAACAGAATTATTACAAGAAATGAACCATAAACTTCGTTCATGGCATTTAACACCTTTGGGACACTTTATATAGGGGGTACATCAAATCACTAGATCATGCTAATAAACCGGCCATGTGTGATCATTTAGAAGCAAATATTGCAGACTCTATTGACGAAAAAGGACCGGAGAGGACATATGCCAGAAATTGTTTTTAAACATTAAATGGAAAAAATTTGTGAGCTAACAATTCCATAATTTCGGTCATTCCATTGAAATTGTTTTGTTTTTAAAAAAGTTTTATACCTCTAAAGAAACACTCTTTTCGTGTTAAAGTTCAGTCAAATCGTGATAATTAGTATCCTTTTAATTCAAAAATCAAGCTTGTTTACAATAGCTGTTAGTTTTACATTATTATTGGGAAAATGGACAAAATTTTAGCAACTGACAGTGGAGCAAAGATGTCAACGCTTTCAGCAATTTGAAAAAAAAATAGAATTTTTAGTGAAAACTCCTAAAACAATTTTTTGTTTTTAAGTATAAAAAGAATTTTTTACTATTACTTTTTTGTCCAACTAAAAAATTGGCAAATTAATAGTGAACTGTATTACTATAAAAATATTTACAATCGAAACAACTTTTTGTGTCTAGATATTTTATAAAATTCTGTCGGTTTCTTTTTCGTTTCACTGTATGTACTTTAAAATTCTCTCACCAATACGGCTTCAAAACTTTTTTAGGAATCTATGGCTTAAAAGATGTTTTGTTGTTTAAACAAAAATAACAACCTACAAAATTTCAACACTTTATCTTATTTATCTTCACACTTTATCCCAAACGTGATTGCACTATTTCATCTATTAAAAAAAAATTTCCAAAAGAAATTGTATCAGTTATTTAACAAGAAATTGCTAATAGATTCGTTTAACATAAACTCAAGTAACATTATAACATTTGTTTCTTTAAATTTGGTATATTTGCCGCACTATAAATCAGTCTTAAAACAGGATATGTGATGACTGACAGCCAAAATTTTGTTTGTAAATCATCAAATATTTTTCAACTCACACCAATTTTTTAAGTTTAAATACACGTTGATACTCAAATAAATAAACACAAGAAAATCTTTTATTATTTCAATCTTCATCTTTCAACGCGTGTCCTTAATTTTGTGTGTATAAACATCCGCTCAATATCCGTGTTCATTGTCAATTTGATTTAATTTTCATTCTCTAAAACATTTTTTTACTTGCATTTATCTGACTTGATACAGTCAGTTGCTTTTTATGTTTATGCAACATATTTATGTATGCCACAATTGGTGTTACTGACACTATGACCACACCCTTAGTGAAATATAATACATATTGCTTGGGTAGGCTAAACTAACAAAAAAAAAAAAAAGAACGGCATTAAACAGAGCAAAAACCCATGTTGACATAATCTTCTCAAATCGAGTACTTAACGCACTTCAATTGACCGAAAATACACCAGACACACATGTTCAAATCTGAATACTTAAGCGGCCACATCAAGTGAAATTATAAGTCGGTTTTTTATTGGATTTTATTTTCGTCTTTCAAAACATTAAAACTTTCAATAAGAGTGTTTTCTCAAAAACAAAAACACACAGAGACTGAGACTCAAGCTGGCAGTCAGGTGATGAGAAAGCCTGAGGAATTTGATATTGTTAATGTCTTATGTTCATTTTTATGTTGTCTTTGTTTTTTTTCGATTTGCTTTCCTTAAAAATGCATTATGAATTGCAATTCAAAAGATATTTAGTTTTATTATGGTCATCAATTTAAGTTTCCCTTTCAAATAAAAGTGACGCAAAGCCCATTCAACTTTTTATTTCTTTTTTGTTTTTGTGCAGATGTTTGCAAATTAGACAAATGTTCATTAATTCTTAAGTTTGTGTCCAGAGTTGACTATAAATTTAAGACTTTTGTTTTTGTATTTGTATTCGACCAACATTAATGGATTTATAATTATACTGTGAGAATTTTACGCAATTTCTCATCATAATCAACATATACATACATTTTTATACCCGCCACCAAAAAAATGGTGGGGGTATATTCATTTTGTCATTCCGTTTGTAACACATCGAAATATCCATTTTAGACCCCATAAAGTATATATATTCTGAATCAGGGTTTGATTTGATGACGATCTAGCTATGTCCGTCCGTCTGTCCGTCTGTCCGTCTGTCCGTCTGTCCGTCTGTTGAAAGCACGATAGAGGTCGCACCGAAAAAGCTAGGAGGCTCAAATTTTGCCAGAATCTTTCTTATAGACAAGGTTTGTTTGGTATTGAAAATGGGCTATATCGGAATATTAGGAAGTGAGTTATAGCTCGGAATGCAAGAGTAGGTCGAAAAAACCGTGTCCTACGAACATCGAATAAAATGGTATTGTGTCCAAACGGATTAACGTACAGTCATGAAACTTCGAATATATATTTCTCGAGTCAAAACAATATCTCTTACCAAAAATTATTTAAATCTAATCATTAGGAAAGGAGTTATCGATCAAAATGTACGAAAATTTATACCGCACAGTGTATTTTTCGGTATATTTAAAAACAAAAACGTCATAAAAGCAACAAAATTGGATGTACGACTCTGAAATTTTGCACACTTTGCTTTTTGGTGAGACGCTTTTTTGGCACGGAAAATCAATATGCCACGCCCACTTTTACGCCCACCTCCCATATAACGTTTTACCTAAAATTCATATAATTTCTCTATTAATAAAGATTTTGGAATAATAAAGGACTATATTGAAACATCTAAAATGTACTCATTCGCAAAAATAACTTTGACACGCCTACTATAACGCCCACTTTTCACGTTATCTACCGTTAATGAAATTTAAAAGCTCATAAAACCGCCAAAATTAGAGGTATGATGATCAAATTTGCTACGTATATCCCCCTAGGCAATGTCATTATTGTGTTAAAAAATTAAGATGCCACGCCCACTTTTACGCCCACCTCCCATATAACGTTTTACCTAAAATTCATATAATTTCTCTATTAAAAAAGATTTTGGAATAATAAAAGGCTATATTGAAACATCTAAAATGTACTCATTCGCAAAAATAACTTTGACACGCCTACTGTAACGCCCACTTTTCACGTTATCTACCGTTAATGATATGTTAAAGCTCATAAAACCGACAAAATTAGAGGTATGATGATAAAATTTGCTACGTATATCCCCCTAGGCAGTGTCATTATTGTACAAAAAAATTAAGGTGCCACGCCCACTTTTACGCCCACCTCCCATATAACGATTTATCTAAAATTCATATAAATTCTTTATTAATAAAGATTTTGGAATAATAAAAGGCTATATTGAAACATCTAAAATGTACTCATGCGCAAAAAAAACTTTGACACGCCTACTGTAACACACACTTTTCACGTTATCTACCGTTAATGAAATGTTAAAGCTCATAAAACCGCCAAAATTAGAGGTATGATGATCATATTTGCTACGTATATCCCCCCAGGCAATGTCATTACTGTGTCAGAAAATTAAGGTGCCATGCCCACTTTTACGCCCACTTCCCATATTACGTTTTACCTAAAGTGCATATAATTTCTCTATTAATATAGATTTTGGAATAATAAAGGACTATATTGAAAAACCTTAGTTGTAGTTATTAGCAAAAATAACTTTGACACGCCTACTACAACGCCCACTTTTCACGTTATCTACCGTTAATGAAATTTAAAAGCTCATAAAACCGCCAAAATTAGAGGTATGATGATCAAATTTGCTACGTAAATCCAGAAAATTAAGGTGCCACGACCACTTTTACGCCCATAACATATAACGTTTTACCTAAAATTCATATAATTTCTCTACTAGTAAATATTTTGGAATAATAAAGGGCTATATTGAAACACCTAAGTTGTACTCATTCGCAAAAATAACTTTGACACGCCTACTACAACGCCCACTTTTCACGTTATCTACCGTTAATGAAATTTAAAAGCTCATAAAACCGCCAAAATTAGAGGTATGATGATCAAATTTGCTACATATATCCTTCTAATCAATGTATTTGTTGTGTCAAAAAGTTTAAGTGACACGCCTACTTTAACGCCTACCTCCCATATAACTGTTTATCTTAAATTCATATAATTTCTCTATTGACAAAGTTTTTGGGAAAATAAAGGACTATTGTGAAATATCTAAGTTGTATTTATTAGCAGAAACTTTATTGACACGCCTACTTTAACGCCCACTTTCATTGAAAGACTACATTTACAAAAGCATTTTAGTAGCATATCGAAGTTATTAAGGGTGGTTAAATTTTAAGGGCCGATGTTGAATTTAAATAAAAAACAAATTATTTAGGAAATTATTATTATTTCTTTTTGTAATGATAATATTTGTACGGTTAAATTATGTATTTAACAAAATATCGGCCAAATGCCCCCGCCCCCATCCTTGGCGCCACTCTCCTATCTGATGGTCCAAATTTTCAATGACAATGTTGATGCTCAATTGTTGGGCACGATGATGAGTCGAGGTTGACTGCTCTTTTGCCACACTATCGCAAAAAACAGCAATGGTTCCCATTCAACGAACTAAGAAGGCATTCACAGATTTTCTAACATTTTATACAGACCTGCTTTGCAGAAATTTAAATATTTTTTACAATTTTCCCGATTGTGGATGAATTTGAATGATTATGTTGATCAAAAGAATTACGAAGTGCACAAAATGCATTTTGAACTGAACGCCCATTTTCATAAAAAACCTAAATAACTTTAAAGCGTTGCTCATTTGCGTATCTTTCCACGGATCAAATTGAGTAAGTTTGAGATTGAGAAATGTCAAATGAAATGCAGAAAACTAATTTAAAGACTGGCTGTAGTTCACCTTCAGCATGGGCCCTTAAAATTTAACCACCCTCTACAAAGAAAGTGATACATATTTTATTATAAAAAGATTATTCCATAATGAGTAACAAAATAATAAATATTGTGCTTTAAATGTACACAAAATTGGTGGTGGGTATAAAAGATTCGGCACAGCCGAATATAGTGCTCTTACTTGTTTTAATACGTATTTGAAGTTTTTCACTACATAATGTCGGAAGCACCACACACAAACTAAACTAATAGATAGATGACATTAAAGCCCTACAGCAAAACGGAAGTATAAAAAAATGAAGAATATACTCTTCAATATAGTGTGGAGAGTTAATAAAAGATATAAAACCAATATAGAAATAAAGTATTACTTATTTATATGGAAACTTACAGTAATGGTCGAATCATTTAAAACACATTAGAAATTCTAGGTTTTCAGTCACTTTTTTATAAAAGAATAACATGAAGATTTGATATAACAAAATGTAGGTTTAAATATATGACAGAGTATTTTTGGAGTAGAAAGGAGCGAAAAGAGGGAAATTATATTAAGCAGTAATAAACTGGTTTGGTTGGGAGAACCAAGCGCAACCTTGTGGTTATTACCATTTAAAGGAATTTTCTAGAAGATACATAATCTTAACCGTATTTAAATTTATTCTATATATTTTAGAAGTTATGAGCGATTAAAGTAGCTACTTACGCATGCGTAAACCATATGTGTGCAACGAAATAAAAAAAGAAAGTGCTTTATGTGTATGGTAAAAGAACGAAGAGAGTATAGTCTAGGGTGATCGATTATTCGACTTTTTTAAGAAACCGGTTTTCAAATAGTTTGAAATTTAGAATTAAAAAAAACCGGTTGCTCTTTTGAAAATCTAGAATACAGAAAATATAATTTTTTCTTATACCCTTGACAGAGATACATATATAGGTATAAACTAATTTATTCTATGGTTCAAGTGCATTTTAAGTTGACACACATTCAATTGAATTATTATAAAATGCCGTTATATAAAACAAAGATGTTAAAGGACAGACACTTTTTACCTTAAGGTGACCGAAAAGTTAAGTTTATGCTTCAATTACCTTGAACTTTTAAGGTTCGGTTTATATATTTTAAAATACCATTGTTTATCCACATGAAATAAAATATGGCAACTAAATTGTGATTTATATTTTTTTTCTACTTCGACCTTTTATTTTTTTTTATTTTAAATTTTAATTTCCTAATACAATAATGCTAACATAAAACAGTAAATAAATCAATAACAAATTTATTTCGTTTTGTTAATAAAATTTATAAATTTACATTCTTGCCACTACATTTTTTTCAGAACTAAATTAATTTGTTAAAAATAGCCGGTATTTGCCCTGGTACTGCCATAAAAAAAACCTTTGTTGCAAGGAGGTTTAAATAATGAAAAATATAAAAAAGTCACTTCACTGCTCACGGTAGTCAAATTTATAGGCAAGATGTAATAATGACCCTTTGTGTGCCAAACCATTTTAGTATACAAGCCATATGTTATCAGAGATAACATAAGCTATGGGTAGCCTTTAGTACAAGTCGCTAGATTTTGTAGAAGCAAAATATTATGAAATTCGAAAATGATATCAAAAAGTATTGCAAGGTAAAATAATTTGGTCAAAAAACTTAACTGAACAGCCGATTATCACAGCAAATTTTAAGCGCAACAACGTATAAAATACCTGCTCTCCATTCAAAACAAATAATATTTAAGCCTGATTATTTTTCTTATTTTACACTTGTTTTTGAAACAACAAATAAATTCCTTACAATATAATGGAAGACTATTTAATAAATTTTCTGATTTTTCGAAATTTTTTGAGTAATAAATATAGTATGGTACGTTTGGTTACAAAGATAAATAAACACAAAACTAAAAATTAAAAAAACCGGTTTATTCGACATTCGAAAAATTAACATTTGGAAAAAACCGCCCGCTATAAGAGTAAAAAAAACGGGTTTTCCACCGGTTGTAAAACCGAATCGATCACCCTAGTATAGTCACTACTTCTACTGTAGTGTAACAATTTAAAATCTCGTTTAAAAAAATATTTTTGTTTTAAAATTTTTCTGTTTTAGATTTGGTGTTAATAGTTAATTGCATTTATTTTAGAAAATCATGTTCAATGATATTACATTCAAATGGGTCGACCGCAGAATATACTAGTTCTTAGTAATGGAGAATATATCTGCAATACTCACAAAGTAACTGAGATCTAAAGTGAGTTACTCATATATTATCACGTACATGGTTTATTCATAAGATATGATATATTCTAAGCTTTCGGGGAACTTCTACAAATATCGTTGCACAAAAGTCCCATTGTTTTGACATTGTTACTGAGCAGTTACCGGTAATTGTAACTTCAGTGACCATCAACTGCTGTCTATCAAGTTCCAAAACACACTTAATGCATTTAGAATTCATTACATTCTTTGTACTCGTAATATTACACTCAAATTTATTTAAATATACCTCTAGTTTAAAGATTTGTACACTCAGGTCTTTTTTTATGCGGTAGATGCGTTCTGCATAAAACCGCATAAAAAAAATCGCATAAAAAAGACTCTAGCTCCATTAAAAAACTAGGGATACGTTCCGGAATTTAAAAAAAACCGCATAAATTAAAATTAAAGTATTAGAAATGTACCAAATTCGCATAAAAAAAGGAAATTTCATTCTTTTTGATGGCTCTGATTGTTGATTCGCTTAGTTTAAAGTGATCTGCCAAAGCTTTATTTTTAGCTCCATTTGCTAAGCGGTCCAAAATTTCGATTTCGGTCTCTAAAGAAATCGTTTGTCGTTTTTTCTTATTTTTCTCCATATCAATTTCTTAAAATCGAATCCAAAAATTTTATGTTAGCATTGAAACCATAAAAAAATTACACTTACTTTTTGGAGCGAGACTTCAACACCTTCGATAATTAAAATTTAAAAATCTCTGTAAAATTCCACCACAATAAATATTTTAAATTTATTGCAAAACTCAACTGTCAATGACTAAACTGCAAACGTACGTTAGAACATTTCTTCGTCGCCTGCTTACAAAATCTATAAGGAAAATCCCAAATTTCAAATAATCGCTGCTGGTCTTCGCATGAAACGCATTAATTAACAGAAAGTACAAGCCTTAACCGAAATCTACAAACTTTACAGAAAGCACAAGCCTTAACAGAAATATCAAAGCCCAGTGTTATCAATTATCTAAATATTATTTTTATTTAAAAAAAAAATTTGAATATTTAATAACCGCATAAATTCAAATTCGCATAAAAAAATACCGCATAAAAAAAGACCTGAGTGTATATGTATGCATGCATTCAAAATTTGTTAAAGTAATACTGCAGTGAAAGGCGATCACTCATCCTTGGCCATATCCTCAGCAATCTATTTGTCATTCTCGGTGCCGTGTCCTCGTATATTTCTAGACTTGCAACTGTTTAAAGTAGTTGTAGAAGTAGCTAAAGCTGACGACTTAATAAGTAGATCAGAATGCAAAAATGCGCTTCCTAAATAGTAGCCATTTAACTTATTCAAAGACTTAAAGAATTATGCCAGAATAATATGTGAATTTTAAAACAAGAAAAAGGATCAAATTTTATAATACTTAAATGCATATCCAACTACATGTTTCTCTACAACAACATTAAATTTACATGTTATAAGTAAAACTTTCTTTAAAAGCACGGTAACCGTAGTTGTCATACCTTCAACTTTGATTTAAATATATATTTGACAATCAGCTGACAATGCAGTATCGCCACAAAGTTCAATATTTGGAATTTTTAGCTTTATTTTATACTACTGCGACTACTACTACGGCTTTTAATTTTGGTAACAGCTAATCATGATGTTGTACCACAGCTTTTTTGTTCCTCTCTGATTCTAAGAATACCAGGAATTAATGAAAAGGTTTTATTGTAGCATGGCTATCAATTAGTAACTAAATGGAGACATGGCTTAAGGTGAACATTTCGATATTTCGGCTAGTCTGGCACTTTGGTTAGTCAAAATTTTGTTTGGATTCCTTCTACCATGATGGGGATACAATTTTTTACTCTAGTCTATGTTTTCGATCCTCTTATGCTTGTATCCAAGTTCGCTAAATCTAAGTAGATTTCTTCTCTGATTAGATAAATAAAAGTAACCTAAAATGGTTTCATAAACTTTTTCGTTATTGACAACGTAAATGATTTCTTGTACTACATTAATATATATATGAGCATTTCAAACTCCTTGCGTGTGTAACACCACGGTAAAACGTGGGACTTTTATTCTTCAGTTGTCAATTCGATCATTCAGGATACATTGCTGAAGGTCTTTCTAACCAGAGGATGCTACAAACCCTTACCACAATACATGCTTCATTATAAAGCGAAAATCATTAGGTCCTAGTAGTTAATAACATACAAACAGTCATTTGTTGAGAAGTCTTTTTTTAATGATCTAAAATACATGTTTCCGTCAATGAGACAATTGTTAAATGCACAAGATGTGATAATATATCGCATTGTCATAACTTTCTTAAATTTAAAAGTGATTTAAAAATTATAAAATTTATTGTGGATTATAAAATGTGTAAATCACTTTAAAATGTTTTAAAATTATTATGGCGAAAGTAAATACATTCTAATTATTTCAAAAATCAAATAAAATTTTTATTATTGCCTTCATTCCAGTTTGTAAGAATTATGTTGTCTTTAACCAAACCTATTCAATTATTTTAATCAACACTGTAAATTAATGTATAAAGCACGTATACAAGTACATTTTAATCATTTTTATTGTTGTGCGTTGTGTTCTAACCTTGTTTGTTTAATTTCTTTTTTCTTGCTTTTACTATAAAATGACTTCCGTTAATGCTTTCACATCATATATCATAGTGTTAATTAGACAAATGGTTAACTAGGCCAACTAAATAGAATTTTATTTACCTGAAACATTAGTACGGTTTTGAACGAGTGTGTCAATATGTCACAACTATTTTTACCGAAGAAAAGTTAACATTGTCTAATGCAAGAAAAGGACAATTTAATGGATCAGTTATTCTAACGTACATTTTCACAAACATGACTGACAACAAGATCAAATTAATGAACCAACTGTCATTCATGCATTCATATGTACGAGTGAGTGCACAGGTACAGGTACGCATATTGAATAAAAAAAATTATTATTTTCTCTTTATTCAGTGCTCTTTAGATATAAAAAATAGGGATGTTTATTTACCCCAAAATGTGTTCAGTTCGTGTCATTTGAAAAAAAAAATAAATTTTAAATTAAATGTTTCTTGTGGTGTTTAAATTTTTAGGATTTTCTAACATCAACATATTTTCATAAATTTGATGAAATGATTAGTGTTGCGACTGATTTTACAGAGGGTTGGTCGATGTTTACCGTGTGTGGTATATAAGTTGCATGATTCAATAACATATCCAAATATTATTAAATTAAGTATTCATTAGTGCAAGTTTATAGTTTGTACATGAAAAAGCCAGCAAATATGTGAAATTTAATTAACTTTGACTATAACTCGTAGGGATTTTCTTTAGTTTCCATTTTATGCCAATACGCTGAAAATTTTAATATTTTTGAATTAAAATTGCTAGGTTATGGTTTATGGTAATAACGTTTGGTATCAACAAATTTATGCCTCAGAGTACATACTAAATGTGAAGAGACAACATATTCGTAGCATCAACACAGATATTTGCAAATCGAATGACTATTCTGAAACGAAACTTTGTAATTAAAATAATTATTGAAAACGAGTTCACGTTTGCCAATTTTTTTCCCAAAAAAAAAAAATAAACTAAAACTGCAGCATATTTGAGCGAAATCGTCAATATGACAATTTTGTCAATGTTTCTTCGTCATTGCAATTTACATAAAAGTTAAGTAAGCGAGCATTTTTTATAAATGCACCTGACAATGCCGTGAACAATGCTAATGTTTCATTATGAAGTCATTCTTACAGCCACCCAAATAAGAGCTTAAATCATTAATATGTATTTTGCATGTGTTTTATTATGATACTTAAAACAACACATGCAAAACATTATAGCTTGATTCTTTAGGCAGAGATTTAAGAAAGTTAAAACTCAGCGACATTGTATGTTATAAGTCTACAACTTAACACACAAATTCGCCAATCATCTTAATGATATTCTTACAGAACATTACCTTTACAGGATTTAGAGACATGTTTGTAGCCATATCTCTATATAGGAGAGCTAAAACTCCGAGATCATATTCCAGGCTAACCTGAGACCGATCTATTATCACGTGTATAAGTAAGCCCCTAGAACCATTTTTAGACACGTGGTGGCCGTTGCGTATTCCAAGCGGTGATTCAATGAATGATGCTTGACCTTGCTTCTAGATGTTGTTGCCTTTTCAACAGAAATAGGTAATGATGATTTAATGACTGATGCTGTTAGTAGTGGCGGGTTTGCGTACTTCGGGCAACCATTTATGTCTCGGGGTGCTCTTGTTTTTCAACAGAGGTAGTTACTTGATGATCTGTTCAACTTCTTTGGGACCGCAAATCCTACCTTGTTGCTGATCAACTTCAATAACCTCGTAGCAGAAAACAAAATGTTGGTTAAGTTCAAGCGTGGATTCAGCTTACTCCTTTGGGGTAGAAGTTCTTAATAAATTATATAAATTGTTTTATGACATTTTTTAAGTAGCTTATCACGAATTTTGTAGAAGGAAGGGTTGTAATATATTATCCCCAATGGATCTACGATTGGGCTTTTTACCAAGTTGTTAATACATAAAGCAAGATGTTAATTTGTAAAAAATTGCCATCTGTGGTTATAGTAGAGTTGTGTTGAATAACATGACACACAGATTCGGGTAGTTTGTCGAGAAACACCATTACACAAATATGCGGACGACTACAAGACAACATCAAATTCGGTCGTCTATTAAAGTTTTGATAATTACAGCAACAAAAATGAAGCATATGTAATCAAATATATAACAACTTTTGTCATGATAATCGTTATGACGTTCCCTATCGGTAACTTACTAATAGTTTTTCTATTGTTACACTAATATTAATGATTAAACAAATATTTTGCCAGGCTTTATTTCTAATTTTTTATTTTAGTAAAATTTACAGTTAAAGAATATACCAAAAAACAAGTTTTTTCATAAAATTGGCTTCAATACCTGTACTCTGTGCTTAATGCTTTTTGTGGTGGAAGCAATCATCATATATTTAAGAGTTTTAAAGAAAATAGAATACAAAAATTATATTTACAATGGTCCTACTAGAAACAGATCGAAACGTTTTGGCAACTACAGATTTTCTTATTAAATCCATTTGCATTTGTCTTGCCTATCAGGTCATAAAATATAAATTTGTTTGTTATTCTGTTTATCAGTTTGTCTTAAAGATATTTTTAAGTCTGAATAAAAAAGTTTACAGAAAAAAAACATTACGTTCGTAATTTTCAGTATAGTCAAATGTGACGACTTCAGCAGGTTATTCTTGTACTATTTTGTAAAAAAAAGAAGTCGATTTGACGATATCCATATGTTGACAACTTATTATAGCTCTTCAATGAACGAAAACTAAAATCATGATCGCTTCTGTTTTTTTTACGAAAATATATCAGAAAACATCAGTTTTACTCGTAATTAGACAAGTACTATTGTATTATTTGTGACTTTTTGACAAAACATCTTAAGTCGAAATAAAAAAAATGCTACTATACAAAATATCATGACAAAAAAAATAATATTTTTATTTTAAACTCCTGCGCACTTGTTTTGCTTTTGTTTTATTTTTTTAAAAATACAATTCGAAATATTTTGCCATGCTACACATTTCACAAAAGCCCGAATAGAAGAGCTATCACATAAAGAAAAAGCAACTCAAAAATGTTTTTTTGCTCTACTAAAATATTTAAGGTGTTTTGCCGTTGTTTAAAAAGTCCACAGATACATACAAACACAAAGCACGAAACTAAATCGTTACCTTTAACTGTGTGCTAGTGATTTTATGAAAATTAGAAAGTTTTGCCAATCAAGAATATTTTTAAAAAAATTGACAGCATTTTCACAATAACTTGTGATATCGGCTAGAGAAAGCGCCATATGTCATTAAGTACGCTTAAAAAAAACTCAACAACCTTCGGCTTAAAAATTTAATGATTAAAGGTCGAATTACGAGCACTGAGTTGCCCCTAGTCTCTAATGATAAAACCAAAAACAGGAAACATGTAACCACTTAAATGTTAATTCCCATCAATAGTAGTGAAGGAGACCAATATTATTATATCTTCAATTTGTCGAAAATAATTATACTCTTAAGGAAGATAAGCAATAGAAAAGGGAATGCAAGTAGAGGTGCACAAAATAAACCGCCTTTGTAAAGGCTACTGTTGCGGTTAAAAATTGTGTTCACATACATACATACGTATGTACATATGTTAGGTATTAACCAAATAAAACATAAAAACCCTCTCACATACTTAATTGTACTTGAGGGCGTGTAGCACGCGGTAACAACTATTCATTCATTCACTCATCCATTCATCCATCCATCTATGTTTCCATGTATCTGCTTACGTTCATCTAGGTACTCTTAAAATAAAATTATACTTTTTCTTTTTTAATGGTGCTACACTTAATGCAGCATTAAATTGTCGAAAACGTTAAGTTTTTAGATGAAACTCTACACTTTTCAAAACATTTAATCGCATACACCAATGATGGCGTCAATAATTTTTTTTTGTTGAAACATACAATTGTATTTCAGTTTTTGTCTTCTTATTTGGTGTCGTCATTAAGTGCACATCATTGGCACTTTTAGAACTTCACCGCCGCCATAGTTGTAATGAATGGAAAAGAAGAAAAACTGAATGTAAAATATACTACTGCCATTATACTGCTCATATGCAGCCATTCGTTTATTCATTGACAATGTCTGCTGGAAGTATGTATGTACGATTAGTACAAAAAGTATTAAACACTTGTTCGTAAAAACAAGTAAAAGCGCTATATTCGGCCGTGCCGAATCTTATATACCCTTCACAACGTGTAGTCATGCAATAACAGTAAATTCACGTATGTATGTTAAAAAAAAACAAAAAAAAAAAAATAAAAAATAAAAAAAAAATTTAAAAAAAAAAAATTTTAAAAAAAAATTAAAAAAAAAAAAATTATTATATACATATATAATATATATAAAACAAAAAAAAAATAAAAAAAAAATTAAAAAAAAAAAATAAAAAAAAATAATAATAAAAATATATATAATATATTAAATAAAAAATAAAAAAAAAATAAAAAAAAAATTAAAAAAAAAATTTTAAGAAAATTTAAAAAAAAATTTTTTTGCCTCAGCTGGGATTCGATGCCACGTTTTCTCTAACCAGTATACACGTTTGTATGTATGTATGTTGTTGTTGTAATGTTGTTTTTATGAAAAGAAAATCGAGGTGGTCGTGGGTTTTTGCTCATATCTCAGTTGTTTACGGACAGACGGACAGACGGACAGACGGACAGACAGACGGTCAGGGCTTAATCGACTCCTCTATTCATAAGCTTTCAGAAAATATATACTTTATGGGGTCGGAAATGAAAATTGTAGAAATTTCACACGGAATGACAAACCTATATATACCCTTTTTCACTGTGTGAAGGGTATAAAAACAACACTCAAAATGACCATTTGGTGGATGGATGATGACCGTATTTGTTTTCCTGTCTCTTTTGTACCTCCCATCTACAGGTACTCACTCATACTTGATGCACTAGATATTTTAGAGGCATATTCGCACAATTTTTTTATATTTTATTTAAAAAAATTACTCTTTTAATTTCCTACAAAAAATTGTATAAATTATTAAATGTTTTATGGTTTCTTTAACAATTATCAGTTCACTGGACAATTGTTAAAAAATATTTGCTGTTGCTGGTAGTTTTTCGATATACATATTTTCAAATTTTTTATCTGTTAATCTTAACGCTATCAACCTATCAATTGTGTCAGACACATGTTGCATTTTTGTTCATTCAGTTGTGTGTGTGTGTGTGTATTAATTTATTTTGCCGTTTGTGTCGTTTAGTTTGACTTCCTTTTGGTGCCTTTCTTATTCACTTTGAACTGTCGCTTAAAAGCGACTGTAGTTGTTAGATTTTTACTTGCAGTTTATTTACTCTTTTGTTAGTTTACCGCCTGCAAATAAACTATTGTGCAGATTATCAGATATGGTAGGCGTATGTTTTCAGGTGTATTAAAAATGTGTCATATGCAAAATTTTACAAACAAAAATACAAAAAAACAAGTAACAGTGCTATATTCGGCCGTGCCGAATCTTATATACCCTTCACAACGTGTAGTCATGCAATAACAATTGTTTGTATCACCATTCATCTCATATAAAATACGTACATATGTATATACTGGTTAGAATAAATGTGGCATCGAATCCCAGCTGAGCCAAAAAAATTTTATTTTATTTAATATATTATTTATTTTTTATAATTTTTTTTATATATTTTTTAAAAATTTTTTTATAAATTTTTTTTCATTCTTTTTTTTATTTTTTTTTTTGTAATTTTTTTTATTATTGTTTTTTTATTATTAATATATTTTTTTTTATTTTTTTTTTGTCATGTTTTATGTATGTATATATGTATGTTGTTGTTGTAATTGTGAAAAAAAATGAGGTCGTCGTGGTTTTTTGCTCATATCTCAGAAAGTTATGGGGCGATTGTGCTGAATTTTAATAGCGATTCATTCCTGGATATTTCCAAGAGATTGATACCATATACAGATCTGAAGAACATATAGTTGCTTCTAAAAGTTGATTTCAACCAACACACGGACAGACGGGAAGACGGACAGGGCTTAGTCGACTCCTCTATTCATAAGCTTTCAGAAAATATATACTTTATGGGGTCGGAAATAAAAATTGTAGAAATTACAAACGGAATGACAAAGCTATATATACCCTTGTGCACCACAGGTGAAGGGTATAAAAAGTATGATAAAACATTAGTTTTATGTAGAAAAATATACTTAAGTCCTGTTTGCAGACATAATATTAAAATAAATAAATATATATAAAAACTAATACACGAAATTATATGAAAATATTAACTGATTTTAAATACATATAAAGTTGTGAAAAGTTTTTACAATAGCTGGCAAGCAAGCGATACAAAACATATTTTGGAAAGTATTTTTAATCTCGGTACAAATATTAAGAGTGCCGATCGGAAGTATCTATATGGCTGTAAAATCTGCTGTTTCTAAAATAATATTAAACTTTTACTGCTTTATACTTTGTGAAAGTTAAATTTTTTTAAAACTTAACGTAAATAGAATATTTATCATCATGGCATTCATTTGAATAAAGAATTTCAAGAACTCTAAAATTATGCCAAATACTATCAAGTCATTTATTTTAGAAGGTGTCTATAAAGTGGATTTTTAGCTAATATTAATATATTAAAAGCGGAGCTAGCAGTATACTGACATAAATTAAATTCCCATTTAAAGTCAAAAAACGCTAGCTTATTTTTATATGTACAACAACAATATGTTTAGTGTTCCCTGGCCCATTAGCAAAAAATTTTCAACCACCCAGCAAAAACTCTTATTACAAAATATTGTGTTGAAAGAACATCAAAGAAAACAGTTCGTCACTACCTACAATTTGGCATCTAAACCCAATAATTTAACACGGCGATGTCAGGCAAGTACTTACCACGCTAGTTTTAAAGTAAATACTTATTTTTATAGCAATAAATAAGTATTTGATTTTAATAACCTAAATAAAGCATTAATATCAGAGACTTATAGAAGTCGTTCAGTTAAATTGAAATTAAAAAAAATCAGTGATAAACTATAAGACATCAATTTGATAAAACTGATTTCTCGAGAATTGTTTTTCCGGTGCTTTATCGTAAAATTTTGTTTAAAGTTGAAGCAAATTTTTGGCTCAATTGATGCGTTAATTAACAAAATTGCCATATTAAAGCTGATGAGCAATCGGAAGAGTACCAAGATGGTAATTGGGCTGGTGGCTTTCTTAAAAAATTAGGCAAATCTAGTTACCTTCAATGGTAACCGTTATCGCACCATCTTAACAGACTATATACTTTATGAAATCCACGCTCATGGTCTTGATGAGCTCTGGTTTCAACAAGGTGATTTTACGAGGCATATAGCGCATAGAACCATGGACTTATTGAGAAATAATTTTTGCAAGCACTTTTTTCACGTTTTGCTATGATAAATGTAAAGTCTGTGATCAAAATTAAGAAAGCTACGTATGGTTGACGCTTTGGAAGCAAAGATTACTCGAGTTATTCGCGAGATAACAGTCGTTAAACTTGAGCGAGTCGTACAAAATTCGACCTTCCGAATGAACCACTTCGGACGTGGTCGTGGCTAACATTTACATGTTATCATCACTGTTGCCAACTTTTTCCCAAAAAATATCGCTAAAATAAGTAGGAAAATAGCTAGAAAATAGCTAAAAATTAATAATTGCCTAAATTTTTGCGATAAATCCCTAATATTAATTTTTTTTTTAATTCTGGCATAAATTAAACAAAACATAGCCAAGTTTTTGTCGATTTTTTATTGCGCGGAAAATTTAGCGTTTTATCCCGCAGTGTTTCTTAAACAATGAAAGAAAAAAAGAAAAGTACAGTAATTTTTATTGAGAATGCAGCTTTTATTAGTTACATTTTAATGCATAATTTACATATGTATGTGTGACGGTATGTGAAAAAATTCAAGAAATATACGTACACATATATACGTTATATATCAATTCAAAAAAAAAAAAACGTTTTTAGTGTTGCTAAATACGTTATATTTATAATATGCATACTTAACTCGTATTTAAAAACATTTTGGGATTTATTCACTTAAAGTCTAAAGCCAATTCTCTAGATTGACGCATCGGTCACTTCCGCCAAGCTTAGAAATGTTAACACAATTTGTTGTTTTTCCATACTGAACAAAAAATATTTATTTTAGATTTATGTACCACGTAGGTTTTTAGTTTAAAAAAAACAACCTAATAACTTGATGATACAAACGTCTATTGATTTATCTCCTAATACACTATACCTAAAACCTGATACATCGTTTCTGAGTTCCATTAAGAGATGGGTCACTAAAACATTTTTATTTATTGCTAAGCATTTGGTTCTATAAATACGGTTTTCATTCGTTTTATCGAAATCTTTTTTACATAAATCACTAAGGTGATCAATTGAATTGATTGACGTATGTTGAGTTATTAATAAAGCCTTCTTTAAAATTAAATTATCTCCAATATAACCATCTCACCGATGCAAATGACTTGTATTGTGTATTGAAAATAGCATTCACCTTACAAATGAATTGGTAGCTACTCTTTAAGAATATTAACATCAAATGTATTTAAAACACGTTAAAATCCAACATTGCAAAAATCGCTAGATTTCCCGCTAATAGCTAAATCATATTTTTTCCCGGAAAAAATGTTTAAAAATCGCTAGATTTGATTAGAAAATAGCTGAAATGGCAACAGTGGTTATCATCATCAAACAGTAAACGACATAACTTCTTGATTTAACTTATTTATGCGTTTTATTTTACATTATAAATCAAACCTCACGTTGAATTCTATTACTCTTGTAAAAGAAAATGCTCGTGCTGGCAAATGGATGCTACTTTGTCCCAAGCTGACAGTTTTAGAACAGGGTCCTCTCTCTACAAACTACATTGTAGTTTTATATGGCACTGAAACATGGTTACTTGCCAAATCAGATTAACATCGCCGTCAAACGAACCGTGAGCTGTATGTGCTATATTTTGATATGAAAGTATTAACAGGGTCTGCTGAGAGGGCAAACGCTCCAAATAGAAAGACGTTGTATTCCACTGGCCTAGTTCTTTCGTATGATTTCAATATTGAGAGGTTTAAAGAGGGTACATTTTTGATTACTAGATTTGACCCATATATAAATTGATTGCGACATTTTTTTGTTGCGCCCATCTTGGATTTTGATCCATTTCGTGTCGTATATTCTGCTAGTCAAGCCCTTCTCTTGTTTCTTAATGGTTTGTAAGTTTTAGGAAAAACACCAAAGATTTTGTATTTTTCTAGTAATTTTACTAGTAATTTTCGAGACTACGTATAGTATTCCGGTGTCTCTAAAATATCCAAAAGTTAATCAGAAGATAAAATAAACTGGTATATAAAAATATGTACATTTCTTCAAATAATTTGTGCCTATAACTTTGCCGATTATTAAAGGATTTATTTTCAAGAATATCTGTAGAGGCATTAATAATAATCTTCGATAAATAAACTTAGCGCTGAAAAATTTCTTTTTATTAATTTGTAAAGTATTAAGAGTTGCTGTAAGTTGTTTGAGGCTTGCTTTAAAGCAGTAGCCACCTATCAAGGAAATGATTTGTTTGACGTATATTCGTTTCGATGTTTTCTATTGTATGTTTTATCTAATGATTATTCATATGAACTAAAAAGTATTTTAATAAAAAAGAAAACAAATGAATGTTTGTTGCGAGCAACAAATTCACTGTATGCTCAGTTTAATTTTTTTTTGCAAATATTTTGTGTTTTTATACCTTCAAGAAAAAGTTTTTCCTTTTAAACGAGAAGCTTCCTTTTAAATTGACAAAAAAAACTTAACAAATGTGAGTAATATTATTTTCATTGTTTTCATTTAATCGCTTTTTCTTACAAAACTGATAGATAAATTCATTTTGAAACTCTAAAAAACTCATTAAATCGTTAATTGTTACATTGTTGCGTTGATGATAAGGTGCGGTGAAGAAATGCGGTAGTTTCGTGTCGGCAAGTTTCATTACAGAAAATATATATTGGGTGGCGTTAACAAATAAACTAAAATTTCGTTCAAAATGAAAAGTTTATAACATCTTAAGAGTATAATTAAATTATACAAGTACTATAATAAAGATTTCAAATAAAGATACTAAATGCTAAAAGGAACAACAAACCGTTTGTTTTGGGATTTTTTTTATACCGAAAAAAAAAAATAGTTTTTCGTCAAAAAAAAAGCTTCAAATTTAACTTGAAATTTATTTACGATTCGATATGAGCTATAATTATGGAATTTCTTCTTTACAATAGATTCTGAGCATGTTTATGACTAGTGAACGTTAAGAATGTAATATCGTATTGAAAAACGTTCATCAGGTTTTAGTTTTATGGATCGTCATGCATAATTTGCATTTTAATTATTTTCTTTTTCCACAAAATTCCCTTTAAGTCAATACGTATCTTTTTATTGAGTTATTTAGATAGTGTTTGAAAAAGGTTTGGTTTAAGATTTTTCATGTGACTATAAAATGGGCTAAATAATTAAAGATTTAAAATATTTTTGTAAAACAAAAAAAGAGGTAGTAAATGATGCTGATAATGAACTCGTTTTCTTAAGGTGAATCACACATGATTTTAAGTAATACCGGTATGTCATTGCCGATAATGCGTTTACGTTTAGATGTTAAACGTCTAAATATTCAAATGAGTGCCTGAGCTCAATAAAAGTTCAATGATTTGAAGAGATTTTTTTTTATTGGTGAGGAATATTAATTTTAATATGTATCTTGAAGGTATTAAAAATGATTTAAAAAAAACAAATTTACAAAAAATAACTTAAAAATGATATTTGTTTGTGGTAATTAATATATAATAAAATTTGGTATGACATAAGTGTTTGTACAATAGGAAATCGCTCGATGTTGGTGGTCGAAATTTAATCATGAAATTAATTTTTGTAGTTTAAAAGTTATTAATTAACAAAAACTAATTTAAAATTTAAAACAATATTCACAATTTAAGTTTTTAAAGAAGTTTGGTTTAGCTATCTTACAAGATCATAAAAAATTTTTTTCAATAAAACTTTTATTTAAAAACCTCACCATACTTTTCTTTGGGATTTTTCCACCTTTTATCGGGATATATATTGTTTAATATGGTTGTGATATACATATGTATGTTATATTTTCGTAATTCTATCATTGAAAATTTGATTTTAAAAATATTTAAAATTGTCGATTTAGTCTTTAAATATTCAATTAAAAAAAACTGCACTAGATGCTACATTTTGTTTTTTCAGTGGTGTACTAGAAACAAAAAATTGCTTAAAAATTTTTCAAACTTTGATTTGGCGTTTTTTGCATATATGTTTGTACTTCTTATGGCAGCCTGAAATTCAGGCAGAAAAATATCTTTATACATATGTGGGGGCAGTATCGAAGTAGATTTCGACAATTATTGATCCCTTTACAACCCCTTTCGCTCCACAGCAATATAAAGACTACTGATTGGTATCCACTCATTCAGCGAGTCTTGTTCCACAATCGGCATCTACTACCGTCGTTTGCTACTACCTCCATGTGATTATCGATACTTATGTCCAGTATCTCAAGGCACATTCTACTTATATCAATATCCTCGATAAGCAGCTCGCTTAGATTTTATTTTATGTTTTACATGTTCTGTAATCAACCAAGTTATCCTGCTAAATTTTATCTAATTAGAACCATGTTTAGTTTTCTGCAACCTTGCCAAGAGGCTTTCTGAACACCACATTAGTTTGTTTACGAGTAGTCCCTTCCATCCACCTTCGCATGATTTTTCCTGCACTTGCCCATCAACCAGAACTATTCTGAATTTTGGCACCGAATGTAGCTGCGTCCACTCTGCACGAGTTCATAATTAGCTTAATTCCCAGCTATGCTCACGTATTCCTTAAATCATATTAACATAACCTCAGTCGTAGCGGCACACTTATTAAGCTTTAGAACCCACTCAGCAGCCAAGAAGAGTTTACATTCATCCTACGCAGTCACTATATAACCAAATGGTTTTCAGGTGCAATGAGGATTCTCCTCTCAACGCGTGCAGCAAATCAAACATTTCTGCCTGCTATACGGACACATAGATTCCAAGACTAAGCTACCTACCCTCCCGTTTATAAAGGACCCATTAGTAAAGATACTGATGTTAATGCACAATTACTGCATGGATCCATTCACTATAAGTGTGTGATGTAAAGTTTTGACCACGTTCACTTGACTTGACCCATGCTGTTCATCAGCGTCTAAATCTCCCTAACCTCTTTATTTACAAGGTTCAGGATTATCCCATGCCCCAATTCTGTTCCAAAGCGATATCATATGCCATCGCTTTGCGTTCAAACTTCCGATCTTAATGCCTTAATTGCCTGCGTCAGTGAGGTATATATTTCACTTTCATAGACACGTTGCTTTCGATCCAATCTCCATGCTTTTGCTTCTCCGCGTGAAAAGAATAGTTTTCGGCTGGCCATCATTTATGGTTATATAGTTATATTCCACAACAGAAGTGTGGACAACTCTTGATGACCCTTCCCTGAATTACCACCCTACATTTTAGCAGGGAGACGATACATTTTACTTTAATGGAATCAACTGTCTGTCAAAAGAAATCCTGTCACAAGCGTCCTCTATGTCCATCATTTATGGTTATATAGTTATATTCCACAGCAGAAGTGTGGACAACTCTTGATCACCCTTCCCTGAATTACCACCCACATTTTAGCAGGGAGACGATACATTTTACTTTAATGGAATCAACTGTCTGTCACAAGCGTCCTCTATATCCATAAATAGGGACAAAGCGAAATCGGCATTAAATCTTTTAATGCGACATGTATATATTTAAAATAAATAGTTTAAAGATTGGTAAAAAAACCTGACGCAATTAATAAGTGACTTTTCGAACTTTTATAAATCCTTCAAACATAATATGATCAGAGAGGAATTTCTTTCTCATTTTCTAAATTTAATACGTATAAAAATTGTCTTTAGCTTTTCTTAAAGAAATGCAAAAATGTAGCATCTATGTAGTTCTGTATTTTATGGGTCGGTCGTAAATCTTTTTTTACAATTTATTATACTGCTAAACATTTGATTTTTCTTTAATCTTTTAACGCAACCGTATTTGACAAGCTCAAACGTTCCTTTTACCAGCTTAAAATTTTCGTTGAACCTTCAGTATAAGTTTTTAGAGTTAAATGTTGTAGATTTTACTTTTGTTTAGTCTTTAATTGTGTCCATTTATATGAATGTAAGTATAAAACACTTTTATTTATGGTTATATTAGCTCTTAAATATGTTGTAAAACACTAAAATTTATAACAAGTAAAACTTATTAGAAGAGAAAAACTAATTGTTACTACAATTTCTGGTTGTCGCTGTTAAAAATTTACAACGTAACATGAGCTCCCATGGGTATAGAAAATTAGAAGGGGAAACTTTGAAAATCATTTTATGTCGCCTAATTTAGTGCCACGAAATATTAATTAAATGAAATAACACCTTTCGTTATTGGAGTTTTTCTTGAAAACTACCAAATATTACGAAGGAAAAACAAACCAAATGAGACGAGAGAACATAAAATTACACAACTGAAAATTAAAACGAACATTGTAATATGAAGACTATTTTTTAGTATTCTTCTTTTAACACCAAATGTTTTGAGTTTAACTTTTAATAATTTGTCATATCCACTTCTGTTTCTTATCTTTGCCTCTTCCGTTCTTTTTCGTTTATTTTGAATGCCATGCATAATTAACTGTTGTTAAATAATTTTTTGGAAGAACATGAAAGAAATTCTCATATTACCAACAATAATCATAATTATAATGAATGATAAGCTTGTAAATACATAAAGAAAATTTCGTAATGCCGTAATGATTCTTTCAAAATAATACTCGTTAATACTGTAAGTATTATTATGCAGAGTTGTTATTTTGATATTTTTTTTTTAGTTTTGCTTCAATTGGTTTGTATGTAGTTGTATGTCGGTATGAAATTTTTGTTAAGTAAATAAACCGTCATTTCTTGTATGTTGTATGTTTTTTTTTTGTTTGTTTTCTAAGACAACAGTGCACTTTTGTTGTCATAAGAAGTCAGTTAGAATGTGTTGTTGGTAAAAGAGAACTTTTTGTCAAAACTACTAAGAAAAATACACGAAAATTGCTAGACCATAACCAACCCAAAACAATGGTTTCATTCACACCATCATCCTGTTTTGGTTTTTTTTCATTCTGAATCTTTTTTTTTTCGATTGTTTTGGGAGGTTTTTTTTTAACCAAAACCTTAGAAAGGTTAAAAAATACCATGCATGATTTTAATCGAATTTTTTATATACATGCACAATTGTATATTTATTAACATTAGCCAACATAAGTGAACATTATAATGGGTGTAACTGTCCACCCAAAATCGTCATCAAAGTAGAAATTTTTAATAAAAATTTTAAACTTCCGGTTCTCTTGTTATTGCTTAATAATTGACATTTTGTAAATAAATGACACTTTTTAGTTTTTCTATTTCTATTTTTGGAAAAATTTAAAATGTTTTAACGTTTTTTTTGAATATTTTCTATTTGTAGCACATTTTTGTTAAACTTTAATTTAAAGTTTCAAACTCATACCCAAGAAATGTTATTAATGTATAACTATCATTGAACTTTGTATCGCCTATTAAAATTCAGTTTCTAATTATTCACTTGTGATTACAATTTCTTTGTATCGGTCGTGGTATTGAATTGTTAAGATCTACCTGCATTTAAATTTTCCATAAGAAGTGTATGTCAAAAGCCTCCTAAAATACAGGGTTTGAATCGCGACATACGAACGCGATCGTAATGCAACTCGAATTGTCGAGTTTAATTTCTTTTTTTCGATGGTGTTTGTATGTTATACTTTGAACCTTTTCGTTTGCTAGTGCGCAGCTGTTGTCTTAACAGTGACGCTATTATACTTAGCGGAGACCTGTTTTCGTCTACCTAAAAAAAAAAATATAATGCAATTTTAGTAGTTTAAAATTTGTTAAAAAATCAGTTTTTTGTTATACGAACATAATTTTCTACACGACGATTTTTTTATAAATAAATATTTCGTGTTTAAAATTAAGACGGAATTGCATACTGGCCTTTAAACGTTAAACAATTTTAAATGTCAAACAAATAAAAATTCGGAAATAAGAAAGTAGTCAGTATCTTACTTCTGCAGAGTAACAAAAAAATTAAAACAATTTTCAATAAAAATTATTTAAACAGCTTTAAAAAAAATAACAAAACATTTCAATGGAAAAATATATTATAAAAACAACAAAAAGAACTTTTAAATGTATTTTTTGTTTTTCAATGAAATGAAATACAACACTTTGTTATGAATTGAAAAAATTTTTTATTAACAAATAATCATTTTAAATTGTTTTAACAAAATACCGAGATATAAAAATTTTCAAATTACTTTTAAATTAAAATCGTCCAGGCGCTTTATTTGCATAAATTGTCTTCGTGTATTTTTTATACATCTTACGCTCACCGATTTAAATAAAACAAGTCAGAGCGCTATATTCGGCCGTGCCGAATCTTATATACCCTTCACAACGTGTAGTCATGCAGTAACAGTAGTTTGTATCACCATTCATCCCATATGAAATACGTACATACATATAAAAAACATACATATATAAAAACAACCCATTTTAAAATTATAACTTTACGTATGTTAAAAGAAAAAAAAAATTTAAAAATAAAAATTAAAAAAAAAAAAAATATTAAAAAAAATAATTAAAATATATATAATAAATATATAACAAAAAAAATTAAAAAAAAAAATTTAAAAAAAAATAAAAATCTATATAATATATTAAATAAAAAATAAAAAAAAAAAATAAAAAATAAAAAAAAAATTTAAAATACATAAACAAATTTTTTTTGACTCATCTGGGATTCGATGCCACGTTTTCTCTAACTAGTATACACGTTTGTATGTATGTATATTTTTGTTCTTATGTTGTTTTTGTGAAAAAAAATCAAGGAGGTCGTGGGTTTTTGCTCATATCTCAGTTGTTTATATACCGATGTTTCTGATTTTCAATACCGATCTACTCCCGAATATTTCTGATATTTTAATACCGGGTCCAAGCGATGTCGGGGGGCTTCAAAAAGTTGATTTCAACATACACACGGACAGACGGCCAGACTGACAGAGCTTAATCGACTTCCTGATTCATAAGCTTTCAGAAAATATATACTTTATGGGGTCGGAAATGAAAATTGTAGAAATTTCACACGGAATTACAAACCTATATATAATACAAATTGTTTTTGTGGAATGTTTTGTTTATGGTATAAAAACAATAACAAACAAAAGAAAAATTACAACAGCGAAGTTGCTAGTAACTATTCAAGAGATATCACGAAGAATGAAAACAACTAATTAAATATATTAATTTCAACTTAAATGTTTTAGTTTTGCCTTTCCAATAAAAAAATTTAAAATATAAGTTTCCAGTAAATTTTAAGAAATCTTTCGTCTTAAGAAATAATTCACAATAATCCGAGTTTTGCTGCAAACTAAAAGATCAGAGCTTCTTCGTTAAGAAAATGAATGTAAATTAATATTTTTTTACTTTATTAAATATTCTAAAAATAGAAATAGGATGTTCTTACAAAAGTCCACACAAGTCTAGTATACTAAAGCTCAAAAACCAAGGAAGCAAAAGTTGATACGATCTTACAATTTTTATACTATCTGCGGTTCAATATAACGAAATCTTTTTTTATAGCAATTTAACTTGCAATCTCAAACAAGTGTTCGCACATATGTATAACTGAGATGTATTATATTATATAGTAAATTCATTAAATGAGAATTAATTTCTTATAAGACTAGATATTTTTTAAAAAGTTTATGCAAAAAGTAGCTTTACTTCTCGTAGAAAAAAAAATATGTTGAAAGTTTTATTTTTTTGTTAGAGCCTTTTTAATTCTTGCAAATTTTTCATAAAATAACCATTAGTGATCACCACCACTGACTTTTAATTTCCTTAGCGTGATAATTTAAGTCATTTTGTTCATTGGAATAAACAATATTTTAAGTGCTTAAAGGAATAATTATTCAAATGGTAGTTAAATTTGTCAGAACTTAAAAACTGCTAAGGTTAAGCAAGAAAATTTTCCATAACCCAAACCATTTAAAAAAAATTGTATTCTTTTCCCGTTCATATAGGTGCAAATGTGTTTCTGTCTGTCCTTATATAACTGCTTTTAGTGGGTTGTAATAGTGAACCTCATGTGACATTAAAGCATAAGCAAACATGATACAGAGCTATGAATTAAACACAAACAAAAAAAAAAAAATACTGCAAAAATACTTACAAAAATAAGTTTTTGGACACATAAAACTTAGAGAAAACAGCAAGACAAACTAAATGTCTTTGTGTGACAAAACGATCCCACTTGACCACCGCTTTTGAAGTTTTCTCAAACAATTATCAGGAGAAAAATTCGATGCTAGAGTAACAATTCTTGTTCGGTAAAAATGTGAAAAATCATATCATGTTGTCTTACTATACCTTTTCATTTCACATTTACACAGAACTGAAATTGACACCAAGTTGTGCTTAGGCATAAAAAAAAGTTATTTTTCAAATCGATGTAGAAATTGAAACGTTGTTGTAAATAATAAAGCCTGGCTACGATATCATTCAATATTCGGTTTCAATATAATTGTTAATATCTTGTTTTCTTATGCATACAATTATTAAAAAAAAAAGTATTTCATACAAAAATTTATTTCGTAAAAATATTTGACGTGAACTCACCAAAAACTTCAACATCAAAATCGCTTACATAGTACTTACTTACATACAAAAGCAGTGACATCTCACTTTATGGTATTTTTTCGTGAAAACTAAGTGCTTATTTTATCCTTACAATTAGGAAATTCTCAATACAGTACTGAATTTGCGATCGTATAATTTTAAAATAAAAAAATACTAATTTTTTTCACTGTTATTATTGTAGTGTTTATTATAGAAAATCTATCGAAAAGGTATCGATGTTAGAAATACTGTTTAATCTCAAAATTTTCTGAATATTTTTTTTTAGAAAAGCTTCTTTCAAATCTCAGGTCAAATGGGTTGATTTGTGCACTAACAATATACATATGTATTTTTGATGTACAGAAACGTTACCCATAGTGATATTGTTTTATACCTCTTACCCAAATTGTTTACTATTTGAACTTTTTGGCTTTAATATTGTCTCTTTAACAGTTCAAACATTTACGACAATGTTATTGTAATGTTTGTTTCTTGTTACTATTGTTATTGTTTATACCCTTCACACAGTGAAAAAGGGTATATATAGGTTTGTCATTCCGTGTGAAATTTCTACAATTTTCATTTCCGACCCCATAAAGTATATATTTTCTGAAAGCTTATGAATAGAGGAGTCGATTAAGCCCTGACCGTCTGTCCGTCTGTCCGTCTGACCGTCTGTCCGTGTGTATGTTGAAATCAACTTTTTGAAGCCCCCCGACATAGGTTGGACCCGGGTAAGGTATTAAAATATCAGAAATATTCGGGAGTAGATCGGTATTGAAAATCAGAAACATCGGTACATAAACAACTGAGATATGAGCAAAAACCCACGACCACCTCGATTTTCTTTTCATAAAAACAACATTACAACAACAACATACATACATACAAACGTGTATACTGGTTAGAGAAAACGTGGCATCGAATCCCAGCTGAGGCAAAAAAATTTTTTTTTAAATTTTTTTAAAATTTTTTTTTTTAATTTTTTTTTTATTTTTTTTTTATTTTTTATTTAATATATTATATATATTTTTATTATTATTTTTTTTTATTTTTTTTTTTCTAATTTTTTTTTTATTTTTTTTTTTTTATATATATTATATATGTATATAATAATTTTTTTTTTTTAAATTTTTTTTTTAAATTTTTTTTTTTAAATTTTTTTTTTTATTTTTTATTTTTTTTTGTTTTTTTTAACATACATACGTGCATTTACTGTTATTGCATGACTACACGTTGTGAAGGGTATATAAGATTCGGCACGGCCGAATATAGCGCTTTTACTTGTTTTTTTTTTTGTTGCTATTGCTGGTATGTAAGTTTGCTGTTTCAATTTAATAACGAGTGAGCGTGATATATGCCACTTAGTTAGATATTCGTTGAACCGTAGTAAAAACTATTTTTTTAAGTTTATGTATTTTGCTAAGTTTATTTTTTTGCTCAGTATGTATTTTGATTTCTTGAAATTGAGTAAAGTTAGCACCTGCCTGTAGCACCTCAACATAAAATGTTGTACTAACCCCAACTAAAAGCTGTAACAATTATAGACAGAAGTTAAAGAATGATTTCGATTGTTTGATGTTTTATATTTTTTTTTTATATAAGCTAATATTTGTGTACCTTGTGGTGATCGCGCACGATTTCTATCGTAGCCTTATTTGTTAATTTTAAAGTAATAGGGCGGTCAAAACGGAAAAGAATGATATTTGTTTCTTTACAAAAAGACAAAAGTATAATATGTTTTCATTAATTTTTAAAAATCCACTTGTCTAGGCACAACATATTATTTTAGTTTATTTTAATACCCTTCACCTGTGGTGCTCAAGGGTATATGTAGCTTTGTCATTCCGTTTATAATTTCTACAATTTTCATTTCCGATCACAGAAAGTCTGCCCGTCTGTCCGTGTGTTGGTTGAAATCAACTTTTAGAAGCAACTATATGTTCCTCAGATCTGAGTATGGTATCAGTCCTTTGGAAATATTCGGGAATGAATCGCTATTGAAATTCAGCACAATCGCCCCATAACTTTCTGAGATACGACCACCTCGTTTTTTTTCACAATTACAACAACAACATACATACTGGTTAAAGTAAACGTGGCATCGAATTCCAGCTGAGCCAAAAACATTTTTTTTTTATTTTATTTTTTATTTTATATATTATTTATATTATTATTTTTTTTTAATATTTTTTTAAAAAATTTGTTTAATTTTTTTTTTATAATTTTTTTAATTGTTTTTTTTTTTTTTGTTTTTAATATATCTTTTTAATTTTTTTTTTTTGTAATCTTTTTTTGGAAACATACATACGTAAACTCAATTTATAATTCTGCAATAGATTCGGCACGGCCGAATATAGCACTCGTACTTGTTTTTTTTTTATTTTGGCTTAAGTTCATTTTCATTATTTTCATTATTAGAATCTATTAAAAACAATTAAGAATATTGCAAAATTATTCTGATATAATGTTTTTAGGAAGTTTAATACATCATGAAAGTGATCTTATGCTACAACAAAAGATTTACCATAAATTTGAAGGAAAAAGTTCGAATAAATATTAATTGATATGAAAAATTTTGTAATTTATAAAAATTTTTTTTTTATTTAAAATTTTAACATTTAAAAAACGTTCTTTCTAAAAAGTTATTCGGAAAACAGAATTTGTAGCCTTAGGCTAATTCTAGTGATGATGATGACTGATTTTAATATAAAAAAAACATAGAAAAAAATTACCGAGATCCAAGTTATATCGGTTTAGTATTTAAGGAGTTATAAATGTTTAAAGTTGCTACTTACAAAAAAAATAAATAAATAAAGTAATGAGTGTTGATATTTATTTTTTTTGTAAATAATAAAATAAAACAGACAGAGTGTAAAAATTTATACTCACCTTTAAAAGATGTTTGTCGTTTTATTTTATATGTTTCTTTTTCCTTTTTAAATTTGGTGTTTACAGTTTTTTAGAATTGCTTCCTAAGTGATGGCTTTTCCTCATTTAGCGATTTTAATGAATAACATTAAACCTTATGGGGACCAACAAAGAGGTTAAGATTAATCTAGTACAGGAATCACTAACAAGCGGACCGCGATCCGGATCCGTACCGTAGACCTATTTTATGTGGACGTTGTGTAAACCATACAAAATATTTTAGATTATGTAACAAATTCATGAGAAATATTTTCGTCTCGACGTCAGCCTTTGGTGATGATCCGTTAACTAACAAGTAATAGAGACACCAATGCAAAAAAGAAGATAATTTGAGAGCGATAACACAAACAATTTCATTAGTAATATTCACGTCATCAATGAGATGCAACTAAATCTCACACATTCTCTCGTCGAACAGGCTGTGTTGATAGTTTTGAACCAGGGATGCAAAAAGACGTTCAACAAAATGTATTTTCAAATAAAAGCGTACTTTTTTCAGACCTTTTTCTCACTTTGTTTGGGTCAACATATGTTTGTGAAGCAGCATTTTCTAAGATGAACTTCATTAAAAATAAATTCCGGAACAGACTTGTCGATACACATCTCCAAGATGTAATGACAATAAATAGCCAGCACAAGCTTTACTTCAAACGGATAGTCCAAGCCGAAAAATGAATTTTTTCTCCATAATATTTTAACAATCCTTAGTACTTACTTCTCTTTATTCCATTAATATAGAATCTTGACATATTATTTAAAAAGTTCAGTTTATTACCTTCCGGACAGCGACGGTCGTGATTTTTTAAAAAACGAACCCCAAATGAAAATAGTTGGTGACCGGTGATCTAGTATCTATTAATATATGTAAATGCACCTTGAAATGGGAACTAATCTAAAGAATCTGAGGCTTGCTTAAAAGCACTATTAATAAGGAACTATTTATTGAAGTTTTAGATAAAACATAATATAAGAAGACAAGAAAGTACTTTTCCTAATTTTTGAATCACTTTTTAAAAATGTTAATACAAAATAATGAAATTACGACCTCTTGACTCAACTTGAGATATAAGGGCGGACGAAAGCTTACATTTTCATTTTAAATATTTTTTATGTAATTATACCCTTCACACAGTGAAAAAGGGTATATATAGGTTTGTCATTCCGTGTGAAATTTCTACAATTTTCATTTCCGACCCCATAAAGTATATATTTTCTGAAAGCTTATGAATAGGGGAGTCGATTAAGCTCTGTCAGTCTGTCAGTCTGTCCGTTTGTCCGTCTGTCCGTCTGACCGTCTGTCCGTGTGTATGTTGAAATCAACTTTTTGAAGCCCCCCGATATCGCTTGGACCCGGGTGAGGTATTAAAATATCAGAAATATTCGGGAGTAGAACGGTATTGAAAATCAGAAACATCGGTACATAAACAACTGAGATATGAGCAAAAGCTCACGACCACCTCGATTTTTTATTCACAAAAACAACATTACAACAACAACATACATACATACAAACGTGTATACTGGTACGTGGCATCGAATCCCAGCTGAGCCAAAAAAAATTTTTTTTTTAATTTTTTTTTATTTTTTTTTTATTTTTATTTTTTATTTAATATATTATTTATATTTTTATTATTTTTTTTTTAATTTTTTGTTTATTTTTTTTTTTGTTTTATATATATTATATACATAATAATTTTTTTTTTAATTTTGTTTTAAATTTTTTTTTAAAACTTTTTTTTAAAATTTTTTTTTTGTTTTTTTGTTTTTTAAACATACATACGTGAATTTATAATTTTACAAAGGGACGTTTTTATATATGTATGTTTTTATATGTATGTACGTATTTCATATGGGATGAATGGTGACACAAACCACTGTTATTGCATGACTACACGTTGTGAAGGGTATATAAGATTCGGCACGGCCGAATATAGCGCTCTTACTTGTTTAAGTATAGAAAATAGGAAAGTTAATAATCCGTGAACAGAAATTTTTTCAATTCACCAGTACAAAAAAGAAACTTCCTTCGAAAAATGTAAAAAAAAGTTAGGACAAAATAAGCATTAAAAGCATTTTTATTAAAGTGATTAATTAGTAATTCCATCGCAGTTAAAAAAGTATACTCAATGGCAAAAATTGAGTAAATATTAAATCGCGAAGGTATAATCTGCATATTTCATTTACTGCCATGTTTTCACTAAACTATTTATATTGTCTTTTTAAATTAAACTATTCAAATAAGTGTATATTTTTAATATTATGAAAAATACAAAATATTCACAAGGAGCCAATGGCTATACTCATTCTAGAAATGGATGTTTTTTATAATTTTTTTTTTTGTGAAAATTAAGAAAGATTAGACTATTTTAAGATTTCATTCCTTTACTCAACCATTTCAAGCAGCTACAACAATTTCAATGTTTGCCTTTGCTTAAGCAACTCCTTCACTTTGTACAACATTTCTCTACTCTGCACTACTTTATATGAAAATCAATTTGCAAACAGTTCAACCATGAAATTTTATGACAATTTTGATTATTTTTTATCTGCCTGCTGTCTTTCCCTTCAAATTTCATTCTTACCATGTCTGATATAAAATTTAAATAATTCAATATTAAATGACAATTGTCATGAAATATACAATACGTATGAGTGGAAGTAATAATTTTGTTGGTTTAGATTATGTTTCATTCATAAATTTGAATATGATTTATTTAGGTTAGAAGAGAAAGACAGTAAAGGCTTCTTTCGTTCTGCAATGTAAAACATTGTTAGGAGTTGTAGCTTCTGCGGCTGGTAGCGTTAATTGTAATCACTGTTTGTATTTTATTAATTACCACAACTATAGCGACGACTAATGGCAACTACAAAAACTATTGTAATTTTTATAAATGACATTTTAACTAGAAAACATAAAAAATGTCTATAAAAACCATACCAAATTTCAAAAGCATGTTGAGGTGAAGTTAGTGCCAAGGCAATTCCTTGCACAATATTTTATATGTTTGTCATTTATTCCTTCATGAAGTAATAGGAAAACCCAACCAAACAATGAGTAACAAATCACTTCCGGTACAAATAATTTACACAAAAACCAAGGCATAAATATAAAATGATTTTATTTTAGTTTGTTCGAAAACTATTTGTTACAACTATTTGTTAATATTGTGTCTAAAATTTATACTCAGAAGTTTTCCGGTTTTCGTAAGAAGAACAAAAATAAAAGAATAATCGTTATTATTATTGTTGTATTTACTTACTAGCTATAAAATAAATTTTTAGAAATATTTATTTACAATAAGAAATTACCCCTCTAACATCCCTTAGCAAACAGTTAAAAAGACATTCAATTTTCAAAAAGAAAAATGTTACACAAATATCGGTAACATTAACACAGTCTGTTTATTTTTTAATTTTTTTCTTCTGAAATGCCTTTACAATTATCACAAGAATTTACCTTTTTCCCTAAACGTGGGAATGCTCTTATGTTGTTCTCTCAAATAAAGACAAGAGACAATTTTTACATTAGATTTAATACACTCACTAGACACTTGCTTGCACCTGTGTTTGTATCACATTGAAATACTTTTAGATTATTTTTTATTGCCTTTGATAGCTCGATTTTTACTGGTGGTTGATAAAAATCAAAAGTATTATGAATATTGATTGAAAGAAACCTTTTTTGTTTCGATTTGTGGCACCTGTTTTAATTTAGGGTTTTAATAAGAAAATTGTGATGAATTTGTAGACAGCTTTTATTACACCATAAATCTACAAGACCTCTTTTAACTTTAGCCTTTGACATCAACTCTAAAGTGTAATATAAAATTAAAAAGCGCTGTGCCTTTTAACAGCCTCAAATGGTCTTTTTATGTTTAATGAAACAAAACGTTAAGCATTAAGATTTAATTTTTTTCATAAAATTTTTTTTAATACTTTTTAATAACACAAAACAATTAAACTAAATCAATTTGAAATACTTAATTCTTTTTTTTTTCGAATAACCCTTTACACTTGTCTGTGAACGATTTACACACATTTTTCGTTGTGTTTAAAATAATTTATCTGCTTTGATGTTTAATAAGCTGTATATTTTACCAATCTTTCCACACTCCCCTAATCCTCAATCGACTTGTTTTAACAAAAGCACAAGAAAAAATGTTATAAAATTTATCTAAGACATTTCTTAACACATGATTAATTTGTTTTAAATTTTTAACCACATTTTTTCCCATACAATTTAAAGTTTTTCCTTTTCCGTTCTTGAAATTATTTCTTGTTGGCTTTGGTTGTATATAAAATAAGTTTTTCTCTTCCTTTTTATTTAAGAGAACGCGTCAATAAAGTTTATAATTAAATTTTTCCAAAAGCATTTTGAAGGATACATTAATCTATATAGTATGTTTATATGTATGTGTCTGCAATGAATACGATGGTTATTCAGAAGTATTTCCTTGAAATACTAGTGTCTCTCAACAACACATAGATGTGACATCGACATACTGGTTTAACACAAATATATGCAAAACTAAACTACCATGTAATCCTAATTTAAAATCAACATAATATGATAATTTTGTATGATCAATTGTGTTAAAGCCTGTAATCTTATCAAATATTTATTGCAGGTTTAATTAAAATATCATAAAAACTTTTTATTAGTTTTAATAAAAATTTAAAATATAATTGATTATGATCAACATATGATACTACAGAAGCACAAAATATTTTAAGATTATCACAATATGATCAGACATGACCATAAAATAATCCATTGCAATTATATAATATTAACATATGATGGTAATTAATCATATAAGTTTTAAGAACAACTACATCAAGGATTTCATGAACCGTGAAATATCAATCCATAAAATTCAAATAATCACAAATAATCACTGGTAATATCGTCGGAACTAATGCTTAAAATAATTAAAATTGCTTTGATACAATATAATATTATATGACCACCGTTATCACATCGCAACCAAGATATGTTAACAAGATATGTTTCTTTTTTCTTCTTCTTTTTTTATTACTTTTTTCTAAAGCTGTGTATATTAAACCACAATTTGGCAAGGATATTTGTATGGGATCTAGTTGAGCGAAATGCATGTAACACAAGTTTGTTCCCTAAGAATTTTTATATACACGTACATCATCCCTTCGTTGGCTTAGGAAGTCTAAGTTAATTTCACTTGGGGTATGGTGCATAATATTTAGAGTATCTCCAGCATTTACATATGATGATCACCTTATAAGCATATATTATATCAAACAGAAACGGTTAAATGGCTGTTTGTAGACAAATTTCAGATACCACGGTGTTATTTTTATCAGTGCATTAATCTGATAGTAAATTTTATAGCAGGGTTTTTTTCGAGGATTCTAATCCATTAATCTGCTTGTTTAACTAATTTAATATTATTACCGAACAAAAAGACGTCATACAAAATAAATAGTAAATGCATGAGTTCAACTAATGATGAAGTGGTTCAACTTTGGTAAAACACGTATGATTTTTTCATTAACGTATCATTGGAGAACATATGTTTATTTGAATTTATTATTATATATACATATATTAAAAAATTTCACTTAACTCTAATAAGTGCATAAAAAACATTTACAGCAGATGAAATAAGCTCATGTTTTGGGAGTTAATAATATTTTTTTTTACATGAATTGTTTAAAATTTTTCGCATGTACTTTGCAGCACATCGAAAAGGGGTAACTATTTTGGATTTGGAAAAGGCATAATTCATGCCTTCTCCTGCACTTGAATTAGAAGTTATGAAAAATTTTATTCTCATTGAACTAGTGCAAATTTTTTTTTTTGCTAAAACATTTTCTAATTTAAATTTAATTTTAATCATTTTAGAATTTTGAAAAACTATTCCAATATTAGACGAGTGGAATACATGCATCAGCACTCTTTATCGGTACACTCATATGTAAAATGATTACAATTTAATTTAATCTAGAAAATGTTTTAGGAAATTAAAAAAATAGAATAAATGAACTTGAGCCAAAATAAAAATCATTTATAGTAAAATAAAATTTTTCTTAAAAAACTTTTTATAAACTATTTGTTTTTAACTCATACTTGAGGTAAATTATCAGCAAATTGCAATAATTATAAAAATATTATGCAATAAATATGGTTAACAAAATCAACTGTCATATTAATTTTTTTTTTGACTTCATACTTAAGAAACTCATATTTAGTACAGTGAAACTTCGATATTACGAACTTCATTATAATGAAAAACTTAATATAACGAATTTTTAGCTGAGTCTCTTGAAAAAACCTTTTTATTGCAAAGTTTTTCATACAAAAATGCTCTATAGCTATAACGAAGAAATTCTGAGCTATAAAGCCTCTATATAGCAAAGTATTTTTTCAAACGCCTCTGTACAAGGGAATTATAATTGTGAAATATGTACATACATATGTACATAGTATGTATTGTATAACATTTTAAGTGTGTAAGCCATTAAAAACCCGTTATCAAAAGCCTCTACATAACGAAGTCTTGAACTATAACCTCCATACAACGAAGTTAGAATAAAGCAAAATTAAGTTTCAAACAAAATGGGGAAGTCCCTTTTAAAAACAACGAAAGGTACATAAATGTCTTTGCATATGTAAAGCGCCACAAATGTAATTAGTTCTGTTTTGGTTCTATGCCAAAATGAAAAATGAGTGTATTAAAGCGTAGATCAATTTTTATACGAGAAAAAATTTCTATAATTAATGCTGTTAATCGTGGTGACAAATCTAAGCAAGAAATTGCTAAACAATTTAATATATATGGCATCTGTCGAAATAAATATTGAAATTAAAATTACACTATATTTTACTAAAATGTAATAAAAAAAAATTATATAAAAAACATTATTTTTTATTTACCTCTTAAATAGTGAATTTTTATTATGTATGTACATGTATGTAGTATGTATTTTCATATAAAATAGAATTTGGACAAAAAAAAACTGTAGTTATAACGAATTTTTTTTGTATTTTTTTTTAAATTTCGTTATAGCTATAACAAAGTATTTTTCGATCCCCTCTAGATTCGTTATATCGAAGTTTCACTGTATAACTTTCCTTTCGGACTTGCCCAAATATACATATAACCGTAATTTATCAAACAACCGTCGTTGAATACTCTTTCCTACTCGTTTGCAATCAAACCGAATTTAAGTACAAAGTTTCTTTTCACATTGGATCTTATTGCTAAGTGCGTATGTAAGTGTGTGCGTTTCTGGTTTAGAATAGATGTTTTGTTGTTACTAACTTTAGTATCTATAAATTCTTTATAGCAGCACACAAGATGTTATTGCAAATTTATATCATAGAACTAGTATATACAACCACAACAACATCATCTAAGAAACAACAATATGATATAATAGGACAGAGACTATCACACAAACAAAAAAAAATAACACAATCAGTGCGTACACTAGAATTGTATCCACACAAGTTAGTATGAATATCAAAAGTTTATCTTTATAGTTGGTATTTGTATTATGCTGTATTTACAGTATTACAGCTTTGGCAATAAAAATGTTTATTTCAACTTGTTATTGGACCAAAGAACAAGAATGATAAGATCCTTCATAAGTATGTAATAAAAAAAAATCCTATTTTAGATGTGATAGTACTAAATAAGTTTATCCTTCAATCGCTATAAGTTAAAAAAAAAAACCTAAACGAATTTTATGAGCATAGACTTATATTTATGTTGCTACTCCTATTTGTCTAACTGAATATTAATTACAAATTTTCAATACTTACATACATATATGATAACCTAAAATTCTTATGGTATTTTAAAATATATAACCACGTTAATGTTTATAAAAAAAGTTGTCATAATGTGTCATCCAGTCGTTGCGAACTAGTGTTCCTAACTTGTTACTTTTTTCATTTTTATATGAGACACAAGTGCAAGTTAATAATATGACAGTATTTAATGAGGTCACTTGAATTTGCCTTAGTGTCTGTCTATCAATGGCATGCAGTATTAATAATGGTATCTTAAAATCTAAAAAAGCAATTAAATGGTAAGTGTCACTTTACTTACAATTGTAAACATTTAGCTTATTAGATTTTTCCCCATGTTTTAATAAAACTATAAAAATTCGAAATGGTGTCCCTGGAATATGGCGTTAGTTATTATGATGAACATGATGTTGTTTGTCGTTATTGTCATTGCCAGTTGTACAAAATATAAACATAAATATTTACTGTTTTCTTAGTTTTTCTTCAAGTTTATTATTATGACAGTAAATAAGATTTTGTAGAAGTAATTACATGGATTGATTTTATCTTAGTGTTAACTTAAATAAATTGCAAAATAGAGCAGTTGGGTTTAGCATTAACAAGGACATCATTTTTAACTTTCTCCAGTGATTTGTAAAAATAAAAAAAATAAAATAAAAACAAGTAACAGTGCTTTATTCGGCCGTGCCGAATCTTATATACCCTTCACAACGTGTAGTCATGCAATAACAATTGTTTGTATCACCATTCATCCCATATAAAATACGTGCATACGTACACGTTAGAATAAATGTGGCATCGAATCCCAGCTGAGCCAGAAAAATTTTATTTTATTTTATTTAATATATTATTTATATTTTATTATTTTTTTTTATATTTTTTTTAATTTTTTTTAAAAAATTTTTTTTAGAAAAATTTTTAAAAAATTTTTTTTAATTTTTTTAAAATTTTTTTTTTGTAGTTTTTTTTATTATTTTTTTCTTATTTTTAATATTTTTTTTTTTGTAATTTTTTTTGTTTGGTATGTTTTTTACATGTATCTATGTATGTATGTTGTTGTTGTAATTGTGAAAAAAAACGAGGTGGTCGTGGTTTTTTGCTCATATCTCAGAAAGTTATGGGGCGATTATGCTGAATTTCAATAGCGATTCATTCCTGGATATTTCCAAGAGATTGATACCATATACAGATCTGAGGAACATATAGTTGCTTCTAAAAGTTGATTTCAACCAACACACGGACAGACGGGCAGACGGACAGACGGATAGACGGACAGACGGACAGACGGTCAGGGCTTAATCGACTCCTCTATTCATAAGCTTTCAGAAAATATATACTTTATGGGGTCGGAAATGAAAATTGTAGAAATTACAAACGGAATGACAAAGCTATATATACCCTTGTGCACCACAGGTGAAGGGTATAAAAAAATAAAAAAAAAAATTTAAAAATTTTTAAAAAAATTAAAAAAAAATTTTTTTTTGGCTCAGTTGGGATTCGATGCCACGTTTTCTCTAACCAGTATACACGTTTGTATGTATGTATGTTGTTGTTGTAATGTTGTTTTTGTGAAAAAAAAAAATCGAGGTGGTCGTGGGTTTTTGCTCATATCTCAGTTGTTTATGTACCGATATTTCTGATTTTCAATACCGATCTACTCCCCAATATTTCTGATATTTTAATACCTTAGCCGGGTCCAACCTATGTCGGGGGGCTTCAAAAAGTTGATTTCAACATACACACGGACAGACGGTCAGACGGACAGACTGACAGGGCTTAATCGACTCCCCTATTCATAAGCTTTCAGAAAATATATACTTTATGGGGTCGGAAATGAAAATTGTAGAAATTTCACACGGAATGACAAACCTATATATACCCTTTTTCACTGTGTGAAGGGTATAATAAGAAGAAAGGGCTTATCTAGCCACACTACATATGTAAGTGGGATTCAATTCATTATCAATAAATCCCCTCAAAATAATGATTTTTTTTAATAATGAAAACATGTACACAAACTGACTTCTTTGCGCATTCGGTAGTTTCAGTTTTGTTAAAAACAAGTTTTTATTAACATTTAATGAGCAGTTGACGAAAAGAACAATCATACCACCATTGTTTGTTTGCTTTTTTTAATTTCTTGAATATAAGCAAAAACATTAAAGTACGAAATATTCAGAAAAATCTAATATATGACCTTGGCATTGAATATTTATGCAGACTCTTTATAAGATGCACACCAAAATGATAAGGTCACTTACATTATACTTTCTTAAATTTTGCAAAAATACAAAGGGTACTGAATGGTACCGTTACCTCAAATATTTTTTATTTATACTTTAGTTGCCATCTATTTTTACAATTGGAAAAACAAATTTTATCTCAGTGGTCCAGATAGCTTCAGAGACAATTGACGAGATTTGGGAAGCGAACCAATACAGTTTGAAAAATAAATTTTGTAATGGTTTTCAACTGGCTTTAGATTTTATATTAACAATTATTAAAGGCTAGAGTGCCAACAAGTGCCTCAAAATTATTTGTTTCTATATCAATAAGTAAAACGGGAAAAACCTTTAGTCCTTATGTGACTGACAAGGTAAATTTTTTGTAGAAGTTGATAAGCTTCGTTTTTGACATCTCTTAAGAGCTCCTAACTTTTGGTATTTTATTAATTTTCATAGAATTCAAAAGAATAAATATATTTAGAAAGACGTAAGATGCCACAGTTCTTCCACAACCCTTAAGTGTACGACAAGGTACCCGGGTACCTCTATGCGTTTGTATGAAAAAATGCTTATATCACAACTTGCTCTTTCTTTTAGCATAAATAATATTGGCAGAAAGAAACAGACATTTATTTACACATTCTTATGTTTACAAAAGAATTAAAAATAGAAATTTATTTACATGTTTGCAGGTTTATAAAAAAATTATGTATATATAGGATATTATATACATTTGTGTAAAAAATACAATATATATGTATTAAAAATTTGTTTTATTGATCGTCCTGTAAGCAATTTTTACATAATGGTCGATTGACCGAATGTGAGTTGCAAATTGGTATGAAACATTGCTGCAAATTTTACGTGAAAGCAAATTGCTTCATACCAAGTTTCGAACAGATTATACAATTTCCTGCTACATAGATATGGCCAGTTTTATCTCTGAGTACATTAGTAGTATCTGGCTTTACATTGATTTCAATATCTTTGCCAAGTATACTTGCAATTGCTGTTCGAGTGTTAGGTTTTGTGATCACCTTTGAATTTTTAGCACGCTGTGTTTTCAATAGACAATTATAAACTTAAATCCTTTTAAAATTGTCTAGGGCGGTCAGAGAAAGGGAATTGAGTATTGTGCTCCATATAACAAATGGAAGATGCCAACGCTGCTATATCTATAGCATTAAAAAATAGGGATAACGACCAACGACTTGTTCTGGGCTTGCAAGTATATTCGCCTAACAACTTATCCATGTTGTCGACACCTCCTTTAGTTTTATTATAATAGCTTATAATTTCTGGCTTAGCAGTCAAAGTGCTTTCTACTGACGATGTAAAATGCATGGTAGATAATATTATTGCAGATTTCTCCTTTTTTGCGCATACGATCACAAAGTCGCCTCTTTGCTAAATGCGAAATATGTAGAAAATACTTGTCTGATATATAATTTTAAATATGAAGAGTAAAGAAAGTTCTATTAAATAAGACTTTTCAATAAATACGTAATAATAAAATAACAGGTTTTTATGTGCTTGCATATTGGCTGGTATGAAACGTTTGTTTTTTTCTCGCTGTTCCAACGCGGGGAAGATTCCATGAACTTAATGTTTTTGTCAGTTCAAGGGATAAAAAGAAAATTATCGGTTGTTACATTCCTTACCAAATTTTTGTAGGGACTTATAAGATCTAAAATAGTTCTTTCTCCTACATTAGTCAGACGCTCACTTTCTGTTGGTTTCCCAGTATACAAGTGGCCATGCAAAAAGTAGGAGTTAAAAGAATCGCAAGCCCAGAATATTTTTTTATGTAGCATTTAAAAAAAAAAAAATTTATTACGTATCAATGTAGAATTATAATTAAACTCTTTAATTAAATTGAAGTAACTCGTTTTTGTAAATTAGTTTGAAGAAATTTTTGTTTTATATTAGATTTGTATTAAGGTACCCGGGTACCTTGTAGTACAGGATATGTAGTTTTTTTTTTGTCAATCACATAAGGGTTAATTTTCCAGCAAGACAACGCTGCCATCTATGCTAGAAGAACATGAAGTATCTGTCATGGAATGATCAGCACGTTCATCAGATCTACATATAATGAAAAACATGTGTTGATAACTTGTGTTTGGTAGAAAAGTCGATTTTAAATGCTTGGCGGAAAATAAGATTTTAAACTAGTGAATTTTTTATTAATTCTACCCATATATACATAGAAAATTGTTATTTATAGAAAACCACAAATTTAAAAATTGAAAGCAAAACATAAATATATCATGCTTAATCAAATAATATGCACTGATCTTATCATTTTGATTTATTTCTCGTATGAAATGTACATTTTTGAGTTTCTCGTTTGCAAATGAACTAATGGTAAATAAATGTAAGAAAAAATTTAAGTATGAATAACATTTGAAGAACAAGTATTTTAGGTAACCGTATTAAGTAGTGCCATTTTTTATTTTTGCACTGGGCGAACAATAAGGGTGACCTTATAACTTGGACGCGCACTATATTGGTGCATACTACTTTTGTTTTCTTTTTTTGTTTTGCTTCTTGTTGATCTAATTAGTAGTGATTATTGATGCAATTAAGTATTTTTTACACTAAGTATGGAAGATAATGTCACTTAAATCGTCACTGTTGTAATCTTTAAATTGATGAGCGTGATTTAAAACATCTTGCATAACATTTTTCAAAATTAGGTGCTATTTCTTACTAGTCTGGCAATTAATTGCTAAATTTCTTGAAATTATTCGCTCTCTAAAAATTTGACTTAAAGGTGCCATTGTGTTTCAGGCAGTTTGGTCTGCGCCTCTATTGCTGAAATTACATTTCAAGTAATTTGTCAAGAGGATTAGCAGTTACAACAGGACTTCCATTTTTATTTGCGATGAAAGATGTTCAGGTGCAGTTGACGTTGATGAATAGATTTTGGATTTTTGGAACCCCAGAACCTACTGATCTGCTTAGTAGCAAAGCAGATTGTTGAAATTTAACTGCAAAATTTAAATGTGGTCGATGATCTTCGGATTTTAATTCTTGTACTTATTTCACCTTATATGAGAATAACGATAAATCTTTTTTAATGCGCCGTAGTGACGTACTAGCCATTCGCAGCTGGTGTTCCGCTAACACTTTGCTCTACACATTCAATATATTCCACAGTGTGAATTAAACGTGGCCTAACAATTCGAAGCAAGTCTCTTACGGTGCCATGTTGGTGGCGACGATGAACTAAAGCCTATAGTACACAAAATATATAAAGCCACATGCACATGTGGGTCTGACGTCACTAAAATGGTCAGCACTTTGGTAACATTTTTTAAAATGGTAATTGTGGCAGCATGCAGTAAGATTTTGTTATTACACAGAAAAAAATATTGCTAAAATTTGTTTAATTAATTGAATTTTTAATTTGTTTTTGAATTCTAATTATAATTTTCATTAATTTAGTTAAATTTTTTAACTGATATTAAATATTTTCAAAAATCAAAGAGATTTCTGTCAGTTGAAAAAAATTTTACAAAATAAAATATATTATTTTAAATGACATTTACTTGAAAATTTAATTTTAAGAATAAATTTAATATAATTGTTACTCAAGGAGCGAAATAATGAAAAATTGTCGCCAATCTGCAAGAGAAAGTTCTGGTAAGTGCACATATGTACGTACATATATAACAATAAGTTCTGCTTTAAATATAATAAATGGTTTCGGTTTCGTTGTAGGTATGCCAAAATTCGTTACATAATTATTGTATTCCCTTATATTCCTCAGAATTCTCATTTTAATAGGCAGAGTGAAGAAATTCAACTGTTCTTCACTCTGCCTGATCAAGCCTTTTTACCGGTTAATGTTCCTTTATATCTAGGTCGTTGATGCTAAAAATTATTTTTGGAAATCCGGATTTTGATATGGTATAGTATGTGTGTGGCACACTATTTCTTATCATTAATTTTATTATACATATAAGTAACGAAATATAATTAAAAATATAGATTCCTTTATAATATAAATGTAGTATAAAGAATATTTTTTTTGGTATTTTTTTATACAGGTTTAATAAATTATATTACTGAAATAATAAATGCTTTAATATTATAAAACCCAAATCTCAAATAAAGACATGATTAAATATATAAAAATCATTTTTGAAAATTATTGAAAATTTTAATTAATTTTTTAATACTGTTTTAATTGATATTTTTCTCCATATTTTTTCAATTAAAACTATTAATTTTCATTTAATTAATAATATCATTTTGATGATTGGAGCAAAATTAAACAATTTTTTAATTAATGATATTAATTTCGTAATTAAAATCCATATTTATTTTTTCTGTGTACACGAAATGTATTATAGTACAAAAATGCGAATGTGGCCAGAGCGGATACGTTTATACTTTATAATGACGTCGAAATTACGTCACATGCGTATATGGCTTTTAACATTTCGTGTACTACAGGCTTAAGTATCGAATCATTGCTTCAAAGATTGAAATTTTGTTAAAATATCGACGATATGCTCTGAGGTTAAATAATTGATCGCTGATTTAAATAAAAAAATTCTATTATTTTGGTTCTTTGTTTTTGGTGTTGTTGTTCATTTTTTCCGATCGCTTTTCCTTAGCTCGATATCCAATTAAATGTACATCTATTTTAAATAACATGCGGTTAAAATTTTTGAATCTAGATTTTTCTTTTTGCTATAGGCAACATTTGCCACAGCAATCCGCGGCATTTGCAAGCCAAATTCCTTTTTGGCTTTTTAGTAAGATCTTATGTAAATTGCCCAATATGAAAACCACAATTATAAACCATAAAATATTTAAATTTATAATTATAATTATAAGGTTTATGAAATAATGTCAACTACAAAAAAAAAACATTTTTAAATCACATGTACGTACGTTCTTAACACCCGTCAGATAAAATACTTTGCTATGAAAATTCGTGTCGCAACATTAATATGCATAAATAAATACAATAATGTGCAAAATAACAAAAAATTTTATGACTTGTTTTGGTGAGAAGACACATACCAATCCGATCAACAATCATTAATATAAGAACCCCCATGTTAAGACAATTTTATAATTGGCTCTGGCTGTCTAAGAAGAAATAAATAAATAATAAAAACACAAGTATGGAAAAATAGGAGGTGCCTTATTTGCTACACTAGTTTAAGAAACATAAATATTTAAATACTTAAGTATGTTCTTGTAGTTACTTGGTGTTTAATAAATAGACCATATAAGCACGAGTAAGTAACAAGCAAAATGAGTATGGGTGTGTGATGTTTTATTTTTTATTTTTTAGTTAAACAATAAAAATCCCATATTTATATGGAGAACTATGTAAAGTTGACAATACTCATTAAATATATTCCTGCATTTTAATCAGTACGTCTACAAAATGTATCTTGCGAATACGAGTACGGATATAATATTGTAAATTGTTTATTTTCATTAACATTAACATTACCATAAACATATGGAGAGATATCATTTTACACTATCACAGTCAGCCATTTTTATTATTATTAGCATTTTAATTGTGTTCTTCTTCCACCAAAGTATCTAGATATTTACATACTCATACACAATAGATAGTTTTGGAGTTCAGGTGTCTTTGTGTGTATGATTATAAAAGTTTTCCCCTTGCCTTTAACGACTTGTACATGTAAATATGTACATAAATATATTGCGAAAAAAAAAACAACAACAAATAAACAGAATTGTTGGTTTGTTTTAATAAATGTGAATGGAGGTTAATGGAGGTAACAAATCTGCTTAAATGCTGAATCGTAACAAGAAATGTCTTCTATTTCAACGGTTTTATTAAAGTTTTTCTTGTACAAGATCGGCCATAATTATGTTTCTTGAATTTTTGTTTAAATAAAAATTGTATATGTTAATGAGATGTGTTTTATATTTTTTCGATTTTATTAATTTCTGCAACGTTCAGATCAACGCAAATTCATAAGATACATATATGTATCCCGGTAAAAAATAAAATATTTTGACGAATGCAGACACGTTATTAAAAAAACTCGGCACTGCTTAAAAAAAACAAACATATGATTGGATACGAGTAATAATATAATATTTATATATCTTAGTTCAGATGATATGTCGAATTAATAGATAAAAAAAGGTTTGTACCAAACGGTATCTCAGTAAGGATGCACTTTTATATTTTCAAGTAAAAACACAAATTTTTATTAATAGTTGTGATTTTTTCTTTGGATTATAAAGTAGACATAATCCGATAAAGTGTAAAACAAAATATCCGTCAAGAAGCTTCACGAATCTGATGACAGACCATCACTCTAATATATACAAAATTTTCCATAACTTTTTCACAGAGATGTGGTTATATCTCTCTGATGACTTCGGATCTCGGATTTGAGCTTCGGAATTGGTTCTGGTGTATTCGCATAAATCGAGATTTTGCAAAGATAAAAATATGCTTAAATTAATAGATTGTTCCTGCGATGTGAGACAGATGGCGCCGTCTTGTCGTCCATTCCATGCCATCTTGTTGAGTCCACAAGAATTCCGTTATCATGCCCTTCACAATCACTGCAATCACGGCCCAATTCCGCCGCTTGACCAATGGACAGTTGCTCGTTGTAAGGGCATTTCTTTTTCGTAGAATGCATAAGGATTTTCTGAGCTACAAATTCGAAAAGTTTTTGTATTCACAAATCCATTCACAGAAAATGAGCTTCATCGGAAAGCTAACTTTTATCGAAAAATTTACATTGCTTTGCTTTATTACCCATGGAACTAATTGCCGTCGTCTTCCATAGTCTGGTGGTTTGAGCTCCTTAGTAAGCAAACTTTTGTTCGAATAAATGTGGAGGTTTTTCGTGAAATTTTAAGTTGTTGAGAATGATGACAAATTGATATTTTCAGGTTTTTGCCGACACGGTCGTTTACAATAACAATGTTTTCAAGAGGCCGACCGTTCTGTTGACATATAATAGTCTTACTGTTTATAGCTTACCCAGTTTAATAAATATTTTGACCACTCTTTGAATAGTTGACACATTAAGTGCACTTTCTCGATTGAAAGTTCTTCGAAGTTTGCGAGCGGTCTCAATATAACTCTCAAATCTTTTGTTAAAAGTTTTCACAATAATAATGCGCTGTTCTTTAAAAAGAAGCTCCATTTTTAATAATCGGAATAAACATTTATGACGGCCGCCAAAATTCAGAGTGGTCATTTGCACAAAAAAATTACACTTAATGTGAAAAGTGAATTCTTACTTTTAGTTTGGATTCTATATATACCAACTTATTGCAAAGATAATGAAAATATGTACTGCAAAACTTCAATTTCTTGAGTCTAAAATTTGAAATTTTATTTATGGCTTACTGCCAATTAATTCAAATATTTAGCCTTATATGGAAAAAAACAAAAATAAAATGTATTTGAAATCTATTTTAGAAAATTTTTCATGAAAATGTTTAAATAAAATGCATTTCAAACACATTTTAAATTTTATGAATATGGGGATTCAAGTAAAAGAATAAGTTGACTTTATTGCTAGACAAAATTATTTCACAGACACTTTTTTACTAGTCAAACAGGTGTGTCTAAACAAGCACAGTTTAGAGTAGGAGGTAAAAATAAATTATTTGCATTGTATATACGCCAGTGGGAATAGAAATGCTCTAAATTTAAAACAGTTTAGGTCTTGCTCAGTTATCGTCATTAGGTCCCGGATTCTTTTATTTTTAGGAATCTGATGAATTGATAATAAATTTTTGTCTTTAAACATCAGTTTTGTTTTGAAGAAAGTTGTTTGTACTACTGCTTTTCTATCTTCTTAGTATTTCAATTTATTAGTGTTTTTGGCCAACGTTTCCACATTTATGATTTGCAAGCATGGGAAATTTAAAGTATGGATCGCTGAACCCGTGGAAAATGTTTACTATAAAAATAATAAACTTTTGGCTGACTTGAGCAAGATTTCTTCGTAATTGGAGCAATTCAAAAACTAACGATACTGCGGCTGAAGATACAAAAAAACAAAAAATAACATCATAATTCACGCTGCATTAAAGCAAGAGAATGAAAATTTTTCGAATTAGCGGTAACAATAATTTGAAAAACTAGTCCCGCGATATTGACAACATTGGTGGCAATAAGCAAGCAGTAAGCGAGCCTTTGCAAACTTTTAAATGCTGAAGAAGATAATGTGTCTAAAAGTAAGCTATTCTCTTGTCTAATGAAAATAACTCTATATAAGTCGATCACTCTGTCGGTACTGCTTATGGCGTAAAATACTAGATCCATCCTTGTCAGTATTGCTAATGGGAAAAATGGTTCCGTACACATAACAGATAATAATAGATAAGCTGTAACAGATGTATTCCATTGCAAATTTAGTCACACCCGTCAAACTTTAATGACTCCGTTGGCTCGGTCTCTCATGGATACTGGAATATGATGAACATGCCCAGAAAACAAACAAGGATAAGCCCATAGGAAGGCAATATATAAAAGTGTGACACAATCTCAATTGAATGAATGTGCAACAAAATCTGTAGGCACTTGAAATCGCCAATTGAATCAAGAATACAAAATAAAACAAGTAAGAGCACTATATTCGGCTGTGCCGAATCTTTTATACCCACCACCAATTTTGTGTACATTTAAAGCACAATATTTATTATTTTGTTAATCGGTATGAAATAATCTCTTTATAATAAAATATGTATCACTTTCTTTGTAGAGGGTGGTTAAATTTTAAGGGCACATGTTGAAGGTGAACTACACCTAGTCTTTAAATTTATTTTCTGCACTTCACTTGACATTTCTCAATCTCAAACTTTATAGTTATAGTTATTCAGGTTTTTTATTAAAATGGGCGTTTAAATCAAAATGCATTTTGTGCACTTTGTAATTCTTGTGATCAACATAATCGTTCAAATTCGTCCACAATCGGGAGAATTGTAAAAAATATTTAAATTTCTGCAAAACAGGTCTGTATAAAATGTTAGAAAATCTGTGAATGCCTTCTTAGTTCGTTGAATGGGAACCAATGCTGTTTTTTGCCATAGTGTGGCAAAAGAGCAGTCAACCTCGACTCATCATCATGCCCAACAATTGAGCATCAACATTGTCATTGAAAATTTGGACCATCAGATGGAGGAGTGGCACCACGGATGGGGGGCCATTTGGCCGATATTTTGTTAAATACATAATTGAACCATACAAATATTATCATTATAAAAAGAAATGATAATAATTTCTTAAATAATTTGTGCTTTATTTAAAATCAACATCGGCCCTTAAAATTTAACCACCCTTAATAACTAGGATACGATAGTAAAATATTTTCGTAAATTTTGTCTTTTAGTGAAAGTGGGCGTTAAAGCGGGCGTGTCAATAAAGTTTCTGCTAATAAATACAACTTAAAAATTTCAATATAGACCTTTATTTTCCCAAAAACGTTGTCAATAGAGAAATTACATGAATTTAAGATAAACCGTTATATTAGAGGTGGGCGTAAAAGTGGGCGTGTCACCAAAACTTTTTGGCACAACAATAACATTGATTAGAAGGATATACGTAGCAAATTTGATCATCAGACCTCTAATTTTGGCGGTTTTATGAGCTTTTAAATTTTTTTAACGGTAGATAACGTGAAAAGTGGGCGTTATAGTAGGCGTGTCAAAGTTGTTTTTGCGAATGAGTACAACTTAGATGTTTTAATATGACCCTTTATTATTCCAAAATTATTATTAATAGAGAAATTATATGAATTTTAGGTAAAACGTTATATGGGAGGTGGGCGTAAAAGTGGGCGTGGCACATTGATTTTCCGTTACAAAAAAGCGCCTCTCCAAAAAACAAAGTGTGCAAAATTTCAGAGTCGTACTTCCAATTTTGTTGCTTTTATGACGTTTTCGTTTTAAAATATACCGAAAAATACACTGTGCGGTATAAATTTTCGTACATTTTGATCGATAACTCCTCTTCTAATGTATAGATTTAGATAAATTTCGGGGTAAAATATTATCTTTACTCAGGAAATATATATTAGAAGTTTCATGAGTCTACGTTAATGCGTTTGGACACAATTCCATTTTATTCGATGTTCGAAGGACACGGTTTTTTCGACCTACTCTGGCTTTTCGAGCTCTAACTCTCTTCCTAATATTCCGATTTCGCCCATTTTCAATACCAAACAAACCTCGTCTATAAGAAAGATTCTGGCAAAATTTGAGCCCCCTAGCTTTTTCGGTGCGACCTCTATCGTGCTTTCAAGAGACGGACAGATGGACAGACGGGCAGACGGACGGACATAGCTAGATCGTCATCAAATCAAACCCTGATTCAGAATATATATACTTTATTGGGTCTAAAATGGATATTTCGATGTGTTACAAACGGAATGACAAAATGAAAATACCCCCACCATTTTTTTGGTGGCGGTTATAAAAATTGCTGCATTAGCCATAATAATAATTGCGTTGCTTGTTGTCAAATAATTTTCTATATCCACATCATAAATGTAAAGGCACAGTGATATTTTGTTCCACCTGCTGCAAATTCAAATTATGACATTACTTTGACGTCATCTTGTAAAGCCAAAGAGAAGCTTTAAGATAAGCGTATCTGTTAGGCAGCAAAGCTATGAAAAGTATAAATTAAGAATAATCATTAAGGCTTTGCGCGAAATTTCGCCTCAAGGTTTACAGTTTTCACGCTTATGCAATACAACTCAAACAAAAATTAAATTTGTCCAAATATTTGCTTTTTGAGAACAAAAGAAAATTTAACTTTTTACACAGAAAACATCTTTATTAATGAGGAGAGTAGGACAGCAAGTAGGTAAGAAAAGGAGTTCCAGAAGAAAGAAATACTTTCAACAAGCACTCAGGGTCCCATGTATTCAATTGTTTTCCCTTTAAAAAATATATATGCTATGGAAAAAAAAAGGAAAAAAATAATGTCTAGAAGAAATTAAATCAGAAACCTGCGAAACACAGTCATAGTAATCCTTAATTGTTTTTCTTTACTCCCAAAGCAAATTCAGTGATATTCTCTAGTTTCCAGTACGAAGCATCATTAAGCTTATCGTAGAATCGCTTACCTAATCATCTAACAACATTTTTCACCGTTTCTATCTATTCCTCATCCGCACACACTCTACAGTAATCCGAAGGGCGGCAAGACCAGTCTTTATTGGAAAATGCCCCATTATAATCCTAATAGAGGCTTTAAAACATAACCTATTCAAGTCCACAAGTATCGTAGAGTCCACCGAGCTCAACTTTGGCCACAAAACCCATGACACTTTAATCTCTTTAATTTTTACATACTTGACCTAAATCCTGACCGATGTCCAAGCCCTAATTTGCTTAAAATAGTTTCATATCGGTGGCCTTACAATACCTTTTTCATATGTCAACCCATAAGTTAATCTAAAGCACACATGTTAATCTGCGCTTACATTGTCGACAACTCCTCAGCCTCATGGAAACCAACCCATTATGACGTTGTCCATAATTTTATATAGAGGACTCTCCTACATTTCCTAACCACTGTAGTGACAAAGTGTCCTTTTGAGGCTTTATGAGACGCATGCCTATTTACATAAGGAGTAATCTCCCAACCCTTTATATTCCTGTGTGAGATCCGATGCCTATTTCCAGTTTTCCGTTTATGTCAAAAAAAAAGAAAACAAATGTTTTACATAGAGATAACAAAATCAACAACAGTTTTTGAAAAGCCATTTTAAAAATTGTAAGTTTATAGTACAATTTGTGGTAAAGCGATATCATCAGTTTGTGTTTTTACGAAAATGAGCCAGAAAATATCGTCATCGTAAATTTTTTGTGTTAACAGTTCTTAATAACTAATAACTGCCATAATACCCTAGTGGTGTTTGTCTTCGGATAAACGCTCAATGAGCAACACTGCTGATCAAACAATACAGTTGAGTTGATAAGTCGCCTTTTTTTTATTAAAAAATGGTAGGAAGGCCATAAGATAAAAAAAAAGAAACACTTCTTGTGATGTACTTAATTTTTTAAGTGCAAATATTTCTATGAAAAGATGGGAAAAATCATGCGAATAGAAATTGTTTTATATCCAATAGAACTTAACACAAAAAACAAAACACAAATATAACAAAAACGATTTTATAAAAAAAGCACAGCTGTTCCGCGACTCCATAGGGGATGCATGTAAAATTTACTTGCATACCATAACAGAGGTAAACGATTTTCCATAATTTTACTTCGTTAAGAATTAAAATATTGATTTACTGTTTTCTAGCTTTGAAACCCATTTACTTCTTTACTTTAAATTTCCATACCGTTTACAATTGCAACAAACGCAAAACGTAAAATATCTCAAAACCTTTTGTAAAGGACCTAGACACTTGTCATTTTTAATAGCAAAAAAAAAAGTCGTCGAAAAAGAATTTATTATAGATTTAATCAGTCTTATTGTTTTTTTATTATTTCAAATTATATTAAGTTGTTTAATAAATAAGAAAAACGTTTTTGCCGAATTCTGTTATGTTTAGGTATCATGACAAACACCAGTTACTAACAAATAAAAGCTGTCATAAATGTCACTCTAAATAATAGCCACTAATATTAATGGCTCTTGAAAACGACATTTTAACTAGTATAACACTTTTGGATTTAAAGAAAAAAAAAACAAAAATTATTGGTTAATTAGTTCTTAAAATAGTTAAAAAGCTTCTAGGCCAATAGGCTAATTGTGCAAGGCACCCAATTTTCTATTGCAGTTTGTTATTTTTTATAAAGGGAGTGTCTTTTATTTAGAATCAAATATTTTTCAAAAATTTACCAAAATTATATTACACACATAATAGGGAATAAACTGATTCAAGCGTAACGTGTTTAAAATTGAGAGATATAATATTGTTCTTTGTTTTTATGTTATAAAAAGCGGAAATGAATTTGCAAATACACACATTGTACACTTTTTTATATTTTTTATTTTCTTTCTACTACAACATGCAATTTAATAACTTTAGAATGCAACAATACCTTTATTTGAAAATAACAGGGAGGGAGCAAAAACACGCCTCTTAACTACTTACAAATATAAATTGCACATGCATTTAAACCCCTTTATACACATTTACAAGCGCACACACACATAGAAATCAATCAGCTCACAAGAAATATTGTTCTTTATAACAACCGCACCAATCCATAAGTAGGGAGTTTCGAATTTCATAAATGTCAACAAAAAACAACAACAACAACAAAAAAGAGTTACGACTTTTAAAAAGTTGTTTGTAATTCAAGAAATATATATCCCTACTACAATGTCTTCTGTCATAATTTGCCCTTATTAATGTCACCAGAACCTTATTTGTGCCATTTGTTTTATATATTTTCTTTATTTCATTTGCAAATATGTATAAAAAAACCTATAAAAAGAGGGAACGAATTAATAAATAGCTTTGAGTATAAATTTTTTTGTATTTTTATTTTTTTTTTTTTTGTAGTTTTTGCGCAAGAGTTATTGAAAGTGCCAAAGGAAGCAGCCATATTTAAGGGTTCAATTAAAATGGCAGAACACTAATAAATAACGAGACAATAAAAATAAAAAAAAATAATAAAACTAACTTACAGACGAACAAAAACAATAAAGGCAAATAATTTATTGGTTTGTTAATTTTTAGAAAATAAGGCCGACGGCAAATTTATTTTATTTTAGCAGATAAAGTGCGTGAGAAATAGAAAAATAAAACTACAATAGTGTTTAAAAAAAATGTTGCTACAAAAAATTTAAATGTCTGTATGTATTTAGTTAGAAACGATAACAAATTTGTTTTTATACCCTTCACACAGTGAAAAAGAGTATATATAGGTTTGTCATTCCGTGTGAAATTTCTACAATTTTCATTTCCGACCCCATAAAGTATATATTTTCTGAAAGCTTATGAATAGGGAAGTCGATTAAGCTCTGTCAGTCTGGCAGTCTGTCCGTCTGACCGTCTGACCGTCTGTCCGTGTGTATGTTGAAACTTTTTGTATTTTTGAAGCCCCCCGACATTGTTTGGACTCGGGTGAGGTATTAAAATATCAGAAATATTCGGGAGTAGATCGCTATTGAAAATCAGAAACATCGGTACATAAACAACTGAGATATGAGCAAAAACCCACGACCACCTCGATTATTTTTTCACAAAAACAACATTACAACAACAACATACATACATACAAACGTGTATACTGGTTAGAGAAAACGTGGCATCGAATCCCAGCTGAGCAAAAAAAATTTTTTTTTTATTTTTTAAAATTTTTTTTTTATTTTTTTTTTTATTTTTTATTTAATATATTATTTATATTTTTATTATTTTTTTTTTTATTTTTTTTTGTTTTATATTTATTATATATATTTTAATTATTTTTTAAAAAAATTTTTTTTTTAATTTTTTTTTTAAATTTTTTTTGTTATTTTTTTTTAACATACATACGTAAATTTATAATTTTACAACGGGATGTTTTTATATATGTATGTTTTTCATATGTATGTACGTATTTCATATGAGATAAATGGTGATACAAACTACTGTTATTGCATGACTACACGTTGTGAAGGGTATATAAGATTCGACACGGCCGAATATAGCGCTCTTACTTGTTTTTATGTCACATTATGCATAAATTTAAGAAGAAAAAAAAATATGGGAGGGATACAAAAAAACTGAAGTTAAAAAAAAACGAATAATAAATTTTATGATCTGTTTCAAAAATATATTTTTAATAATTTATGTATACAAAACAACAAAAACAATACCTTAGAAAGTTATAGTCAGTCATATTTTTTTTTGGTGTACAATATTACGAAGATCACATATCGCGATTTTATACATGTCGAAGAAATTACGAATATTTTTACGACAATAAACATAATCAAAAGTTTTTTATAAATATTTTAATTCATATTTTTATAAAGCACAATTTTGTAAATGGCCAAACTTTGAAAATTGCGGTAGATTTTTCTTGGTCCATATTATAGAACGTTAATGCAAGTCTTTTTGAAATTCTCTTTATTATACCCTTCACCTGTAATGCCAAGGGCATAGATTTGTATATAGCTTTGTTATTCCGTTTGGAATTTTTGCAATATTCATTTCCGACCTTGTAAAGTTTATATTTTTTCAAAGCTTATGAATTATGGGGAGACGATTAAGCAATGTTCGTTTGTATGTGTGCTGGTTAGAATCAACTTTTATAAGACCCCACAGCAGAAATTATTCTTTGGAAAAATCTGGAATGAATAGATTGTAAAACCGAGTAAAATTGTTCCAAAAACCTTCTGAGATATGAGCAAATAAACACGACTGCCTCTATTTGTTCAATTAAAGTCAAATTATTGTAGCCCTAGGATAATTTATAAACATGATATGCCTCTAGTGTTTCGTAAAAAAATTTCGACAAATCGGTCACTAGTCGGCAAAGTTATAAGAAAAAGTTTTTTAATATTTATTTTTTTCACATATATCAAGTGCCACAAGTTCTAATTATTTTTGGACAAGTTAAATTCAGAAATATAAAATAAAACGTAGTTTCGACAGCTATTGCTGAGAAAAAACTCACAAATTGGTTAGAAACTAACTGAGATATAAGCAGAATAATACAAATGCTTGTTGTTTTTTCCTAAAATTACAAACGAAAATTGTTGTTTTTAGCTTTTTACTAAAGGAAAATATTAAAACAAAGCATATAATGGACTAAAAACAATTTTAAATCCATGATGGAGCCCACTACAAAATGTCTTACAATACATTTTTATATTAAAGGGTGATTTTTAAGCTATTATCTTTTTGGCAACACTGGTTTAAACATCTTGCGCTTCTTGTGTTCAGCGACGAAGCTCATTTTTGGTACGTTAATAAGCAGAATTGTTGATTTTGGAGTGAAGATGAGCCAGAAGCATTGCAAGAGCTACCAATAAATCCCAAAAAAGTCACAGCTTGTTGCGGTTTATGAGCTGGTGGCATAATTGGACCGTACTTCTTTAAAGTTGATAAGAATCGTAACGTAACTGAGAATGGTGAGCGCTACCGTGAGATGATATTCAACTTTTTTTGCCCAAAATTCAAGAGCTTGACTTGCATGACATGTGGTTACAACAAGACGGTGACACATGCCACACAGCACGCTTAACAATGGACTTATTGAGAAGCGAGTTCAGTGAACATTTTATTTCACGTTCGGGACGGGTCAATTGGCAGCCTAGATCGTGCGATTTAGCGCCTTTAGACTATATTTGTGGGGCTATGTTAAAGCTTATGTCTATATACATGTGCCGGCTTCAATTGACGCATTGGAAGACAATATTGAAGCATTTATTCATGAGATACCGGCCGAAATGTTGGAAAGAGTATGCCAAAATTGGACTAAGCGGATGGACCATTTGAGGCGCAGTCACGGTCAACATTTGAAATCATCTTCAAACGTTAAATTATATGGACCGTACTATCGATTCAAATAAAGGCTTCATGCATTTTTCTGAATTTTATGTGTTTTTTTTTAAACTTTCTTATAGCTCTTGAAAAATCACCCGATAGTTGAATCTAGTAATTAAAACGTATAAAAATGTTCCCACATCAAAATCCATCAATATTAATATCAAGTTAAAGGGCTTCACAAGTAGAGCATAGCAAACTATGTAAAAGCTTTGATTCAGGATTTTGTCCGAAATAAAATGAAGGATATATGTTTGGATCAAAAATTGCAATTAGGTTTTGCGCACTTCAAGCCCTCGTATTTTGGTATCAAATGAAAGCTGCTTGACCACTTGACTAATAAAATAAAATTTACTTTAAAAAAATATAATATAAGATGGTGCGCTAAACAATATGGTGAATATATATTTTTCTCAACCCCATCAATATTGGTATAAAATAAAAGAGTTTGACTAGCAGAATACCACTAACATTCAAAACTAAATTCACAATTAAAGATACAGTGTAAAGTAATACAGTGTTGAGACCGTGAGACCAGGCTTAGCAAACCTTTTTTTTTGACATACTTTTATATTGAAAATTTTTTAGCGAATAAGAAAAACAAAAGAGTGTTGGAGGTACATAAAACATCCTACCCTTTGCCAGTCTTCTTTCCTCTTTAATCAAAAAACTTGAAAGTTTTACACAAAATGTTCTTTAATGTGGAGGTCGACTTAATAAACCGATTTCAAGGAAACAAAGCTCACATATTGAGTTGCCGTGATAATACAATATTAAAGTCATCTTAACTAAATAAAGGCGCAATTTGACATGAATAATTCAAAATGTTTATTTATTTAGATTTTAAAGAATTTTATAAAAGTTCATAAAGCCATTAAACTCAATAAATCCTCGATAAATGTTTTAATAAATTTTTCAAACCCTACTGAAACCACACCTTACTTAACCATTTCTGTCCGCCTTAAATATGGATACTACATCAAAAAGTATCTATTTGGATCTATGCAGACAAAATAGTTTCTGTTGTGATAAATTGCTGTCAGTCTGGTTTGGCTCTGATAGTTAATTTTGTGGTTTTAGCAATATAGTATATTATCGCATTATTAATTTTCATTAAACGCTTTCTATCTTTATTTTTAAATAGAGTGTGTCCGAGACTTAATTGAACAGTACCATTCGTTTAAAAAGCCAATTGATGCCATTATGTATGGAATATAACACTGTTCAAAACTTTTGTATGATTCTAGCTCAGGCTGAGTTTGAGATTTATCATGGGCATAGATTAATGATAAAAGGCATTGGGATTTGTGTCTTTGTAGCAAAAATCAGTGACTTAATAAAACCCCACAAGAAAAAGTCGAATATGGTTAAATCGAACAATCTCTGTGTACAGTACACATCACTTCTATTTGCTATTATCATCTTGATGTCCTTTTGTTAAATGTGAGTTGAGCTAAGTGTTAAGTATTGCCGTCCTATTGAAACCATATGTCGATTATTGAATTTTGGCTAAAATATAATAACCATTGACCTCTAATGCTCGCTATCGCTCTAGTGCCGCTGACCAAAGTTACTCTCAAAAAAATATAGACCAAATGGAGCTGCCAGCACAAAATCTACACCAGGCAGTAACTTTTCAGATTCATTAGAAGCTCTTTTAATCCATGTATATTGGTATCGTCTTAAATTCAATAATTTTATTTGTACTCATTTCTTTAGAAATTACTTTATTATTGTAATGAAAGATCTCCGAAGAAAGCACCCAGTTTGATAAAACAGTTTTTTTTACACTGATATTGAGCGCTATATCATAACATGGATATTAAGCAAAACAAAATTATTTAATTAAAACCAAATCGACAAATGTAAGTTTAATAAAAAGGCCGCTATCAAATTTGAAGCTTAAAAGATACTTCACGGTCAGCACGAAACCAAGGATTAATCAGAATTCAAACTTAACGTACATCTAAATCATGTAACAGGATGCAGTCGTCTTCATTGAAAGAATTTATTCTACCCGTCCTACATGAACGTAAAAACAATCACATGCATACTTTTTTGGTAGTGTTTAAGAGAAAAATAGTCCAATACGAACCAATGATGGATTAGAATGAACCACAAACTGTATCAGATATATTGCTCCATTCATATTGTCAGATCCATTAAAGTCCAACAACTTCACTATCTCTGACACTATAAAATTACAACTAACTTAATACACAATGAATAGAATATTGATTATTTTAAAATAGCGCGTGTAAACCTTGTCCTGATTTTTGTAATCAACTTTTGGCTAGACAAAATAAACTTTGGTTTGCGAGAAATTTTCATCATAATAAATATTTGCTTTAATTTCATTATAAATATAAAACGCTTTGACCACAACTACACAACATTACAAATAGCCACACAAACACCAGATAAGCGGTACTTATATGTGTGTGAGTAAGCTATGCAAGTATGTGTGTAACTATCCCTCTTTATACATTTAATTAACCTGATCAAAGTTCTGTAAAATAAATGCATTTTTTATTTATTTATTTAGCATTTACCCAGGTGTGTTAATGGATGGCATTTTTAAATTAAACAATTATACACACACATACTTATTCATACGCGTGCAAATACAGAAGAAGACAAAAGCATATAAATAAAAAAGTTAACTATTGTATACACTTTTAATACAAAAAAAAAAAACAAAACACAATTAATTAATCGTATAAATCTGCTTATTATCCATTTTGCTTACAAACATAATTATGCTCCATAAACTATTGTGTTGTGTATGTATGTATTTATATATTTATAAGTGTGTGTGTGTGTGTACATTGTGAGCTGCATATGTATGAGTATATAAAATAATGCTTATAGAATTTTAATATCTCACAAATCATAATTAATTAATAAGCTTGCAAAAAACATATATAAAAAAATAACACACACACAGAAAAATTTATTCATGTGTTCAATTTGTACGTGTGTAAATATCCCATGTTTTACAGCATTTAGACACTGAAGTTTAATTGCATTAAAAAAAAACGTACAAATAAAAAAAAATATACAAAACAAAGTTGATCAATAATGATTAATGCTTTATAATACATGTGACCAGCTGATTTTCTTTCTATGTCTTTATAATAGTTTTCGTTCAGATACTTGAAAAAAGTGTACAATAACTCTATTTATATTTTTCTAAGGAAAAAAAACTAATAACTTACTTATTAGAAAAGTATAACGTTAAAAAGGCAAAAAAAATCATATATAAAACAAGAACAATTAGGCAAAAAAAAAAAATAAACAAACGCTTAGATGCTGATTAGCAAACTAGTCATGCAATTTGGTACTTAAATTATACTAAAAATCAGAATAGTGTAACAATAAAGTGGAAATGCTTGCTCTCCAACAAAATTCGATAACACCCTTAATATCGATTATGAAACATGTGGCCATTCACCTAAAAATGGTTAAAAATTGTATGTGGCATTAATGCAGGAGATACAGATACTGCATAAAGTCGGACTAAAAAAGTCCGAACGTGTTTTTCAAGGGCTACAGGGTAAGTACAAGAACTCCAAAAATTAAGTAAAAATCCCGTCTAAGAGTTAAATTTTAATTGATATTAATACGATAACAGTCATGGTTTATGAATTAATTAAAAACATTTCGAAAATTAAAAAAACTTCTGGACAAATTTGGAACTTCTGCTTTAACATGTTAAGTTTTTGTTTAAAAAGTACCCTATTTAACAATATTTGAACTATAGTTTATTATTTATTATTATATGCTAATAAATGTAATTAAAAATTCTTGCTATGTACCAGTGCATCTTATCAACAGAGAATTAATAAGTCTGGTTAAGAGCCAGAACTAAGTCATTAAATATCTAGACGAATAATTTTTTTTTTTAAAAGTTGCTACTAAACTGGGCACAATTCTCTCTCTTGAAAAAAATTCAGGGCTAGCACGACACCATAACCGATAATTTAATACATTATTATGCCCGTTTAAATCAAAGTTACTATATTTGTCTGCTATAGAATTCTATTAAACTTTGTTTTGCCCTGTATATTCATTGCATCATTGTGTTTCGTTATCGACTGCCTTAAATTAAAAACTGATAGGAATGCAAGCTAAAATGTCTACATATTTCTGAAAAGTTTATTGGCTAATGCGCTTATTATCAGCTATATTTCTTGTTAAAGCGCTGGTATAGCAGATGCTATATATGAATTATAAATTACTTCTTATTTCCGAACTTTAGGAGTTTTTTGGTAATGCTTTAAAATAACTATATTGTGTTCGACAAAAGAGTTAACCAGCCTTAATAAAGTCCGTTAAAAGGATATGTTACTATTTAAAAAAGTATTCTAAAATTACCTTTATAATAAATAATTTTATTTTTAAACGATCGAGGATTCTTCGCCTTTCCAATTACAAGCGCCTTAATTTTCTTTGAACCACTTGCATTGGAGCAGGCAAGGAATGTGAGACGCTCTTTATGTTATTTCCTGCCTGGGGCACTTGTCTCACCAGCGTGCACGTATGTACTGTTTGGTAAAATTTTCCAATATAGGCCGCTTTTATCTGCATTGAAAACTGCATCCAAGCTAAGGTAATTTTCCTTTATTAGTTCTGATAACTTTTTCTTAAATGGCTCAACAAGCTCAACTCGTGAGGAAAGTTTTTCGCCTGATTCCTTTAATAGTCGAATTCCAAACCTTTTTTTGAATTTGGTTAACCAACCATTACTTGACAGAAAGCTACGGGTGCCATAAATCTTTTTTTGAATTTCTACAGCTTTCATTTTTAATATGTTGCCATTAATAGGAACGTGGCTTTCACGTTGTGTAACAAACCATTTATATAAGGCGGCTTCCATTTTTGGGTATTCACCCTTTCTCAAAGATAGCCGACGTAAAGATCCCGTATGAGTAGCTCTCGCACTTTTTAGAATATTTTTCTGATTTTTTATAATTGTGCAAACACTAGACTTTACTAGTCCATACTTTGTGCAGATCACTTTTAGTGTTTTTTTTATCATTATAATCATCAATTATTTGTATTTTATTGGCCAGAGAAAGTCGCTTACGAGTCCTCATTTTCACTTATGTATATTTAACGTATTCTTTAACACGACCAGTGGTAAACAAAACTCACAATAACTAAACAGGGATTTCCCTTTTTAAAAATTAGGGAAACAAAATGTTTTCTACATATGTATGTATGTGCAAGTGCTCAAAGAAGTCAAACAAGAATAACAAAGAATAAAACAAAGCATATAAATATAAATCATTCGTTATATAGAATACTTAATTTTTCAACCGTTCGTTATTTAGAGTCATCAATGAACTAGAAGAAAACGTTCGTTATACTGGACATTCGTTATATCGGCGTTCGTTATACCGGACCACTACTGTAACAGTTTTAAAACTAAAATATAACTACTTACTTCATATTATTTTGTTAGCCATCATCTACTACCAATCAAAACTGTTATCAACAAAATTATGTTGGTTAAAAGTATATTGGAAATTTTTGTTATAGCCCGGTATCTAGAAATGGCTATTGCCTTTCCATACATTAATTCTAACTTTGTAGAATTTCTCGCTTTTTGTCAACACCTTAACAATAATGTTTCAATAGTGTTGGCAACATTTCTCCTCGAGCAAATAATAATTTTACAAATTATTAAACTTTTTCCATATACTTATGTATTTACCTACATGTATGCGAGTGTATTTGATAATGGTAGAAATGTTGTGATTTTTAATGTTCTGTTGTTATTTGAACAGGGATATAAATTTCCAGTTAATAGGATTTAAAGCATAATGTGCGTGGTGATGTTCACTAGTGGTATGTTTTTAATTACCGATATTGGCTAAAAATACAAAAACAAATTATTTACATATACATACATATGTACGTACATATTTTATACATTTTACTTTTTATATCGAACAAAATACAGTTATAAGTGAGTGTGCAATTCAGAGAAACATTAATAAGAGAAACAAAGAACGCAACAGAGGAGAAGAAGAAAAAAATTAAATCCAAATCCCTCTACTGTGGTCATATTTAAATAAACAACCTACAGTGGAATCAACATTAAATCAATTTTTTGCTGTTGTTAGTTCTCGTAGGGATGTTGTTGCTGTTGTTGTTTTAATATATGGGAATACAGATTAATCATGCCACCTAGAGCGAGATATATTACCTACAATAGCATACAACTATTATGGAAGCTGCCTCCACCAATTGCATTACTACACATACATTCATATGGACATATGTACCAAGTGCACTATCAGTACAACTCAAAGTTCGAGTTGGTTGCCCATTATACATACATACATATGTAATTTCTTTGTTGATGTTGGTGCTGCTGCTGTCATTGTACTATAATTTTTAAAATACACGTTAAAAACTTAATTCCGGCTTCATAATCCATTTTGAATTAATGTAGTGTTTCAAAAAATAAAAAGAGTAAATCCCATTTTAAAAAATTGCCTTTGCAAACAAACATCTAGCATCAGCATACACATAAACATACACTTACTCACACACAGTTGTTAGCTGCTGCTATCAAAAATATACGAGTTTTAAGGCTTCTTTAGAAGTTAAATGTAGCATTTAAATATAAAAACAGAATTCTTAAGTATTTAATACACAAATTGATGACTTTTTCCTTCCATTTATAGCCATTTGATTTTGTTATATTTAGATACATATTCGTACAAAGATTTTTTAAAATCACCTAAAAATCAATTAAATCGCCTGCATCACATTTAACAAAAATGTTTCCCTATTACAATAACAAGTATAAATTTTAGTTAGCACTGGTTGTAGCAACAAAAAAACCTATTTCGGTTTGTATGTATGCGAGTCATGCCGGCATTTACGTACATACATACATATGTACATTCAGCCAACACAATTGAGGGCTACACACGTATAAAAGATTCGTTACACATATCAGAGCATTCGTTTAAATCTTGATGCGTACGTTTCTAACTTAAACCGTTTACATTTGTTACGGATAGATACATGGCAAGCGTGCTATATTTAACACTCACTCATATGCTGAAAAATCAAACGCAAACAGAAATAACAAAGTCCGTGTTAGATTTAAATTTAATTTTTTTCCTCTTTTTTTATTTGTTGCTGAATATTAATCTTACGAAATATTAGCTAAAATTTTTCAAAAAATAATTTCCTTCTATACGTTTTGTATTATAAAAAAATTCTAATTTAAATTTGTCACAGCGCATATTTCGACAAATTTAAAGGGTATTTCACAAATACTGCAAAAGCCTTTCTTTACTCAACATTTCTATTTGGCAAACAACTTTTGTTTAGAACGGTTCTGTGCAGCGTAAGAGAAACTTGTCGAATCAATTTGTTGCGCTGCAAATGGGATAAAAAGAATGGAAATTTTTTTAAATCGCATAAACAATACAGGAAGTTTCTTTAAGCTATTTTTTATGTATGACTAATTAGCGAAGTTTTTTTTTCCTAGAATTAAGCCAATCATTACAATTTATGTCCTTAGATGGTTGGAACAATTAAATCTGGGTGTAAAAAAAATAATTATATTTATTTGAAATGATAAATGGTTTTTGGGTAAACTTAATTTGTGTCTATAATTTTGATGTAAAAATTTAAACAAAAACAACAATAACAATATGTACCTTTCAAAACATTACTGATTTCATGCGAAAAATATTAAGCAGTATGACTCAATCACTTGAACAATCCTTACACACACATCCATAATAAAATTGAAAATATACCATTATGATTAAGAAGTTGTAGGTCATAATGTCCTTTTCTAAAATACTGTTATATCAGGTATCCTTCGAGATTATCACAAAATTTTAAAGTTTGCTAAAGTTGGAAACGATTTTTCCTGCGGAAAGCTATTATTTACGGTGCCAAACACAGCCGGATTCTCTAATACGGAAACATCACTATCTGCTATTTAGTATTTATTCGGAACTACTCTCTCGACGATGACTAATATGGACAGATTAAATAGATATTGGATTTCGACGTTTATAACACTCGCTGTGTGGCTTGTGGCGCCATCTAAAAATACATAACATTAACGACTAGCTCATTGACAAAGGAAATAATGCTTAAACGTGTTATATATTACACGAAAACAAAACGGACCGATACTGGCATAAGAACCACACCATGGAGGCATATTTTGCGAATGATGTAGTATTTCCTAAGAGGGGCTTCAACTGCTCAAGTTGATCATATTATGTTTGCTGGCAAAGCTGTTTGGTTAAAAATGCGCTTAATCACTAAAGATAATTTTGCGGTGATTTTGTTCTTAAAATTTGAAACACCCACTCAAAATTTTGTTTGTATATTTTTGTTACTTTTAAAAGATGTTAGTTTGCCTAAATCATCATGTTGTTTGCATTGAATGTTCTGACACTGATTGCACAGTAACTAATTTGTGGGTGCGTTCAAGTCCCTTAAGAAAAAACTATTAACAAAAGGCGCTTCTGGAATCGCTTACATAGTACTGACTTAAAGGCATGATTTTTAAATGCACTTCGTAGGTCTTTGTTTTGCAATGCGTAGGTGCTTATTTCATCCCCAATTAAAGCAGATTAGTCCTGTAACTTTCTGCTGAACAATTAAGCCAAGGTAAAAGGGAAATTCTAAAAAAAAGTCCTATTGAAATGAATTGCTCCTTTTTGCGTTTTTGTGTGCAAAAAATTTCAGCATTTCCATTTCTGCAATACGATAACACAGCTCTTACACGTTAAAAAAAATAAAATTTGCAAACTTTTGATCTTGTTGGTGAAAGAGGTAGAGAAAATACTAGGGTATCGTATGGGGAATGTTTTGTTCTCTGTACTGGAAAATTCTTTTTATTTTTCTTATTCATGAATATACATACACATGATTATTAAGGCACACGAGTTAAAATTTTTCTAGTTACAATTTCTATTTCTGAGCACCAAAGAAACTTTAAAGGACATTTCAAGAAAATTTATTTTTCTTTTTGACAAAAGGTTCGTTCGAGTACTTTTACTGCACTTTGTAGTTAATGAGTAATTATTTAGTAAATTGAAAATTTATCTCTCAAAAAGAGAATTTGTCAAAAAAAGTACTCGAACATACATTTGTAAAAATTCGTAAGATTGAAGCAACAGCTGATGGCAAATAAATATTGTGTTGAAACAATTTTTTCGCTTTTGATATTTATTTCCTTTTCTATCGGTACTCGACTAATCAAACAAATTAAATTAATCAGATAAAAAAAATTAAAACAATTGATATGATGACTCCATTAAAAGCATCATTGTGTCGAGAATTACGTCATTATGTAGTTCCACATTACTTTGAGCACTTGGACCTGAAATCAATATAAAGATTCAAATATGCAAATATGTATTTAAGTATGTATACCTGCGCCAGATTCAGGCAGTTCCATTCTTTCATCTGTAGACATTGTTAACTAACTTTATTTCACAAACAATTTAAATTTAATAATATTTTGCATTTGTGTTTGGACTTTCCTTTTTTTTAATATTTTTTTCACATTTTGTATACTTTTTGTTTGCTTACTTTTGTTTGTTTACATTTTGAATCATATGTTTTTTGGTTTTGCTAAATCTTACTGCAAGATATTTCTGTAGTAAAAATTTGCAAACACTCAGTCAAGAACTGTCACTTTTCGCTCTCTATTTGTGCTCTCATTTACTACAAATTTGTGTAAAGGAACGCAATTTCGTAAAATGCAGTACAAATTTGTACAAACTTGTGAGTTCTCGAACGAACCTAAAATAAATTTGAACGTGTGAACAGCGTTGCCGTTTTTGGTTATTTATAACCAAAATTGGTTATTTTTTATGCCAATGTGTAGATGTGTATTTTTTTCCCTTTTTGGTTACTTTTTTAAAGCCCAAAATTCAGTAGTATTTATAAATCAGTTTTATTTATAAATCATGTTCTTATATGTACATTTAACATTGCAATGTTCTCATTTAAGTGACAATGCTTAGACAACATTGTTAGCACTTGAAACCCTATTTCTTTTAGCTAATGATCAACTCTGGAGTACGCAAAAATACATGACTGTTTTAAAAAACAAGTACGAGTACAAATATTTTTATATTGGGCCAATTCAAAGTGGTTGCATATTAGGCATATTTGTACTATTTCATATTATATTATGCGTGCAACAAATTTTTGGTAGTAATTTCCATACAAAAAAAAAATATGACTTTACACATTTGTTTCCTATGTATAAGAAATTATTTATATCATATTTTTAACCATGCTGTCTCTCAGAGAGAATTTCTTCGCCTCTAACCTCTCACCTCTCAGAGAGAATATTTGTTATTTTCTTCTTTCCTGTATACCATACAATACAAACAATTTTTAACAGCGTCATCTCTTTGTCTTCTTTCTTGTATTAAATACATAATTTTTAACAAAAGGTGTTCAAAGTCACTAGTCACATTAATGTGAATTATATGACATAGTACAATTTGAGAGTCAACTTTGAATTGGCCCATTGTTTTTAAATTTTAAATAAATAAAAATTTTATTTTAAATAAAAGCTTTTTATTTATTTATCGTTATTTGTAATAAAATTACCTTTAAGTTTTTTTATGTTACTTGATACGTAAGACTTGAATTTTTGGTTTATTTTTAAAATAAATCAAATATATTTTAATTTTGGTTACTTTTTTTTTTATTGGTTACTTTTTGAAGTAATTTTGGTTGTATATTTTTTTTGTTCGTGGCAACACTGCGTGTGAAAAGATGTGTAAGAAATTGAAGTAGTAATTTCTCATAAAATTAAAAAAAAAAAACAGACTGTGTGAAAGAACTTAGTCTGACTATATGTCTGGATTATTTCGAAATCACTTAATAATATCTAATCATTGGCATAACTACAAATTTTGTTCTGCGGGAGCAAAATCATAAACTGAGTTAATTTTTTATTATATAAAAACAGTTAGTTTTTTCGCATTCTTTGGGGGAATATTACAACTTACGCTCATGTATCCCATCTATATATTTCCGTGAAAAACCTTAGACAACCCTAAAAGTAATTAAAAGGAAATGGCGGATTACGTTATATGTACATGTCATTGTTCTAAAAAATTTCGAATTATAGTTCTTAGTATTCTAAGAAGCCAACCAAAAATGCAACTTTGCTTTGTATAGTGTTTTCAACTTCTTAAAAATAATTTAAAGATATTATTTCAATTTATTTTAAAAGTAAAAGATTTTAACCTATAAAATAATAATATTTATTCTAGTTTGAAAAAGTCTAATATAGAAACACATAGCAAAATGACATTTCACAATATGCCATATATTTTGTATAGAAGTGTAAAGTTTTTGCAAAATCCTTCGTTTTTTAAAGAACAAAATGTTCGAAAAATTGCAAATGATTTAAAGAAAAGCAATAGCTATTCTAAGAAATTTTGTTATAAACAACATTTAAGTGTTTACGTGAAACAAAAAATAATAATAAAAGATGACAAATCTATTATACTTTTTATATAAGTATGTATGCATGTTCATTTTGTCCTTGCCCTACCTGACTGTCTTTATATATATTTTTTTAATAAATATGTAGTTAGAAAATAACTGAATAAAATTCCTGTTAAACTCCTAGTTTAAATGCTATTACCTAAATTTACGATACCAAATGAAAAAAATTGCAAAATGTTTTAAAATAAAGAATTTGTGCTAAAAAAAAGACCAACGTAAACCATTCTATGAATTTGACTGTCACTACAAAGAAATTAAACAATTACGTTTCAATGAGTATCTTTTTACAGGGATCTTTGTCTGTCAATGTAAGAGACTCATCTATCAATACAGGCAGGTAGTTTAGATAGTTTTTCTTAACTGCCTTAAGGTATTTATACCATATTAAGTAAGCATTAGTTTTTTTTTGTGTCAATTTTAGGCTTCAGTTCAGATGATGAATTTAAGGAAAACAGGTATAGAAAACCATCTTAATTTCATTCCCTTAAAAAAGATCTTAAAACAATTGCATAAAATTGTTTTTTTTTTTTATTTTTTCGTTTTTGTTTTTTCAACTGTTAGAGACTCCTAAAAATAATAGTAACAAAAAAATTTGTCTGACATATGTGCACGTTTTTGTTTCTTTATATTTTTGGGAATGTTTTTTTTTTTTGTCATTCTATATTTTTGTCTCAAAACAAGTTGAGAGTTGTAGGCGTTTATATGAAGTCGATTTTTTCTTTTCAAGCGCATTTTAAGATCTTGTCAAACGTACACACTTTTGAACATTACTAATTTATTGCATAAATAGTCTGCCTTATTTTTACTTAAAGCATCTGAGATTGTTAAACAATTTCTTAGGGTATCTTTCTAAATGACCTTCAAACCTTACCAGAGTAATTTTTAACATATAATAAAAATCTATTATAGAAATTGCTTTCCAACATGTTGTTATGAATTAAATACAATGTTAATCAAACGTCTTGTATGATATAATTTCGAAATTGCATTTTCCCCTTCCTGAAATATTCGAAATCGCATGTTTTAGTTGAATAAATTTTCTATGGTAAGTTCGATTGGATTTTGTTTGGTTTGAGTTTGATGTTGTATGTATCTGTAAGATACGTTTTTAAACACAAGGTATCTGTTGTATAAGCGTGCTCCTGTGTATCTTTTCGATTGTTTTGGTTTGTAGGGAAGCTAAGACATTTTGTTTTTTGTTACTCGTTTGTAACCTGCATGACTGTCACATGTTTTATATGTTTCAGGTTTGCTTAGAACATTTTTATTCAGGTTTTGCAGATCTAAGATACATTTTCCTAATACTAATTCCTAATTTGAAGTTCGATGTTGCAGTTGCGTCTGCAAATTTCAATTTTATATTTCAAATACATACAACAAAGACTTGATTTACGTTTATTTTTTTTTTGTGTTTTTCTTTGTTTAATTTCACATTTTTAGGTGCTTCTAATTACTTCCATCTTAAAACTTGTTCTATTTACATTTTCTAACGCTTGCGTATTACTTTGAAATGTTGTTGAATTACACGTGCTTTATTTTTTATTTTGTTTATAAAAAAAACAACAAAATAAAAAAAAAAAATGTAAAGCCACCCCAAATGCAACATGTTACAACTTTGAATTTAAAAAAATCACAATTTAAGCAAAATTACTGCAAATCTGAAGAGCGGTCTTATTCATGCACTTACAACATGTAGAAAAAATTATGGGTATTTTTAAAACAAAAGAAGAATAAAAATACACACTTTTAGATGTTTGATTGTATTGGGAAGTTAATAGAAATTAAAGTACTTACATACATATGTAATAATGGTTTAAGAAATATATTAAAAACCTGTCAGAATACTCCTTATCTATGTATATATGTATTTATGTACGTACGGTGCAGTTTTGTTAATATCCTTTAATTGAATTCTTTTGAATACTTTTAATATATTAACAATACATGAGGATACTTCGAACAACTACAACAAATGGAAGACTGAATTAGCATTATATATATTGCTACAACTGGCACCTATAAGTAAGTAATTAAAAAAAAAATATTTTAAAGTAATAGTAAAAATTTTATTTCAAATTTTCATAACAACACATATATGTACCTATTTATTACCGTTTTCAAAATAACTTTTTATTTTATGTAGTTTTTTGTAGTGTTATACTTGTTAAAGACACTTCCAACTCATTGTGTTGCATGTTAGAATGAATTCAGATTTTTTTTACGTTTTCTACACCATCCATATATTTTTTTGGTTTTTTTTCTTTTGCCTTATAGAAGATGATCTTTTATAACCAGCCGGCCATTATTATTTCTTTGTCTCTTCACAACGATAGTTCATTCGCTTCCAACAAATCCTCTTGCAACATTTTTGTATCTCAAACATATCATAGGTTGTTAAAAATTTTGTATCTTTATGTATTTTCCGTAATTTACTGTACCTTTCCTCGGCAACTGTTTAAAATTTTGTCATGGGATTATTCTACTTTGACAAAGTTGGATGTTGCATGTGCACTGCTTAGTTCATATGGCTCGATGTTGGCCCACCAAAGCGTTGAACGTTGAAGAAGAAAAACAACTTTATGTTAAAATGTTTTGTCTTTTCTTTACAAAAATTTAGTATTCAATAAGTCTTTGTGGATAAATATCGTGTAAACGGTAAAATAAAATTATTTGTTCTCTGTCAGAAAAACGAAATTTCAAGCAAAATACTTGTTATAGAAAATATAAACGAAAAAATTATATTAAACTCATAACGAATCCAAAAAAATCCGTGCGTTTAACAAACAACTGCATACAGAATAATGAAAAAATCATTAAATAGAAAATGTATTAAAAATTATTAACAAAAAAGGAGGAAAAATAAAACCTTAATAAAAAAATATAAATAAATAAAAAAGGTTTTAAAAAATTTGTGTTAAAAAATAATATATAAAATTATTTTATTAATTATAATTAAAGAAAATTGTTTAAAAACTAAATAAAAATTGTTTATATTAAAGAAAAATTCGAAAAATATTTTACAAAATGCTGTGTTGTAAAAAGATAAATACCCAACTTATGGCATTTACCGCCATTACTTTATTTGGATTTATATCAGCCCAGGCAGTTGGATCGAAAGATCTATTTAGATGCCGCCAAAGTTGCTATCAAAAGGTAGGATTTCTAAACTATACACATACATGTACCGTATACAAAAGACACTGACATATGAATAGAAGTATTAAACTGTCTTTTGTTGCATCAACGAAACCAAGCGTAGAGGGAGGAAAATAAATTATATTTTTTAAAAGAATTTGTTCTAGTGATTTTGTTTGGAAAATAGACAAAATGTAAAAAAACAAGAATAAGTAAAAGTAAAACTGATTGTTTAAGGTACTAACTAGCAAACATGCATATACAGTAACATATGTATGTATGTAGTACGTAGGGAAAGACAGACAGATATAAATTGTATTGGTTCATATGCTTATTATAACATACGACAGAAGTAAGAAACTTGTGTTTATGAAGTAGTACGAGTATGAACATGTAAAAGATTATGATCTGCACGTGACTTTAGCAAAATTTTAGGGTTATTACTACCATCATAAAAATCGACAAAATAATGACTATACAGCAATACGAAAACGACAAAAATTTTACATGTTTTGAAAAAAAAAAAAAAAGTTAACATTCTAAATGCCTGTATCTGTGTATGTGTGTCGAAGTGAAAGCAAAATGTGCAAAAAAAAGGAACGATGTCATTACTGAGAATGTTTTATATTTTTATGTTTGTTTAACATCTCATTTTATGCTACAATTACGATTTTACATCAAGTGTTGTCAACATTTGCGTGGGTAATTAAATTTTGTACACAGAAATATCAAAAGCTCATTAACATCTTTGTTACTCAAACTTACCACAAAAATGTTTATATCTACATAACTTTAAGTTTATGTATGTAGTTTTTGTTAATGACAAAAAAAAACCGAGAACATTTCCCGACGTAATATGACTAAAGCTATAAAATCCACCAAGCACACATGCATGTAAAGTTGTATATTTGTACATATATCAACGTCTGTTAATGTTAAAAGTTGTTAAAATTTGCTTTAAATATTGTGTTTTGTAGAATTTTTGCAAATAAGTGGAAAAAAACATTAAACCTAAGAAAATCAATACCTGGTTTAGGGGTTGTATTACAGCTACTACTATGAATGTAGATTGGAGTAGATGAAAATAAAACAATGAAAATGCAAACACATTTCCACTGAACTCATAAATGTGAGAGGATTGCGATAAAACTTTGATAAGAAAAAATCCACATTAAATGTTGACAAAATACACAAGTTTTTTTTTATTATTTCTGTTAGAAGTCGTAAAATTTTATGTCCCCACCTTTGGCAGAGACATAAATATTCATCATGGAACTGAAAATAAAAAAAAACCCTTTAAAATGAAAGGAAAATAAAACCTTTAAATAATTTACGATACAAATTTGATAGTAAGAGTATATGATGGTATTTGTGACTTGATATTTAATTGTGTTTAAATATACAATTATTTTTATAATTTGTTTAACATTCAATAGCTTCTGCCAATGGTATCTATTATCTACTTCAGTCTATTTCTTTGAAAACTAAAAGTCTATTTTTTTTGTGTATATTTATTTAGGTTGATTTCAATAAAATAAATATTTATCGCCAGAAAATAATAAAAATAAAATGAACCCTAACTTTTCTAGTGTTTAACAATTTCAAAAAAATTTTTTTTTTATTTTTTCTATACATATAAATACCACAAATACAATTGAGGACGGCTATTTATTTATTTATTTATTTATTTTAGTTAGCTCTCCATATATGAGTATCATCATAGTATTTATAAATACAAGTTGCCATTAAACTAACCAAATAAGTCAATCATATGGCAGTTTCTCTAGTTCAAACGAGAGTTTGAGTTTTTGTAATTTTTAATTGTTCATTGTTTAAGAATAAATATTGAATTGAGTTTTCAGTTAAATGGATAATATTTGTTTGTGTTTTTCCTATTCATATTTGCGTTTACTTTTTTTATTTTTCATAAAAATATTGATGACTATACAGTAAAAAAATATAAATTTGAGAGAAAAAAAAAAGAAAATAAAAAAAAGCGCTTAACTTGTGGTCAAGTAAATAATAACTACAATCAATATTTACTCGAATTTCAATATACACAAAAATAGTTCAGCAATACAAACATACATATGTATTTGACTTTAATTATTTAAATGATTTGTTTGTTTTTTGTATTACTAAATTTTTTATTTTTTTTTTTTTGCCTTTATTTTAAATAATTTATGTCAGCAGTTTTAATTTATTTAGACATTTTTAAGGCCTAAATATGAGTGAATAAAAGTAACACTTTTGGTATTTTTTTACATGATTGAAGTCTCTTTCTATTACTGGTATAGATTATTTAACTGCATTATTAATTTTTCTTTAAATTTTCCCTGTGCGAACAAATTTCTTTTCCTCTTTTTTCCCCCAATTTTTTTCATAGTGTATGCTCACAAAATTTACACCCTGGCACAATATAAACAACTTTTCCAAAAGAAGTCTTGGCGAACACACCACCTAGATGCACCTTATAAACTATAAAAAGATTATATTGTAAAAAAAACAAAATTTAATTAAGAGTTGAAAAAAGAACTCAAATCACTAATAATGCCGTTCGATTATTTATACTCGTAATACTCGTAATAGGGTGCAACAGTCCCCTCCTAAATATGTCTACTTTTTTGACTAATATTGTGTTATAGTAAATTTTAGTGTTACTCACTTTAAAAAAAATGTGATTTTTTTTTTTATCCTTTACTACCACTGACGTAATAGTGCATCAGTCGATAAAATTCTTTCAAATGGTATTGACAATAACCTAAATAGGACAAGAAGAAAAAAGTATAACAAGATATGAAGAAACAGGTTTGTTTTTTTAAATTTTCAAACGTCATTAAAATTTAGCCATTAGGTTAGTTTGATACTTCATAGCTAACATTAAAAAATATTCAAAAGTTATAAAACAATAAAATAAATTAACGCGAATTTGTATTAAAATATTGTTAAAACTTCAACCAAATTCATTTGAGAACGCTTTCAAATATTTTAAACTAACGGCGGCATAAACGTATGTGTTAAAAAATATACTTACGAAAAAAATGCAAGACAAACTCTTAAAATCCATAACAATTACAGCCATATATGTTACAACAGATAAAAACTCTTGTTGTTATCCTCATACAAAAAAACGTATAAATATATGTCCTTACGCCACAGCGCCTATTTAGTATTGAGAATATTTGATGTACAATTCGGAATTATTTTAAGCTTTTAATTTTGAGCAAAAAAAAAAACAAAAAAAACAAATCAAATTTTGCGAATACTATTTTGTAAGAAAACGTTTAAACTATCTCTTAGGTACAGTGGGCTAAATTAAACTATCTCCATAATAATTTTTATTTATTTAATTAAGATTTTAAATTTATTAAACATATTAATACATACGACTTTCATGGAACTATATTCCGAATGCTTTAAAACCGTTATTTTTCAACTTAATACAAGAAAAGCATGGTATAACGATTGTTAAAATAATATCAGGCTCTCTCCTTGAATTAAGAGATTATTTATACCGCTCAATAGATAACTTTTATAAAAATGTGACAGCCAACCAAATTTGTTTTCTGAATTTCTTAAGCTTTTGATTCTCCAACAACACAATTTAACTCAACATATTTATATTAATTCTTTTTATAAATAAAGGCTGGAGGAGTAACGTGTCCTCCACCGCTCCTTAATGATTTAATAAATACTAAACGTTTTTACTTCCTCCACTGAGTCCGGCGCTACCATAAAAATATAGGAATTTTCTGACAATAAAAATCGTGCCGTCGTTCGTAACCGATAGCATCTTCGTTAGATTGAGGCTCCTCATAGCATTTACACTTAGTGTGTGCCTATCTATAATTTTTAGACTGCCGCGATCTAAGCCTCCCAAACCAGTTTAGGTATGAGGTGCAGGAATCTCATATGCCCCATCAGTGGATACAATCCATGCCCTGTTTGCGCATGGATCCATTCATTACACTGCTTTACAAATTTTCAATTTGGAAAAATACCAAGAACACCACATGCCTAGATAAGTTAATTGGGACCTCCTAAACACGAAAAACGCTATATTTTTTTTTCTAAGTACCGTTTTTTAGATAACGGTACTTTTGTGTTTTTCGGTGTATGGTCCCACTCAAACCCTTGTGGAGCCCAACCGAAAAGTCTGATCGAGATAAATATCGTTCGAAAGGTAATTGAATGCCTTTTCCGTCGATATGCTGCAAATTTCTATCTGATAAGAAATGGCTGAGTTATGGCACCTGAAAGTTCAAAATTTGCCTATTTTTTACGTTTTTTTCAAAATTTTTCATTTTTACTTCGTTTTTTTTTTACGTTATAGTAAAGATCTGGAATGTTTTATTTTTTTTACCAAATAGCTTATTTAATTACCAACATTTTAAGCGTAATTTGAAAAAAATCGGATGAAAAATAAAGTTTTTATTAAGGATTTTGCGGAGCGACAATATTTTCATCTTCATTCATCAGTACCGTGTGAGCACGTAGAAAAAAAAATATAGCGTTTTTCGTGTTCAGGAGGTCCCAATTAACCTATCTAGGCATGTGGCGTTCTTGGTATTTTTTGGCTGTAAACCAGTGTTATGAGCGTGCGATGCATCCCCGCGACCATATTTATTCGACTATTGAGCTATATTGGCATCTTTATGTATTACCCACACCTCTATACCCCAGACTAGCAATAAACCAATAACCAATAAATGTCGCCATGGTAAGATACATCCGGGGGCCTTTTTTTAATATAGGAATTTTCTTAAATTCTCTATTATTATATTATATATAAAATTTAGCATATTTTTGTTGTATGGAAAAAATGTAAATTACAATTTTCATTTTCAAAAATTATTGATATAATTATTTTTACAGAAAACCAAAATTTCTCATAAGTTTCTCATAATAACACCATAATTATTTTAAGACCTCCAAAGCACACACAAATGTACCACAAATACATTTCAAATTATATTAAGTCAAATTCTTAAATTCTTCCACATTGATAACATTTCAGCAATTATCAAATGCAAATATTTTTCTCAGAATTTTGTGATTTCTTCATGGTTTTCAATTGTATGAGTTAAAATTCTTTATAAGTTGTTAATTTACCATCAATAACTTATTATAAGTTTGTAGTTTGGTTTTTTTATTGCATTTTTTTTTCTTTTTTCATACTAAAAATTATGATTGACATTTCCTTAAATTTTTTTTTTCAGTTTTTCGCCAGAAACTTATAAAAAGAACTAAATATTTTTATTCGCATAAAACAAACAATAGTTGTTGATCATTATAAGCACACATAAAATTGACATTGTCAGCTAGAAGACCAAAAACCATAGCAAATTATTATAATACTCCATTCCATACGCATTTTGCATATGTAATCATCATCATCATGTGAAGAAGTCGTGAAGGCTCGTATACAAATTAAAATTAATTTAACTGCAAACAAGAATATTGTACTAGGAAATATATGAGGACAATCGAAATATTTATGTATATGTACAATGTACACACCCGTACATATGGGGTTTATTTTAATTTAATGTCATATTTTTAATAAAACGTCATTTCAAAGCTTAACATGTGTAAAGTAAAACTGAATATTAACTTCATACTGAAATGATCCACTATATAACAACATTTCAGCACTGTGGGAGTCTAAAGATCTAGTTAAACAGTACGATATATGTAGAACAAGTAAATTGTTTTTATTTATCACTTTTTTTTAATTTGCTTCCAAAATGAAACTATGTTTTAGAACTGCCAGTTATTTAAGCTGCCTTTCTTTCTAAACACAGGTATGCATGTGTTTATGTCTATTAAAAAAATGCGTGCAATTATTAGTTTTATTTTTAAGCCATGCAAAAATGAATTGAAATTAAATTACTTTTTTCCATGTGCCTTGAAAATGTTCAAAACTTGGGTCTATTGACTTTAAGCTTTAGTTTGGTTTATATTTATTTGCTTACAACTTGTAGTAGAACTTAAAATTCATCTACATTTATAGCAAACATGCGTGCCACAGTCACTTGAGTCGATCTTTTATAAGTAAAACTCTGCAGTAAAATAGAGCAGACAGTTAAACACATACACCAGCAAAAGTATAATAAAGAAAGAAAAAAAAACAAACTCACGAATGCAATTTTCCTCTCCACTGGTGATCATTCTATTCAAATCTTTTTTTGTAGCTGTTCGGTTTTTTCTTCTCCTCTTGTGTTGGTTTTTTATAGATTTAAATTTTTTTTCAGTTTTTCTTTCCACCCAACTTAAACAAATACTTTGACTTGATCTTTTAAAAATGTTATTTTCTAGCTTTACAGTTTTTTTTTTTTTTTTGCAATAACAGTTGATGGCCAACTTAAAATGAACTATTTTAAAATTAAAAAAAATGGTTATTGAATATATAAAACAAATATCATTTAATAAAAAGACCGAATAAAACAAATTTTTATAATCAAATTAAAAAAAAAAACCTAAAATACAAATAGTTTAAATTATGGCTACATTTATTATGTCACTAAATTAAAAAAAAAGATCCACAGAATGTATTTTGAAACAATAATTAAAACAAAAAAATTGTAGTACTTTAAGGCAAACATTTTGAAATTAATATTTTCTGCGTAAAAAAATAAACAAATAATCAATGGGTGACAATAAACAAAAATATCTAAAAAATTATTTATTTTTTAAATATTTTTTTCATTTTGCCTTAAAATAGAAATTGGTTAATAAGTGCGTGCATGTAAAACACATTTTCTTGTCGACTATATATTTGATTAAATTAGCCAAAGTTGTATGGAAATTTTTCCTTCACAACTCCTAAAACCTTAAATATTAAAACGGTAAAGATAAAATATTAGGTCATTTCAGTAAAAAAAAACGTATATACATACATATGTAAATATATTTGATCAAAGTGAAAAGTAAAATAAATATTTTGTTCAACAACAGACATCTTGTTAACCAACACACTAAAATTACAGCTAAACTTGTTTAAAATCCATAAAATTATTTAGAGAAAATAATTCTATGATATAAATTTCTTTAAAGTTTTCAGTTTAATGATCATATCAAGCACTAACAGCGAAAATATTGTTATTGAAATATTTTGTTTTTGATGCAGAATTGTTCTTTAGCCTCCAACACCTTCTCTGTTAAAATATTGAAACGCAAGTACTGTAATAGTGGTTATATAAATACAAGCCATTAAATTTTAATGGTAACGACTACCCTAACGTTCGTGTTAATGAAAAAAATAACGTAACTGAGATTAAGATAAATGCGAAATTCACCGAATATTTAACTAAGAAAATAATGAATTAATTATAAAGAGCAAGCAATATTTACATACGTAACTGTTACCTGTTAGTTGCTTTAATCTAGAGATGAAACCCTCAATAGCTTTTCACTCACGTTCCCTTTTTTCGCTTACACACATGTATGCCCATGTAAACGATAAGAAAACTCATGGTAACGTCATAGTCTCGGCAAAAACCAAATAACGGAAACATATCTAAATTTTTATTATTAAAACATATCCAAATATTTTACACAAACTTACTGCCAACAATACACCTCTAACATTTGTATCTTATGATTTTCTAATAGTTCTTAAGGAATACCGAATAAAAATCAAAACATTGCAACGCTTGTTTTGACATGTCCATTGGAGTTTGAGCACAGTAAAATTGAAAATCACGACTTTAAATTTTAATTTATTTTGCGAAAAACTTTTTCTCCAAATTTACGCAATATATTGGATGAGATTATTAATTAAATGTTAAATATTATTTAATGATATTAAATTGGAAAAATATTTAAAAACTTCTTTTACATGTTTTTGTGTGTAGAAATGTAGACGACAAAATTACGTCAATGACAAAAAAAACACAAGAATTTCTATATGGAGAACTAAAAGGAAACTTATCTATGATTGTCAGGTTCCATTATATTCTAATAAAAAAAATCTTAAACAAATTTGAACAAAGTAAAAAAACCTTCTGTTGTAAAATTTGTATTTTTACACAAAGCTTATAGTTCCAATTAAAATATGGCAAACCGTAGCTGGTTAAGTTAACGGTATTCTTTATTCTCATTATCAGTAAATAATTTTTTTTTTCAGAAATCTTAATAACTTTTAGAATTCAACATTTATTTTAAACTTGTCTCCTTAATTTTGCATACACCCTGTTACACTTTGCAAACTGCAACAACACAACTAAATCTTATGGGTTTTAAGTTACTTGATTATAGTTTGTTGGTTTCGTTTTTTTAACAAAAAAAAAAAAAAGAAAAGAGAAAAAATGTAAGCATTTATTTAATTGATTTGTCAGTATCTATTTTACCTTAATTTCAGCTTTAAGCTACAAGCATTATAATTTATATGTAACTTAGACTCCTTTTTGTGGAGTTGGCTTCGCTTGTTGGTTTCAATGGTTGGTTTGAATACTATCTGTAACCATATGGTGATCTGGATAGAATTGTTAACACATAATGATCTTTTTGCGTTTTTCTAAACAATAAATAATTTGTTGGTTGATTGAATTTTAATTTTTGTGTTTTTTTTTGTTTAGACAAAGAACACTTGTAACTTTTCAGAAGAGAAATTTGTTTTTTTAATAAAACAGGAAATAAGATTTAGCTGCAAACAACTTAATTACAACAAAAATATATATATAAAGGGAGTTGATCTTGAAAGCTCTAAATTTTGTAGTATTTAATAAACAGACCTTTGTTTAAATTAATCCAGTAATTGCTGTTTGTTTTTAATATAATTTTATTTTTATTTTGGGGTAACCTACATATTTGCCAGTTGAAAAACTACATTTCGTTTGTAATGTACTTTGTTGCTTTTATGCATTTTATAATAATATTATTGTTGTATGCAGTCGAGTATGTGTACTAGAGTGCCAAAAACAATATAAAACGAATAACAAACATTATAAAACACCAACAAAAGAAAATTAGTTTTTTTCCACTAAGAATAAGGTAAATGCCGTAAACACACAAACAACAACAAAAACTAGTCCACTTACTATTATAGATATGAACATACATACATACATGCATTGCATATTCTTGTTTATACATAATTGTACACAACAATTTAGCATTTATAACTGGCATACACTTCTTTCATATACAATAAGTAAAATACTGGAAAATCTTATTAAGTTTTTCTCTTTTAAAAGATACAACAAGAAAACAAGGTAACACAATAGTATTTTATATGCAGCAAAAAAAGTATTTGGCATAAAACAAGTTGTTCTAACCATACTTAGGTTAAAAATAAATAAATGAACGAAGGTACATTCATATGTAGTATGTTCTTTTGGTTGGTTGACTGGATGTTTGGTTAATTCTTTTTTGGTTGGCTGGGCTGGTTTTGTATATTTCTGGCAATAACAATAAACTACAGAAAATTAAAAACAGTTTTTTATTTTGGGTTTTCGGCCCTTAAAATTTTAACTCAACTCTTGTAGATGTTGGCTTAAATATGTTTTTTATTTTATTTTATTTTATTTATTTATTTTTATTTTATTTATTGTGGTATACTCGTTTCCTTGTGTATATGTATACAAATACCCTAATGTAAAAATGTTTGTCTAGTTATAATGGTGTGTTTTACGTTTATTTTGTTTTTTAATTTATATGTCAAACTATTGTTAGGGATGAACAAAAACAGTTAGTAAGGATCCACTTCTCCTCTTTATTTTATGTATTCACCTAAAGGCAAACGTTTGGGTTTCCTTTTTTGCATAAATACTACCAAAATAGCACTCTAAATGTGGTTTATTTGCTTAAGTTTTAAGAAATGTGTTTGCATTTTACTCAGCCTTACCAGCACCTCCATGCGAGCAGAAATAAGATTTATTATTATTTAAATGCATACAGTTGGTAAATGATATACAGAAATGAAAACCTTTTTGTTTTGTTAAACTCTTAAAATCCTTTAGAAATTCATTTCAAAAACACTAAAATAAAATTGATGATCAAATATAATAAATTTATAGAAATAAACTTTTTAAGCGTTAAAAACCCTAAAATTACAAAATGTTTAAAAAATGTGTAATTCTTTCGGATTAGTTAGAACTAAACTTGGTAATGCCTAGTTTACACTATTATACTGCACAGTAAAAAGAAAATTTTCATAATATTAATGAAAGCGGTTTATACATTTTTGTGTTTATAATACTCATGAGTATTGCGACAAGTTAAAAACCTAAATAAAATAAGAAGTATATGCAGACTGTTTATTACGAAAAGAAAATCGGAGATGAAAATTTAAAGTTTCATACCTCACCAAATACCTTTTTTAGTGCATTAATTTTTAGATTTTAAAGTATAATATTACATTTTTTTTAATTAGTAAAGAAAATATTTTGTTTTTACATTTCTATGCATTTTAAATTTTTCAGCGTGTTAAACTTGTCATTACAATTTTACAGATATTTAAAATAAACTCAATACATGCTAGTACATTGGCTAAAGAATAAGTCCAACTGAAAAATAAGAAAACCCAATAATAACCAGTATTAAAAAGAACAACAATTGTAGTTTATCGATCCATTCAATTTCTCCCCAGATGAAAACAAAAATGTAAGACGCCATCTTTGATTTTGAGTTTTTATATAGTTAGCTGTGTTCTACTAGTCTAGCCCTTTCATTTAATGTTTATATTGAAAGTATTGTGAAAAATATTTACAGCGCCATACTGTGTTCTGCCGGTCAATACCATTAATTTCATGCCAATATTTTCGGGGGTAGAAAAGGCGTAAGGCAAAGGCGTAATTACTACATTTGATTCATATATGAGCCATTTTATTTCGGACACAATCTTGGACTTTTAATTTTTCATAATTTCTCTTTATTATGTATTTGATTTTGTTTGTTAAGCCATTTCGTTTGCTATCCACATCGTTCTATAATATTATCCAGAAGCTGAAAAAAGTCGTAGAAAAAATTGTGAAGCATTTTTTTTTTGCTTATATCTCAGTTGGTTTCGAAAGGATTGGTATCGTATCTACAAGCTATAACAAACGTGTCTATTAAATATCCTTGAGCTGAAAATGTTTGAATAAACCGAGGCAGAACTGTTTATTTGTTCATATCTGAGAAAGTTATGGGCAATAACGGTTTTCAAACGATACGAAAAACCACAAATTAAAAAAACCCTAATTTCGGTTAATTGCACGTAAAATCGGTTTGAATAACCGGTTTTTTATTTTATGGTTTTGTTTATATCAAAATTAACAAATAAATATATAGTTTACTTTTGGTACAGTTCTTGAGAAGAATTTACAAAAATGTATCTTTAAAATTTAAGTCATTTTATAAAATGATATTTTGAACACATTAACAGTATAACTTTTACAAAATAACTAGTATGTACTTAGAAATATAGTAGTTCTATTTTAACTTTACTGATCTGTCCTTTTTTTCTTATATCCAACTATCGATTTGAACTATAGGCTGTCATTGGAACCCAACTAGTTCAGTTGTATATATTTTTATACTAGTTTCAATAATAGTTATTATAATCTGGTGCGATTAATTTTTATTAATAGTTTTATACTAGATCTTTTACAAATATACAATAATACCGTTTTTACTTTAGGTTTATATTCTCATCGAGAGAATGCTCAACACAATTATAATGCGGAGCAGTTGATATATCATCATCATTTAGACTAGTACGAATATATTATTTTTGCAAAAGTCCTGTTACAATTAGTAATATCACTGTCCCACATAGTAACTAGTTACAAATTTACCTGCTGGTATGTGCACAATCACACAGTATGAAACAAAAATTGCGCAATTCTCGAAGGTGTTGGAGACTAAAGCAAATTCTAAAGAGAGTTTAAAAAATGTTAATACAAAAGTTATATATGTGGACAAGATATATGTATTTAACCGCACCAAACTATATACAAGATTTAAAATTTAGTTTTTCGGACAACTCGAAAACTGATAAATTAAAAAAAAACTGGAAAATTATAAAAGCCCGATTTTTTTATTTATGTGGAAAAAACATAAATCTATTTAATAAATCAGCATATAAGTTTTCACAATTTTCTTAGAATTCCTTCTTCTGTCTTCAAACAAAATAATTTGATAAACGAACAAAAATTACAATTGACATAAATACAATCATAACCCAAACTAACACATTTGTTTTTCTTTCTGTCAAAACTGACACTTACTCTATTTAGGCTTTTTATTTAAATATATTGTTTCGCAGCCGTATTGGGTATATTAAAGGTAAATCAATACGCTTGTCAACTAGCAGAAATTAAGATTCTTTTGATTATTGTATGCCACCCCATAAAATAAAATTGCGCCTTTTTTACAAATTAGTTATTAATTCTTACTGCATATAACAAATCGTGCAATAAACGTCTGTACCAATTGGCAAATTTTTAAAATAACAATAACAAAATAGATTTGATTTCACACACTCAATTGATCTTTTAAACTTAATCAAATACAAAAATAAATTATTTATAATTTATCGCTTCATTTTAAAATAATTTACCATCCCTTTTCTATGGCTGTGTCATATTTACGACTTTCAAGAAAATTCCTTTTTATAATCCCAGACTTTATTTTTATTTACGCCACATATTTTACAATTTTCCTTTTTGTTGTCTTCTAAAGATCTACAAAGTCTTAAAGAAATTGTTTTTGAATAACACATTTCATACAAAATGATATAAAGAACTATATCAAGCATTTTTCACCAAGTTTTTTTTTGTGTGTATAATTGTGAAACCCTTTTGTTTAATTGCTTGCTAATGTCAAATACTTAAATTCCTGTTTAAGGAGAATAAAGAAAAGAAACGACAAGAAGTGAACATAAAAGAAAATAAGTCATGTTACGCTTTTCTCTTTACTGATTTATAAAAAAAATACCGTGATACCTTTAAGATGGTATACGTATAACGAATGAGATGCTTTCATTAAAATAAATAAAAGAAATTTAAACCAACATATGCAAGCAACCTCAACTTCAAACAAATGGAATTTGTTATGCTTCTCTGGTAATGTTGAGAAACATAAAATTTAAGATATTTAAATTTAAGAATTTCATCAACAAAGAGGTAGATATTTTAAATGAATTTTTTCAACAAACTTTATTAAACACAAACAAAATCACCCCAGTTTAAATGCATCATATTAAGAAGGTGCTGGAAAGATATTTTTTAATAAAAAAAAAACTACTGAACGCATACATGTTTAGCATACTCTGGTGTAAGAAATATTGTTTCATTAGTTATGCAAATCTTTAAATATAAAGAAATCACACACAGACTGTGTTTTAAAAACATAAAAGAATTCTTGAGCAAATTGTTTAACGAATTTGCATTTAATTTCAGTATTTCAGTTCTTTTTCACGTTTTCTATTTACAAAATTAAAATTGTTGAAATTATTTAATTTATTTTTCGTTTGTTTGTTAACGGGGATGTTTTCTTAAGGGGTGGTGGTGTTGGGCAAACGTATAATTGTGGTAGTTTAACGGTGGCATTTAAGCTGCTTATTTGTTCATTTTTATTGCATCCTGATGATTTTCTATTTTTTTTTGTTTCTCGCAAAATTGAACTTTTTAAGCCCTAAACATTGTTAGAGGATTTCTTTTTTTTCTTATTGTTTAATAATATATATTTTTTTTATAACAATATATAATTTTTGATATCATGGCATTTATTTGCAAACAGAGTGTGCTGAAGTAAACAAAAATCTAAACACAAATTATGAAAAAAAAAAAAAAATAATAAAAAGTCAGTTTAACAGGCGGTACTTGACTTCCTGTGTTTGTATGCAAACAACGGAAATGAGGGAAATTCTAATGCTAAAAAACTTACAAATAAAAAACTCTCTATACTATTACTACTTTATAATACACTCGTTTCTACAATAATGGGTTGCATTACAGAACGTGCTGTTTATTATTATACAATGTGTGTTGCAAGTGTTTCACAAAGCAAAAGAGAGAGAGAGAGAGAGAGAGAAAGCGAGTTAGTTCATTTTAAGTTTATTTTTTTTTCTATTTTTTGCACAAATTAACATTTTCCTTAGTTGAACAGCGTTCAACAGCATGTTGAAAAGAGGTTAGAAAGGGTGTTGTGAGAACAACTCCAACTACAGCATGCCAAAGAGTGTTAACATTTATAATTACTGCTGTACTGCTGTTTTTCTTTATATAGGTTTTAATATGCTTTCAAAATGTTTTTTATAATGAGATTTTTGTAGTCATATATTGGTGAGGTGTAAGAGAAATTTCTTAGAGTGAAAGTAGTTGAAACCTGTGTGATTGATTCTGGGTAAAATAAACGTGCTGATTGATACCTAAATGACTCTAAGCTAGGACATACATTTTAAATTCATCACACTAAACCACAGTACCAAAATGCTTACTAATTGTTTAATCATGTCTGTGATGTGTACTTTTTTTACTGCCCTCGCACATGCATGCATGAAAAAGTTAAATTAATTTAACTTTTATTTTTATGTATGAGATGGTTTGATTTTTGTTTTCGTTGCAAAGCAAAACTGTGAAATAGGAAACCAATAAGCATTTTATTTTTCCTTACTTATATGAGAATTTTCATTTTGTTCACTTTTCATGAGTGATATATGAGAAATGCGTTTTTTTTCAGAAATATTATTTATTATTTTTTGACTGTTGTTTTTCTTTTCTTTTTTACCAATATAAGTTGTAATTTATTTCTTTGTTTGTTAACATATTTTTTTTCTACTAAAAAAAAACAATATTTAAGTGAGCGATCATTAATGAGCATTAGCAATTTTTTTCTTCTTATAAAATTTTAAAACTCTCGTTCATATCATGTGCTTAGTTTGGGTGATCTCAAACAGTAATATGTGGTGCTCTTTCATGTTTGTAAAAAAAAACCTTAAAATCTCATACATGAAAAATATCTGGGATGTTTATATTTTACAGCTCATACATGGAAATTCTTAACCCTGCATTAAACATAGAATAATTAATAATAATTAACAATTTACAATAATTAATTCATTCTTATAGCCAGCTATGAGTTTTGGGATTAGAATAACACCAACAACAAGGTATTTACAGAAAACAAGTAAAAGTAGTTTAGAATGCTTGATAAATATGATTCTGTAATAGCGAGGCCAATACATTGACTGTTAAAGTCAATTAATTAACGATTATTTTTGAATCTTTGCATGGAAAAACAAAAATCAAAAGATATTAACGGCCTTATTCATAATAAAAAGTTAGCCAGAGTTTATACACAACGTACAACGAGCTGCTAACTAGAATGCCGATTAAGCTTGGCAGCTCGTTGGCACAGAGCTTATTCATAAGAAACTTTTATCCGTCTGCCAGCTTTTCATCAACTCTGACATCGCAAGAAACTCCTCAAAAATGCAACCATTTTTCGGATTCTGACATTTTTTGTTTTTCCATCCAAATTAACAATTTTTAAAATTAAAAAATAAACGAACAATAAATTTTGTATAATAAATATTTGTAATGTAAGACAACAACACAGAACAGCTGTTTTTCACAAGTTGGCAAACGTTTGGCAGCTCGTTAACAAAAGTTTAGCAAATCGTTAGCCAGAGTTTGGCATGTGTGTTATAATTAAATTTTATGCTAACTTTATGCCAACTTCTTGTTATGAATAAGGCCGTAGATTTATAGTGAGTAATCACATAAAATAGGGCCTGTTCGTAAATGCAGTGCAGTGCATATTATGCGCATTACAATAAAAAATGCAAACAATGGCAACACTGCAATTGTCAACTGTTCAATTTATTATTTTACTTTTTAAAAATTTTTTCCCTCGATGGTGCATCAGCAACATATGATTTGCCGTAGCACTGCAAAGTAATCAAATTGTGCAGCGCAGTGATGCATTTACCAACAGACCCATACTCAAACCTATAGGTTCACATGTACCGACACAGCGATCCAATAACGAAGACCACTCAAAAAAAATGGAATGCCCTCTAAAATTTTTATAATCTTCAATACAAAAAAAAAAACTTAAAGTGTAAAATATTCGTATTACTTATGTTTAGCCTTAATAAGCTAAGTTAACTTATACAAAAAGTCTTTTTTTTTATATTTTTTTTTCAAAAATGTGTTTCTTAAAATAACGTTCAATAATTAAATAAAAACCCACAAAACTTCACACTATACAACACAGTTTCAAATGTAAATATACTTCTTCATTAATCTAATAATTTTGTTAAAATCTAATAAAAACAAATTATTCGTATTCATATTTGTTTTCATATTTATATCATGACATTATAATTCTAAGCACGTACTACATAAAAGATATAAAAACAATACAATGCCATTATTATTTTTTGTTATTATTTACAAAAAAAAAAAAAAATTAACAACTCCAACAAAAAGAAAATATGATTATTTTAGTATTTATGCATTTGTTAAGTTTATATCGCATCGAACGTTATGTCCATCTAACCAATCTGTCTGTGTATAGAGTTAATAACCAAACATCTATTTGTGTTTGTGTATAACTAACTAAATAAATATCTGCTTATTAAATAAACAAAACACCACTTACAGAATATTATTATAGTATAGTTGTTTTTATTGTTATCTATCATTAGATTATTGAATTGACTTAACTTGTTATTTCTTAAAGTCAATCTATGATACATACGTCTAGTTAAAAATGATTCGGAAAGACAAAAATTAAGAATAAACCCTTTTTCAAATATTTTCTATAACATGATTTTCATTTAATGCTTGAAAATGACATGTTTTAGACGTAAATCTAAAAACTAGTTCAATTCGTTCTATTTTCACTTTAAAAATCAAATAATTGAGTACGAACTACAAAAGGTACTGCGCAACAAAAAAAAAATAATGAGTTGCTGAGCCTTATTAAATCTATTATGGATTGAAGTATAAACAGAAACAGTGCACGCGGTAAATTTTGATTTTCTTTACTTTATTTTTTTTTGTAGTTTTAATTTTTTTTACTAAAATATTAGTAAATTATAATGAACTGTCAAGTAAAGTCTCGATGAAACCGTTTTGACAAGAACACATCACTAGTCATATTTTGCAACAGCAATCTCGAGATGCCCTTCCCACCACGACACGTAAATTGCAATGTGCACCAGATATCAAAACAGGGCCACTTTAACCTGGCTACTTTAGTCTAGTGTCTAGTCCATGCCACCGGTTTTCAGCGTTTAAAAGAAAGTGTATTAAAATCTTGCTTTTAATAATTACCAACGGGATTGCATCTGTCGCATTAGAGACATCCTGGTAGCGGGCGGTACCGTAATGACCCTATAAGGTTTTATCTACATATAATTTTACACGTCGTCTATACTAGTTAATATTTAAAAACTTTTAATTTTCAACAGTTGGATCTCAGTTGTGTGGCGTAGATCATAAAAGACCTTGTTCATTTATTTACGCTATTTTAGCCTTATTTTTTGACTTTGTAATAAAATCGAATAGAAATACGAAATGAATTAAATGATCATGAATATAGACATTAACATGTGAGTTACTGCTATTTCAGTATCTTTTACAATTATTCTAGATAAAATTACACAGTTTTCCAAACTGACATACACAATACCGTCTTTAACGGTGTTTGAAAGATATTTTGTTACTTTTAATTCTGACAGCATTTGTCATTTATATTGTTACTACATGATAAGCAATAAATCTGAGTTAATTCAGCGCGATTGCCCACAATAATTAAAGATATCAGTAACAAAATGAGCGACATTTCCGCTCTTGTGGTATTGCTTTATTTCGCAGATATTTATTCGAATAAGTCATTAAGGATTTGTGCCATTTGTCCCACACTTATTGTCAACGATTTTATTTGGCGTTGTACTCGTTTTTAAGGACATTTTAAGAATGGGCGAATTAGGTTTTGGCTTCACATTTTATTTAAACAAAAATATTTTATACTTTTTGCTTTAACTCAAAAATTCAAAACTTGTATTTGTTTTGTATGAATATTTATTGTTACTATAACTCTAAAGTTGTCGCTTTCTATAACAAGTTATTCAAAATAGAGCAAAAAGTTCAAAATAGAAAAAATACTTAAAAACATCGATTGAATGTAGTGAACGATTTAGTTAATTTTTGAGCTATAAATTTAAATGAGCGGTGGTCACTTAAACGAACTCTTTGTAAAAGGTCTACATTCGATTAACTCGTGGAATAATATGTAAAACTTTTGATGATCATTACCCAAACTAGCCACATAACTTTTGCCCGCTCTATACAATCACTTCCTTATGTTATTATGTGTTTAACTTAATCAAATTAACAAATGGTCTTTTGCATTCCTTAAGTCTGTAAAGAAAGAAATAGATATTGATTGCAGATAATAAAATAACATTAAATAAATATTGGTAAATTTAAGGTAAGAAAGAAAAAGTGAAGGAAGCTAATAATATTTAGTTGGTTTATTAAAACATATCTTACAAAATAAAAATGACAAGTCAAGTTATTTTAATTATTTTACAACTCAAACATTGAACGATTTTATATTTTTATTTTTTTATGCACCATAAACATGCATACACAAGAATATTTTTTATATTTTTTTTGTCAAATGTTAATTCCATTGAGCTTATTTTTTAATGATATTTTATGATGACTATTATTATGACTATATAATGTTGTTATGCTATATGTTGTGAATTATTGGTATTTTTTTGTGTTTTTGTCGTTATGGTTGGTGTTTTTCGTTTGTTCGTTTGTTCTACACATTTTTCGAAGCAAAACATATAAAATTTATGACCGCAAAATTTACGATTACTAATTAGCATCCAAAAAAAAAGAAAAAAATTAAAGAAAAACTTTTCTCTGTTTCGTTTTTAACAAATTAAGTATAATAAAAAATAAATTATTTATCTGTTTGTAAACCAAAGCGTATATACATTTGTGTATATGTTATATGTTTACACTGTTACATTTTGTTATAAGCAAGAGATCATTAAAGTTAAAGTTATTTCACTTGAGCAAACTGACCTTATCAATTTTCCCATAACATAAATTTTCCTCTTCATTTTCATATTCATTGTGTACACCAACAATACAAAATTATTTTTTCTTAATTTTTCTTTAGTGTATAAGAATTGGCTATTTGCAATGGACGCAGCTGTGTGTATCATAAAAATAAAATTATAATATAAAATATTTTCCTAAATGGACAGATTTATATTTAGAAATATTAAGAACATTTCTTCTCTTCTATTTTTTTTTTCTTTTATATGTACGTATGCATATATTTTTGTATATAAACATTTTTATTTGATGTAAGCAGCTAAATTTATACACACACATAGATTTTGTTTTTCAAATTAACGCCTACCATAAACAGAAAATATTTATTTAACCCCTTAAACACTTTGTAGCACGAAAGATTAGGTTATAAAAATTATGATTTCAAATTTATTACTCAAATAATAATTAAAAAGTATTACGAAGAAAGAGTAGTTAATTATATAACTAAATTTGGTTAAAGAAAATTAATTTCAAATGTTAAAAATATTAAAAAATCATGTAAATTTTCAATATGCATGTGAAATTTATATTATAATTCCAATATCTGATATTACACCGGCAAAGTTTAAATGATTTTACAGTGAAGGAAGCTGACATGAAATTATTCTCACTCTATTACTTTATGAAGAAGACTTAACATGCCGTTGGCAGTAAAACTGTCTGCATGTCTTTTCTTTTGACGAGTTTTCGTCTTTGTCATTAGCCGTGTCAAACTAGTTTTGACATTTCTTTATATTTTCAATTCCATTTGTTGTTTAATTACATATATTTACCACACCACCACCTTATAACGAGCACCCTGACTCGACACAAAACTGCTAATTTTTCTTGAGTAATATTTTTACAACTCATGACAGTTGACCGTTAAATATATTATTTTTTAATTCTGAACTATGTAATTCTCTTAAGTGTTTGTTCATTAATAAAATGTGGTGTAAATTTTGAAATTTCGTTTAAAATTGTATATTCATTTGTGTAGTTACCCCGGCTCTAATTGCCAGACAATAAACATAAAATTGAATAATAAAAATCATTTAAGTTTTTTTTCTCTAAATGGCATACAGCATTATTTGTCATAGATTTTTAATAAAATTTTCAATAACAAAAAATCTCTTATCGATTTTTTATTATATAAGCATCAATTGAACTCTAGTAAAATGCAGAAAACTAAAGAAACAATTGATGACAATAATTTTTAATTTATGAACAAATTAACATTGATTGGCTGTATGGGCAATTGGTTCAACTAGATGACAAAATGTGTGAGAGAAGCGTCTTCGATATAAAATGAAAAAAAAAATGTAAATGTTTTATGTAACCCCGAAAAAATAGAAGAAATATACGTTAATAATATTTGGGGTATTCACAAGAAGTCCTAAGCATCGTATTGTCATAAAGCCGTTCTTTGAAAAAATTTAAAAATAATTTAAAAGTATTGTATTGTTTATTTTAGAATTTGTAGAACTTTTTAAAATGAAAAAAAAAAACAAATATTAAATTATGACAATATGACACTTAGGACACCTTATTGAAACATTTAACCAAGCAAATTTTTTTTTCATCAGGTAGTCTAGATTTGTCAGCTGATTATGATTTTCTTCACTTATTTGAAACTTTAGCTGTCAAAGTCCATATATCAAAAACAATTCTCTATCTTCTCTTATTTATTTCGAATGCCAGACTTGATATACAAAAACCATGAACCATGAAAATTCTCTCCCAACTATGATTTAACAAGTCATTTTGCAATGTTGCCAGATTGAAGGTTTCTTTTATGTTAAGAATAATAAAGTACGATTTAATTTTTCTCCCTCTATAATAACAAAGTCAAATTCTGCCAAGTCGTTGCTTACTTCAAATCCTTATGTCGACATAAAACTTATTTGTCATACATTTTATCTCATTAGTATAACTTATATAAATTTAGTTATAGAGAATCTGTACTCGGCCTTATTATGTTTTAATGATTTTATTAGTACTTTCATATTCTGCAGTCGACCCATTCGACCGTAATATTGTTGTAAATGTGACTATACTGCATTTTTTGTTTGTTTATTTTTCCTTCCCAAAAAATATTTTTGCAAAACAATTAGTGTCAACAATGTTGATTGATTTTTAGTTTGTTACATACATATGTTTTGCGTAAAGTAGCTAATACACGGCATGTTATTTACATCTGATTTGAAAATTTGTGAGGCATATACTTATATGTTATTCTGCATGTCTGTCAAAATTTTACTGTCACAGACAACCTTTGACAACCAACGACTCTTGTCAGATGTTTTCACGACATGTTCGTATTAAGCAGTGTGAAATTTGACAAGTCAGATGTAAGAAACATGCCGTGTATTAGCTCCTTAAGTAATTTGCAATGCTTTACAACACTTAAAATACTGAACTGATTTAAATAAGATGTGCGCTTCTGCAGCAAAATTTCTTTTTAATGGAATATTTTTTAAGATCGGTTGTACAATGTGAGCGCAGACTTCGGAACAAGTGTACAACCTGCCAATTGGGCATACGTATTTACCTGCCACAGCTTTGGGCTACACTTCAACAGAAATCTGTGTTAATAAAAAATCATCTTAGCTATTAATTTATATGATTTAGGAAAATTTTGGTTTAACCGTCGTAATGATGAGCTCATACAAGCACTCTCGTATAATTAATTGTTGCATCTGCAACATCGGCAATTATGTCAACGGTTGCCTTTATTTTTATTTATTTTTTTTTGTGTTTTATGTTAAACATGTTTGACCACTTATGCTAATATACAAAATGTCATTAAACAAACTTTACGTTACATTTATGTAAAAACAAGTACAATTATGATTGTATGAATGTAGACATTGTATGTGTAATACCATGGCTATGGATCATTTTACACGATAATGATGATGATGACCATAAGAAAGTGCCTTAAGCCATTAACTGAGCTTAATAAAAAAATATTTGTAAGAAGAGTAAAAGTTGATTAATTAAGAAAAGAGAAAAATTTATTTTACATTGATAACTATTGCTGATGTTTAAATTTTTCTTCTTTTTATAAACAATTTTGTTTGGTCTTTAACTGATGATAGTTATTTGTCAATATGCTTTCTTGTTTTTTTTTTTTTTTTTTGGCAATTTGTTTTACCAAGCCTCGGGTTATTGTTTTAAATATCTATTAAGAGCAATGAGATAAAAAAACAGAACATAAAAACTGTACAATATATTACTGTAATGTATAAAGTATAACAAAAATAATTGTCACATTAAGACTTATCAAGCCATTAATTATGAAGGCATATTTAAAATAAAAATGTACAAAATTGAAAAAAAATAAAAAAAATAAAAACAAGACTGACTAAATGAAATGACAACAAAATTATTAATTCTGTGTGCAAAAAAATATTTTATTTTCGTTTTAGGGTGACTTATTTAAAACTTTACAACTTAAATAAAATTCACACAAAAACCCTTAAAAATCCCTGAGATTTTTGCAATTATACATGATATATTGTTACGTAAACTAAACATCCCTAAAATATTAATTAATTTTAAAAAATTAAGACAAGATTTAGCCATTAATTTGCCGTAGAAAATGTTGCATGTTCGCCGAAATAGTACAAAAGGTTTTTATTGCCATAAATAAAAAAAGATAATTTAAATTATACACAGGGATTTAAAAGCTTGGTCACCCTAAGCAGTTATAGAAAACGCCATATTTGCGTTTTTAACAGGCTACTGAAAATTCTGTTGTTGCAATTGTTCTTTCAACCATTCAGACTTTCATTCATTTCTCTTCCATTCATTTATTCATGTCACACTACATTTACTACTGCAGTTACATGCAACACTACTTCACCATGTTTTATAGCCGTTAAGGCAAAAAGAAGCCAATAGTGTGTCCTTTTGTTTAAGTACGTAACAAAGAAATAAAACATAAAGAATAGTTTTATTTATGCTATATTTTTCTTGCCTAAGCTGGTTTGAAACTACGGTAGTATATGTGTGTATGTCTTTCAAGCATTATTACACATAATATAAAATTCAATTGAATTTGAAAGATTCTTAGCAATAGAAGTACCAGTAATAGTGACTCTGCGGAAATGCATGACAATAATTTAACAATACAAACCGAACAAAAACAATAAATTTTCAAAAATCTTTAGAATTGTAAAGTAAAAAAGAAAAGGTCATCAATTTTTTTTCCTTTAACTTAAACTCCATGACCTACCGCACATAATACCAAGATTTGTGTCGTTAGTTTTTCAACACATTGATACTTCTTGCTACAAAAATTTAATGAAATTCAGGTTCAATAGACTTGTGTTAGAAAATTTTATATCTGATTTTTATTTATTTTATATTTTGTTGTTTCAAAAAATTATTTTTTTCATAAAAGTGTTAACATAGAAGACCCTCCATTATTAATGCATAATTTTTTTACAAACCTTTTATGACAACAGCTGTGTAACTGCTGTAATAATATGCAAGATTTTGAAATTTGTTCTATTAAATTATTTTAAAATAATACAATATGTTATTCCATAGTTATGCAAATTTAAAGGTCTATTTATAGGAAAGTGTTAAAGAGATGCGACACTCTTTTTATAGGCTGTCTTTAATTTTAAAATTTAAAAAAATATTTTCTGTCTTTTCAAATTATGATAAGCATGCCCTAATAGTGTAAAGAAATATTTTCATATTCATTTAAAATTTACATTATTTAAGTGATTAAAACTTCATGTTAATTAAATCTACTCTCAATAATTCTCAAGAATTCTTTTTTAAACCAAGAAATTGTGTGCACATGTACACAATGTCTGTGACTCAGTAAGAATGTACTTTTTAAATTTAGTGCAGGGTGCACCATATCACTTATGTTTATATATGTTTATTCAAATTATTAAAAATGCAGCCCTTTACAACAATACAACGCTTTATTATTGTTAAAACTTATAACAAAAATTTATAAAGCAATGCTGAGAGCACTCGCAAACTTCGAAAGGTTTTCAGTCAAGAAAGTCCATCTAATGTTTCAACCATTCAAAGAGTGGTAGAAAAATTTGAAGTAACTGGGTCGGTTATGGGCAGTAAGACCCCTGTACATCAATCTTCTGGTCAGTCTCTTGTAAACATTGCTGTTGTAAACGTGAGTGTCTTCGAAAACCAGAAAACGTTAGTTTATTAACGGCATCATTCTCACCAACTTCATGCCAACAAAATTCTGCTTATTCGAGAGCTCAAAATATCAGAAAAAGTCATCTTCTCTTCCATCTAAATGGCTTCATAAATACACAAAATTGTCAAATTTGTGGTTTAGAAAATAATAATGCAATTTTTTAGATACAAATACACCCACAACGAGCAGCCGTCTGGAAAAGATTTTGGTCAGTAGGCAATATATGGCTTTAATTTTCTGAAGATGACACTGCAATTCCAGTGACTGTGAACGGCATTCGTTGCAGAAACATGATAATGGAGTTCTTGTGGCCTCTACTGAACAGCATGGATCTGGATAATATGAAACTTTAAGATAATGGCGCCACCTAACTCGGAATTAATCCATTTATTTTAGCATCAATATCCAAAATAAACTTAATACACTTAACTTAATAAACTTAATGAATTCTAATGACAACTGGCCATCAAGTTTATGAGACTTGGCGCCATGTGATTTTTTTCATTGGGCTTATACAAATAAACTAGAGAATTTTCAGAGCTCAAATTCGAGAACCTAACGCGTTGAGATCTGTGAGATTCAGCAACATCTCTATAAAAAATTGTGAAAATTTTTATTATAAGAGTATTGACGTGTCATCACAGTTGTGGGGACTATTGACGGATATTTTATTTTTAATTATTTTTAACAAGTATAGCTGTTCCAAGAAATAAGTTTTTTTATTTAAAAATAATAACGTGCATTCTCACTAAGATTTTAATTCAGAAAAATGTTTTCGTAAAATTGCATGTACTAAAAAACAAATATTTTTTTTCTAGAAATTGACGATATGTTCAAAATAAAATAAAATCAATAAAATGAAGTAAACGATTTATTTATCAACACACCACTAATTTTACTGAACAGTGCGTCTTTGTTCATTTTACGAAGTAGAAACTAAAAGTTTTAATCAAGTATTATTTAAAAAAACTCTATATGAATAAGCTTATTTGCATTTAAAAGTGCGAAGCACTGATATCTTCGTGGTAACCACTTTAATTAGATTAGGTTGAAAAAAGGAGCACCAAAAGCAGTCAAACTCAAACCCACAACAGACATACACGTATGCGCAATTGGCATGTTATGCGCTATATTCACCTTATTTAACATAGTGGACTTTATAACGCATAAGCGAATTTTAAACTCTTTAATAAATATACAAATTCCCTGCAAACCTTTACAAATAAAAAAACCACTAGCAGGGCTTTCAGAAAATCTGTCCTTTTGACAACATTGGCTTTTTAACTCAATTGACAGTCTTTATTTCATGACAAATGATTTCATCATCCTAAATATAAATGACACAAACTCTAACTTAATGTACATTTCACTTGTTAAGGGTTTCTTATGGGACTATTCTGAATAATAAAAACTACATTTAAAATAATATTTAATGTGTTTAGTTTTTATATTTTGTCATTTTCGGAAACACTGTCATAATTAAAATATATGTCTTCCAGTTTATATTATTTGCCTCGCAAAGTTTTTCTTTGACAACAAGAAAATCTTAAAATATTCTTTAATTCCCCTCAGCCTTTTTTTGTTTTTTTTTGCTTGTTTATAGCGAACATACGACTTTTTAATGTTTTCCTAACTTTTGCTGGTAATAAATAATGTCAACTAGTGATGATGATGATGTTGTTTTTAGGTCTTAACTAAATGAAGGTGGTATTAACATTTGTATTTAACACCCATGAAGATTGCAGTTCCCGCAGCTCTACTATTTCAAAATCGGCTAAATCACCAGCAAAAGAGCTAAACAAATGAACAAATTGTAAGCACTTAAAACATTTGGAGCATGCATTTTGATATATATTTTTTTTGATGTTTGTAGATTTGTGTGTATGTATTTATATGCAATATTCAGGGTGGCATTATCAACGTTGAAATAAAAACGCTTTTGCTCTCAACCAATTAAAAGGCTAAATAATCACCACATTAACTTAGCCATAAAAAACAACAGCAACAACCTTAAAATTAAAAAAAAAATAAATAAATTGTTATGGATTCATTTAAACAAAAGAAAAAACTTATATTTTTGATCCAAATTAACGGCAGCACAAAAGGGGGAATCAAAACCCAACAGCATCACATGCACAAAATGTTGCCTGCATGCGAGTAGATGCAAACTTATGTACACAAGTATATTAATGTGAATAAAAATTTTTCAAAATTAACACACACCAAATATATAGCTCCTAATATCAAATATATTGTTTTGCTCTAATTTTCCTTTTGTTCTAAATATTTACAGAAATAGAATAGAAATATCTATTAGAAAATTTTTAAAATGTGTTTGTTCGAAGATGTCTTAGTTCTAAATGAAATGATTTATGTTTTAATATTCATGGGTTGATGTCTTAAAGAGGCTCTCTTCTTTTTTGCTATTTTTAAATGTTTCGTGTTGTAGGATGCTAGAAGGGGAGCGTAAATACCATTAATTGTAGTCGTAGTTACAGTTGTTGTTTTTTGGCTTCATTTAGGCTATTCTAACATGTTTATTTGGTGTTGGATTAAGACATTTAGGTTTTACAGTTGATCTTCAAATATTTAAGTTTTACTTTATCGTTATAAGAGAATGGATCAATTTATCATTAGTGTAATAAAGAACTCAATACTTGAAATAAATTATTAATAAATATCACAAGATTTATGTACTTAAAATAGAAGGGTTATTGAATGCCTTAATGTGGTTAAATTATAAACAAAATAAGAAATATATACAATTAGTTTTTCTTAAAAAAATATTGGATTCATTTTACGTGCGCTTAGTTGTAATTAGATATATTAAAATATAAAACGAACGGCAAATCTTAAAGGACATTAGTATGAGAAGTCTACAAGATTATAGACTTATTATAACTGAAATCAATATTTTCGAACGATCTGCCCGTCCTGAGTTTCCGAAAGCCCAAAATTCAGCAAAATTGTCTAACAACGAACGAAAAGATTGAGCCTTTGGAGAAGTTCTTACACCATAAAACTCATATTCACAAGCAAACAAGACAACTTTTTTTTACCTCATACAGTTAGTTTAGCTGCAACCTTTACTTTAAGCTTTCCTTTTAAAATAAACAAATTAATATAAAAATCCATTTTAAATTAATTTTCCTACTTTTTTCAACTTTTATTAAGAGATTAATTTTATTTTCTTCTATTTAAATTATAGTTTGTACAAGATTGGCATCACTGTATGGATTTCGAGGACTGCAAAAATGTAAGTATTTTTTCGATTACAGTACAAAACTTATATATATGTAAATGTTTATTAGAATATTATTTGTTTTGGTTGTTATTTAATAAATATTTTTTTGTACTATTAAAGTAACGTATGACCCCTAAATGTTAGCATGACATATTAAATCTCGATATTTGTATAGTCCCTTAAAAAAACTATTGATCCTAAAACTCACCGAGCACCAGTTGAACTTTTTATAAAAATGTTGAGTTGTTTTTGGAATAAAAATCACTAAAAACGAAACTTGCAAACCTATTAAGCAGAATTTATGATTTTTGCAACTTTTTAATTATTAATTTTTTAGTTATTTTCTGTGATGAAAACTTAAGTCAAGTAAAGATAGATTTCTGATTCAAAAGGAAAGAAACACAAATACGATTTTTTCTTATAAAAATTTTTCAAATTATTTAAAATATTTTCCCAATAGTTTTCAAAATTTTTGGAGAATTTTTCAGTAGACCTTTAAATCACAAAATTTTGTGAAAAAGTTTAAAAATTTCATAAACAATAAAACAACAAACAAAAATAAAAACTTTCTCATAAACCCAACCAAGAATTTTATTCTTTTAATTTATTTTATTTTTTTAATCCTTCATATATTTGGCTAACACATCGGTTAACACTAAGTATATATTAAGGGCAATCGAAAAATTAAATTATTTTATTAAGATAAAAAATTTACTAATTATTCTCCTAATAGTTTTCAAAATTTTTTAAACAAAGATTTTTTCTTGTTTTACTTTCCCAAAAAACATGACAATTTGTCAAAACCCACAATTGATTCGTACCCTTAATCATTTACATATGCCTACTTAAAGGCTATTCAATTCCTTCCTTATTTAATTAAATCCTTTAATATTTAATTGCGACAGTTAAAAAAAAATTGTTGTATAAGTACACTTGTTCGCGTGTTGGTTGAAATAAGGTTTTCAAAGCCCCCATGATACAGACATTTTTGCGAAATTTAATATTTTTTATATTTATTTAAACAACACTTTGATACACATTGCTTAAAAGCTCCATTACAGTAAAAAATAATTTATAAACCTTTTAATTTAATTAAAAGAAGCATTAAAATATTATTTATGTCTTAAGTGTGGCAAGAACATTGTTTGTGGAAAATCAATACAGACGTCATATTAATAAATTATAAGTAAATAAGCAAAATATCGTAAAAAATTAAAATCACAAAAAAAATATTTTAGGGGCATTAAAATCCTAAATCTATGAAAGGTTAGAGGGATGAAAAATGTCCCTACTAGAATCATGATCCCAAACTCAGCTAATAGCACGACTAGGTCAAGAGTACATTATCTTCAATGTGGTTCATTAAGAGTTTTCAATTTCGTACTCCACTTTTAGTGTTTTTGCACACACATATTGAACTCTCATGATTATACAGTTTCGTGATCGGAAAAGTGGGCATTGCCACGCCCACGCGAAGCAACGCGCGCCGGCCTTTTCTAGTTATAAAACGTACAAAATAGCGCTTATTGAATAACTTACTTAGTACTTACGTGTAAACAAGGTAGAAGCATGTTAGGGAAGAATATAAAAAAACTTCTGAAACAAATCTGTCTTATTTTTTATAGTGATGAAACAACAATTACAACTTTAGTATATAATGTTATCGTAGGCAAACCATTTAGGCATTTCCATCGATGCAATACAGTAAGAGAATAAAGTCTGCACTGCTTGCAAAATTCGATAAAAAATTTTGAGAGATTTATCAAGATTAAGAACAGCAGTATTTTGCCAATTCCTGAGTATTATTTTAATGTCTAACTTTTGAGTTCTTTTTTAAACCTCTGAAAGGGTTTAAGATTTTCCAAAGAAATTTTCGATAATTTGTTGGCTTTCTTGTTTCCGATTAGCCCAGCCTCTTATGTATGTGTAAGATATAAGTCGTTATGCATTATAACAAACCTTGTTCTATCTAACAAGCAGCTACCTTTTCTATTGGAAAATTTCCATAAGAAAAAGATAGCAGCTTGCTTGTTATTTTCCACACAAACTTTTATTATGCATAACGGCGATTACTGATTAACTACGGCCAATTTCATTTAGTTATATAATTCACATTGGTACAGGGTGAAAAAAATTCGAATACATGATGTGAACTTAAATTGACTCTTTAAATAATAATGTTTGCCTTTGCCAAACTTTTAACATTTGCCCTTATTTTCTACAACACTAACACAGGGGACATGTACCCTATACATTTTGCCATCCGCGTTAAAAGCATATAACAAGAAATCATAAATCCCCTTATAAAAATTGCATGCCTTATACGAAAAAAAATTCTTTGAAACACATTTCCGTTTCTTAAAAATAAAAAACAAAGTAAAAAATCCATTTATAAATGATCAAACAAGACCACCGACTAGATACAATAAATATATTTGCAACTGCACTCATTTTATTTGTTTTTCGTTTTTTTTTTGTTTTTTGCATTTGTTGCAACAATAATAAACTATAGGTTTTCCTTTAACGAGTGCAATCGAATGTGTATAAATGAAATGTATAAATGCATTTGACGGTAAAGTCATTGTCTTTTTTTTTTCTATATTTCTGCCATATTTATATGGATATTGATATGCCATAACCCAAAAAAAAACAAAAAAACAAAAAAACAAAAATCGTAAATTTACAATTGTGTTACCGCTCTTTGAAATTGCCTTTTCAATAGTTAGACGCTGTTGTCGTTGACATCGTAAATGTAATAAAAAAAATAGATGTCGTTGCGAAACTATAATAAGAAAGCTAACAAAAAACGTACAAACGTTCTTACGTTTTTCGAAAATAATAAAAATATTTGTGTAGAATTGGGTCAATTGAAAATTTATCGATAAAACAAAAAAAAAAAAAATAGAAAAAACATAAAAACACTCTACCTTGGGCTCTTCAGCCTAAAAATTTTTACATGCAAACTTGGCAAAAATAAAAGAATATTATCCAACTAAAAAAGCAAATAAAACACAGAGATGACTATACCATGCACAAAAGAATAACAGGAAGGCCGTTTGCTCTGGCTTATAAAAAGGAAGCTATAAAATACAAACTATGCTTTTTACTATTTCATATTCTATTTTTATGCCTTTTTTTACTTTTTTTCTTATTTGATACAAGTTTTTGAGCACTATGCGCTCCCTTTATTATCTAGAGCAAATAAAAATGTACAAAAAAAAACAAGGTTAAAACTACAATATTCAACACAGTAACAAGAACTTGCAGTTGTATACAGTTTGTTACTGCGACAAAAGGACTCTTATCAGGCCAAAAATACAGAAACACAAATACTAGTGAATATGCTTCTTGCTAACAAGATTTCTTTTTTTTTTTTTTTATTATTTAACATAAAATTTTTATAGAATGAAATAAATAAAAATTCTTTTTAATAATACCTCGCTCGATATACACATACATACATAGGTTGAAGTTTAATAAAAAAAAACATTTTTAAAAGTAAAATAAACTAGTAAAATCTACTTCTGTGAGTTGTGTATGTAATTTGTTAATTGTTTGTAATTTTTTCAAAAACTGTTTTAATATTTCATTTTTCCTATTTTCTAAAATATATTTTTGTGCTGCTTGAGGCGAATATTTCCTGCAGATTTCAATTTAATAAAAAGAAAATATCAAATGCTCTGCTTAAATCCACAACTAATCTTAGTTTCAAATAACCTCCCTTTAGGCTTTTTGATTAATAAGTGGATGAAAATCTTATATTTCCAAATAATCTGCAATCAGACATGTGTCTCTGCTGTCGGGAAAATATATTAAAACTCCAGCATACACATGCTTCATGTTAAATGTTTGATATTGAAAAAAATGTTGTTAAAGTTAAAATTGAAAAATAGTTGTTCATATTAATCAACCCTAACTTTTTTCTCGAACTTATCAATAGGATTGACGCGTGCCTTTTTGGTACATTAAAATTGATTCAAATATATTCCTTTTTAACTCGTATTTTTATCAATTCAATCTAAATACGATTTTTCTTTTTCTCTTCTCTATTTTGTTTTGGTGTTTTTTTGTTATTTTTTTTTGCTTGGTGTTTGTTAAAAAAGGCTTAAAGTAGAAAAATAATTTACCATGTTTTCTGTCACATTTTACAAATATTTATTTTAAATTTAACCAATAAAACTTCCTTTTTTTTCCCCACAAAAACATCAATAACAAAACGTACAAAGATAATGAATACTTTTGCATGATGTTTAGTTAGTTGCTTCGTTTGTCTATCTCCCTGTGTAAATATCTGCTTAATGATTGTATATGATGGGAATTTATAATCAAAAAGTACGAAAAAAAAAGAAGGGGAAAAGTAGTGTTCATCGAATTTCGAATACTTAAGTAACGATTACTTTTTAAGTATGTAAGAGAGAGAGCATATTTTAAGCAGAGATTAAAGTTTTCAGAATGATATAAAAACAAATAATAGTGCCGAACAAACATACAAACAGAGGGGTATATCTAAAATGTACTTCGGTATATATAAAAATTAAAAGAATTTATAAAGGCTATCTCAGCAGAAATGCGCTTTTCAAATTTAGTGTCATTTTTATCTGTGCAAGTGGCAATTCTGGAATTATAATTAATATGTTTATTCCGATTATGAAAAATGGAGCGTTTTACAAAAGAACAACGTCTTGTAATTATAAAAACTAAGAAAGTTGTGTCAACCATTTAAAAGTAATAAAAAAAAATTTAAGAAACGTTGCCAGTTATGGACAGTAAGACTTTCGTGCTGTTGTAAATAAGAGTGTCGGCGAAAACACCAAAACATTTATTCGACCTCGTTCCCGAAATCTTTAAATTTCAGGAAGCACTGCGCTGCGAATCTTAACAAAAGACTTTCATGCGTAAAAAATTTAACTTAGGCAGGAGCTCAAACCAGCAGACACTACAAAAATCCAGCAATTTGTTCAATGGGTAACAGAGTAAAGTTAAGTCAATGTAAATTTTTCAAAAAAAGTAATTGTCTCCAATGCATCGCTGAATGACGCTGAATGTATACATGAAATTGATGAATTTGGGACTCAGAAAGTTCTCATGCAATCCATGAGAAATAAGTGCACCCACAACGAGCAACAGTCTTGTGAGGATTTTGGTCAGGCGACGTAATTCCTGCTACTCTTTTTAAGATGAGACCGGAATCGCAGTAATTATTAACGGCGTCATTAACAGAAACATGATAACGGAGTTCATCTGACTTCAAGTAGATTGCATTGATCTAGACGACATGTGGTTACAGTAACACTGTGAAACCTGCCACATCCCATATGGAACAAGCCATTTATTGCAGCAACGATTTTTAGAACAAATTGTCTCAAGAATTTTTGATGTCACTGGCAACCAATATCTTACGATTTAGAACCGTGTGATTTTTTTTTTCTTATGGTTGTGTGAAATCTCAGGTTTATGCAAATAACCTAGAAATAAATATTGTGCTAAAATCTCAGATGTCACGCGTTATCGTTGAGATATGGCCAATTAATTTTGTAATTAAATATATCGTGAATTAATAATGTTCTGCAATCGAAGCCGTGACGGCCATTTGGCTGATATCGACTTTCATCTTCAGAAATAAATTAACTTTTGATTTCTTCGCTTTAAACTAATTTTTTTTAATAAGTTGATTAATCGACCTCTCTACTACTGCTAAGAAATTATAAGAAAGTCATGACAATTTCATATGTTGTGAACCGACTTAAAAAAATAAAAATTATTAAGGTGTTAAATTAGATTGATTAATTTTATTATAAGGTACCCGTTAACCACTAACATTCACTACAAAAACTCACCTACTTTTGTCAAACTTGTCAGCCATACAGTCATACAAATGTCATGTATTCTTTGAGATGACATTTATTACTTCAATAGCATTTCAAATTTTTCCAACTAATATGTATATTAAAAATGTGTGTATGTGTGTGTGTGTGTGTATGTGTGTATGCATGTATAAATCGTTATTTTTTTATCTGTACAATATTCAAAGTATTATTTACTTAATTTAAACAATTGTTTTTCTGATATGCTTTTATTTATATAAATATATATGTGTGTGTGTTTGTGTGTGTGGCATAAAATAAACACTTCAATATTCTACGATAGGAAAAAATATATCTATCCATATTGAATATGTATGTATTTTTTTTTTGTTTTTTTTTTTTGTAGAGAAGTTTAATGAAAGTATTAAATGAAAGGCACATAAACATTTTCATTTTTATTAAATTTTTCATCGACACATGATGTATTTAATTGTCGTCGATATGACTAACCAGTCAATATTTGCACTCGATGACTGATAATATGAATGTTTATTTGTGTATGAACTTCTATTCACAAAACTAAAAATCATTTTATTTATATTGTTTTAATGCCCAAAACAAATCCATCATCATGTTAATAATAATCAAACTGTATATAGTTTTCGCACTTTAAAAGCAATTAAAAGATCATCTGAATAATATCAAAGGCCTACGAGCATTATTCTACAAGTATTGGATAAACAAAAATCAAATGGCTTTTTTACAACGAAATTATATAATTACTTGCTGCATTTTAATGTAAATACTTTAAGTATTTTTTTTTCAATTATTTGTTTAAGTGTTGAATGAAAAACATAAAATCTGTATACACTTTTAGAAGATTTTAGTGACACAAAGAAGGGCGGGCTACTTTTGAAATATTGAAATATTTTCCAAGAACATTAAATTCTTCTTAAAAACTCTTTATTATTTACACGGTATATTAGGAATTCTAGCGTTTGTTTTGTACATACCAGATGCATGTAAGTGAAGGGTACCCCTTTTATTTCTAATTGCTGGTAATCGACAAATATGTTTTGAGAATTTATGGATCCTGTGGGCAAGGGGTAAAATATTTAAATAAACATACATACATACATTGTAACCATGTACGTTATATAAGATACGTGGTATTCCCAACATGAGTATAAACACACAGTGGGTATTAAAGATTGTTGTAATAAATATTTGGAATAGTGCTAAAAGAAGAACAATTTTAAAATGTATACATATTAATCAATGTTATTGTTGTTGTTGGTTCGAACAAAGAAAAACTCAAGTCTTAATGAGCTTTTAAATGCTGTTTTGGGGTTTTCTTTTGTTTTGTTTGGTTTCTTTTTTTCTTTTTAATATAAAAATGTCTGTCAATTTTGAGTAATAATCAAGTGAACTTATCAACCTTAGTCAATAGTGATATGAAACAGATAACCCAACATGTCTATCACATGTCTATATTTTGTTCTGTAGAGAAGACCAAACCAAAAACAAAACTATTAAATATATAAAATCTAGGGCATATAAATAAATAAGACTTGAAAACATTTGTGTTTTTTCTTATTCGTTGAACAAAAAATATTTTGTTAAAACTTTGTTGTTGTTTTAAAGATTAGGATCCTTTTGTTGATTTTTATTATTTTCTTTTATTCCATTATTTGGTTTAATTAAATTTTCATGTTTTCATTGCTTAAATACAAGCATTTCTCGCTCTTCATATGTTGACATACTCAATATTAAAAAAATATATATTTAGAAAAAAAGCTGAAAAGAAAACGTCGTTTAGCACTTTGTATACATAATGACAAATTGGTCTGTACATGGGGATATATTTGTCTCTTTGGTAGTTTCTTCTGGGTCATAAAACTAACACTTGAAAGTTTTTACTACAGTTTTTTCTTTCATTTTTGTTAACAAGCATTTTGTTGGAATGAATGTCTGTGAGTTTTATGTAGTTTGACAAATTGTCCAATATGACTTTGGCTATAACATGTGTAATATTTTCGTTTGGTTTATCAATTTTTTCGTTTTATATATTTACTTACATATTCAACAATATGTCTTGTCAGCATTATGGGACACAAAATAGCATGAAATGTCTGAAAAGATTATGTGGTTTGTTGGTCATTTGTGCACATTAAAAGAAAATGTCAAATTAAATTTTTTAATTAGAGAAGAATATTTTTTAAAGCAGGTACTGTAATTTATAAAATTAGAAATTTCTATTGACTAAAAGCTAGAAAACATATTATGCCTGTTTTATTTAGTAACTTTCATTTTCCTATTGCAACCTAATGTATAAAAAATATAAAAACTGAAATAATTGCGTAGAACCTCGTTATTTTATTTACTGATTTGAAGGTAATGAAAATAAAAAATAATTCGTTCTTTAAAAAAAATAATCCCAAGTACTTAAATATCGAAAAAATCAAAAAAAAATTCTTTTTTTCAAATTATAAAAAAGTTGATTTAATTAATAAAAAAATATTAAAAATAAGTTGCAAAAATGTTATTTGAAATATTTTTTTATAAAAACTTTTTAATAGTTTTTTTTATTAAACGCTTTGTTTTAAGTTTAAACATTTATTCCAAATCTTATCTCTAATGAATAGGGAAATCGATTAAGCGGTGCCGGTCAGTTCGAATGTCCGTCTGTTAGTTGTAATCAACTTTTGAAAGCCCCACATATTGTACAAATCCTTATCTGATATCAAACTTTTTTAGTCACTATTGAAATTCAACACAATCCGTTTTTAACTTCCTTAGATATAAACAGGTAAACACGAATGCCACTCTTTTTTGCCATGGCTTACCAAAAAATTTATAAATCTATAGCTTTCGTCACTTGCTATTTATTAGTATGATTGCCCTCAAGACTCTTCGAAGAATTTTGAAAAAATAGGTGATTAGTTAGAAAAGTTATCGGTAAAAGTAATTTGGAATATTTTTACGGAATTATGAATCAAATATAGAAATTACTGATTTGTACTCATCTATTCCCACACTATTGATATCAAATGAAATTGCTTGAGTAGTAGAAAAAAAACTATAAAGATGTTTAAAATTCAAGATTACTTCCGAGAGAAAATGACGCAAAATGAGTATCAGATGAAAGAGTTTGACTAGTATAGTTAATTGTGAAAAAGTTCATAATTGAAAACAGCGTCGAAAGTAATAAATCCAAATGCCATATAAAACTTAATCTAGGTGACATTACGATGTCGTCACTATGCATATGCCTACATGATGGTTAAGAGTATTCCTATGGTTGACACAGCCGACTATAGCACTCTTCCCATTAAAAAAGCAGTGCAGACTTCATTCCCACTCAAATGCTTAAACTTGTTGCATACGTAGGCACAAACACTTTGTCTCCTGTACTGCGTATTATTGCAGCAGTTATAAAAAGCCATCTAATTTACTTCAATAGTAAATATTTTTTTACATTTCTGCCATTACCTTCTGTAAAGGGAGGGTATGATTATATCGATCCCGATAGGAATGAAAGTAGCGGTTATTAATTGCAAAAAACACCTAGAAATTGCGACACCGCATATAAAAATCATGTCTTCTAGAAGCGCTGTTGGAAGCAGGTAAGCACTGAATAAGCGACTCTAGAAGCTCGTTTTGCGAATGAAGTTCTTTGGTGGGCAACTTGTTTAGTTTTTTACGCTTCAGATTCATTGTTTGTTTTCATTTCTTATGTCATAACAAAATATATAAGTTAGAAAATAATATTTATTTAAAGATATTTCATATAATGCACTGTTGTTTTGTTTGCGTAACAAAACATAACAGTTTTTATAATCAAATCTATACTAAAATGTAATGCTGAAACTGCTTGTTAATAGCAGTGTAGTATAGTGTAAGAAATGTGAGGTTTTTTTGTAGCTATTAATGTCTTACCCATAATTTCTTTAGCTTGAAATAAAAAAAGCTAAGCTTAACCAATAGCATTTTGCTCATTTACAAAATATGCGCCTCACTGAGTTCCTAATATTTTAAGTTTCATTGTATTCATATCCAAGCTATAATTTTATTTTTTCAGAGTCCACAAAGTCTTTTTAAGCAATTTTTCTTTATTATTTATTTTTAATTTATGCATACTTAGTTTGTTGATTAATGATTAAAATGGTGTAATAAACAATATCCGTACAAATTAGAAACAGCCAAACGAGTAGGTACATCCCAAATCAATATGTATGCGTTTTTGCTTTTTTTTTTTAATATATAATTGATATTAAAATGGTTGATAATCATATAATCATATGTATGTATGTATACTTATGTATGTATTCATGCTGCTGTTAATTTATACCATACACCTATAAACTAATAAAACAAGCTTGTTAATTATGAGAAAATTCGATCAAATCCCAATCAAATTTGCATAAACTATTAACTACAAATCAACCAACATTATAATCATTTACGTTTCCGTAGAACTGGTATAATCAAAAATATTGAAAATAATTTAGTTCAATGTGAAATAAAAAACAAAAAAATTAAATTTTTGTGGAGCACATATTTAAAACAAAAAATAACAAAATTATATTGTAGTTTTCTTTTTTAAATTCTTTTACAAGTTTTTGTTTTCCTAAATCCTTCCTCAATTTACTGTTCCCTTAATTCTTATTTTCCTTCTTGTCAATGTTTTGTACCTTCTATAATTCAATAGCAGTAGTAGTGTCAGATGTCAATATGTGATGGTTGCCACAGTCAGACAAGCATATTGTATATGATTTGCATACATTTTTTTAAAAACCGTAATATGTTAATCGGGAAATGTGTTGACATGTAAAACAAGCTATAAAATTGTATATTTTAGGAAAAAACATTTTTATGTTTCATTTCGAGTAAAGCGTAAAACTGTTTATGAATTCGAAAACATTCTTTATTAGTACAAATCATGTTGTCAAATTTGTATCAGGTCTATGGGGATTTTTCATTGTAAATGTTTAAATTAAAATACATGGCATATATTTTGTTTCTAAAATGTATATCTATACTTTTAATTGAAAATGTTTTTCAATAAACACTTTGCCATATATAAATATTAAGTTAATTTATTAAGGTTTTTGTTCGTTTTGAACAGTTACAAAATTTATGGAGAAAAACTTGTCAAAAGACGTTGTAAAACATGATGGGCAGTTTAGGAAACATTCAGTTTCTTCTGTAAAAGGTATTATTTAAATAGTATTAAGTTTCTGCTGTATTTAAAAACCCCACGACAATATTCGGTTTAAAGCTTATTATAAATTTCTAAGAATAATTCGAATTCATAAACACCTAAAAAATCTTGTGTGAATAAATGTTGCAATGGTGTATTGCAGTTTCTTCAAATAAAGTTCAGTACCTTAAAAATAAAAAATTAAGGCGATTATGTTTTAGTAGACATTTTAGAATTTAATGCGAAATGCTGTTAAACTTCTTATGCATAAAATGAATTTAATATTGTCAAAGTTGAACTTCGCTAATATTCCTGCCTGTTCTGCATTTCGTTTGGATTCAAAGCTATATGAAAATTCACTCAAAACACGAAACATGCGGAAATTACAAAACCACATTTTATATCTAGCTGGCAGCATTTCATTCCAAAAATTAAACAGTCAATATGAACAACCAATACTTCAGCTGAACACGCAGTTTTTTATTTTTTAATTTGTGCTCAATTTAAATCATACACTTTTTGCATTTTAAATGGTTTTCCATATTTTTAAAATTCGTAATTATAAACTTTTGTGTTTACATTTTACTGTAAAAAATCGACTTTAAACTAGTTTTTATTTTAATATGTTATCTCACAATAGAACTAGCCCTAGCAGCAGTTTTCCAGTCAACACAGTCTCATATTCCGTCTTAAGCCTAATATTCTGTTGAATATCTCATACGAAGTACTGTTAAACTCCATATAAAAAGATTCGTACAAAGTTCTTATGGAAAATTGTTGTCCAAGCAGTTCTCTGTTTATAATATTTAAAATGTTTCTGCCAACATTCAAGCAACATTATATTTCATACGAAATAATATGAAAAATAGTTATTTCGTACAAAACTTAAAGCAGGAGCTGATCAGTTTTTTTGTTTGCTAGACTTAAAAATTTTTTTTACGTAAAATTTTTCGTGTGAAATAAATAAAGTTGCTCGACATATTTGACAAATTAAAACATAGTATTTAGGTTTAGTATCTGTCATAACTAATTTATTTATATCAATTCTAAATTCTTTCATTTAAAGTACATGAAATCAGTTTTCAAAAAAAAAAAAAAAATTAATGTTACTTAAGCTAAGCTTGCACAGCCAGCAACACGAATCGTTAAATATTTATTAAATATTTTTATTACAAATTTGAGCAATTTAATGCATTATTTTTTATTGTAAAAGTTCTTGAAAAAGTACAAAAGTACCGAATTTTCCTTTGCTGCTAAAAAATCTTACCAAAATTTTACAACTTATATTAAGTATACTGTCAACTTGAACAAATTTATTACTATTTCAATATGTTGCTAAACTTAGGTCAACATGTTGCAAATTCTGATTGTCACTAGTTAATGCCTAAAAATAATGAATTTTTGTAAATAATATTTTTGGAAAAAAGCACTTGCATATATGCTATTTAATGGAGATTATCAATTGAATCTAGACAACACATCCAAATTAAGCTTATTGTATTGTTTGACCTTTTTTTACACCATGCATGCTTTTGTTTTCCCATTGTATCTTTCTTGCTATTCCCAATTATGCCCTGCACTTTGTCTGTTCATCCTTATTACAATGTGTATAATTAATATTTATTTATATGTTTAAACTTGTATATTTTATTTGATAAAAAAATTATTAAATATGTGTTTTGTATAAATCACTTAAGTTTTTTAATCATGCATATCAAAAAACATATAATAATTGTTTGTTGTAATTAAATGATTTAAACTAATTTATTAAAATATTTCATAATTTCAATTCAAAGACAAACAACATCTTCTTTTTTACGTTACAGATGTGCATCACGCCACCTAATATCAATAGTTATATCCCAGAAGCTTTCAGTTTTCTGGTGAGTGCAAAACTGCTTTTAATTTGTGCCAAAAGATTTTTAACTACATATATCGGGCTTTAATAGTTTTTTTTATATTCTTTTCGCTCCACTTACCCTTGTTTATCCTTAAAAATGCTTACCTATCCTTTTATCACCAAAAACTACTGCTTTTTTTTTCAAAAAATGTTTAAAAATTTAATGTTTTAATTTTTGATTTATGTAAAAAAAATATAATATGTTTTATATTTATTATATAATTATCTTCATCTAAATTCATAAAATTTTAAATGAACTTGAAATGTATTTTATTTAAATTTCTGATCAAAAAATATCTTAAACAAGATTTTAAATTCATTTAAGCCCTATTTGCTTATTATTTCTATTGCCAACATTTTTAGTTCTAGTGTTTGATTTCATAAATATTTTGAAACATTTGTTCGAGTTATTGTATTTAATTACATGGTTTAATTTAATAAAATTGGACTGTTATTAGCCTAGTATTATGTTTCAAATTGTAAAATATGTTGAGAAACAATAGTTTTTTCACACGAAGCATTTGACATATAAAAATTATTTTTAAATCGAGCAAAAGAGAAATATTTATTATACATAAATATTTTGCTTAGAATTTTTAAAAAAAGCTATTAATATTACTTCATAGGAATTAAAATATTACTGAATGTTCACAGGAACGTTTTATATATTTTAACGTTATAAACAAAGTACTGATATGGCAACATTGTTGTAAATTTGTCTATGTTTGAATTTAGAAAATATGTAAAGTAACATTAGTTGTTTCACAGGAAGAATTTTACATACAAAACTATAATATTTAAGTCAAGCCCAAAAAAATCCATCCATCCTTTAAATGTCGTACAAAATATCTATTGTTTATTATATTTCATCTATATATATAAAAGTGAAACTCTGTGTGTGTGTGTGTGTGTTAGCTATAGACTCTGAAACTGCAAAACCGATCGGGCTCAAACTTTGGTAAGTTGTTGTACACATACCGGGGAGTGTTTATGGATGAAAAAAAGTGGGCGGGGCCACGCCCATAAAAAATTAGTTATCAGTTTTAGCTACTTGCACTTGACGATTTTTCTGAATTTTTGCACACATATCGAGCTGTCATGACTAAATAATTTCGTGATAAGAAAAGTGGGCGGGGCCACGCCCCTAAAAAAGTTTTAATTTTGAGGTACTTGCACTGGACCGATTTTTCTGAAACTTTGCACACATATTAAGCTGTCGTGACTTTATAATTTTGTGATTAAAAAAGTGGGCGGGGCCACGCCCATAAAAAGGCTACAATTTTGAGGTACTTGCACCACACCGATTTTTCTGAAACTTTGCACACATATTGAGCTGTCATGACTAAATAATTTCGTGATTAGAAAAGTGGGCAGTGCCACGCCTATAAAAAAAAGGTATCATTTTGAGGTACTTGCACTTGACCGATTATTCTGAAACTTTGCACACATATTGAGCTGTTATGACTTTACAATTTCGTGATTAGAAAAGTGGGCAGGGCCACGCCCATAAAAACAATTTTAATTTTGAGGTACTAGCACTGGTCCGATTCTTCTGAAACTTTGCACACATATTGAGCTGTAATGACTTTACAATTTCGTGACTAGAAAAGTGGGCAATGCCACGCCCATAAAAAAATTATAATATTTAGGTTTTTGCACTTGATATTCAATTAAAATTCAGAATGCATTTCGATTCATTAAGGGGCGTAGCAACGCGCGCCGGGTTTGGCTAGTATCAAATAAAATGTTGCTTAAATGTTGACAGAAACAATCATATGTTTTTAACATTATATACAGAGTACTGACTGGACAACATTATTTCATAAGTATTTCTTACAAATTATTTTATATAGATTATTTTATATAAAAGTTCACATGAAAGCTTTAACAGAACACTAGGTTTTAACGACGACACTTTGCTTAAATATGTATAAAATGCTTAGCAACATTAACTATTTCACTCGAATAATTTTACAAAAAAAAAATTTTTGAATTGAGCACAGCTTCGCTTTAAATTTAATACGAAATAAATATTGTTAACATTATTTCATACGAAAGGAAATGTTTTCAAAAACATTTCACATTTTTTCCAGAGTAACGCTAAAGCAACATTATTCCGTAAGTATAAAAAAAAAAAAGTATAAAAATTTTTATATGGAGTTTGACAACAGTTCGCATTAAATGTTTAATAGAACACCTAGGCCTTAACAAAAATATTTAATGTTAATTTTTATTACTGCGATGGTGTATGTCTCTATTAATCAAACTAAAAAGTTCTTAGCAACTGGGTATAAATATATGTTTAACGATTAATTTGCCTTTAAATTTCTACTTATTTTAAATGTTGTATTTGGTGAATTTAAAGAATTGATACTATGACTTACTGTCGAAATGTCATAATTGCAGGAAATTTTGTAATTATTCAACGGTATTGTTTTTTTTATTGTTGAAATTTTAAACCATTTTAAAATATAGAAAATTATGACAATACGACAGTAAGCAAACCCTGCAAATTTACCAATTATAAATTATGTATACAATTATATTTTTGCAACAATGTTGCTATACTCCTAACACAAGCTTAAATTAAAACATTTATAGTTAAAAAGTATATACATCGTACTTTTATATTGTAGCCGTTTTTTATCTACATTTTTATTCAAACCACATTCAGTCATGCCATATTGCTTCAATGCACAATGTCTTAATTGTGTTTTTCAACTACATTTTTTTCTCTTTTAACGACTTTTAACTAAAACAACTCTAGAACTATATACTATATATTTTTTTAATGGAATTTGATAAATATTATAAAACACTTTTATGGCTGATGTTGCATACAATTCTTTTGTGTTATTCTTTATCTATGTGGTGTATATGTATGTATACATAATTTCTTTCATGCATATAAACATATTTCAAAAAAGAACACATAAGCTTACAATTGAATTTTAAAGTAATCGCAATCCTAATGGTGTCATAAAAAGTAACGACTATGACGGATAAAAGATGCATACATTTCTAACAACTTTGTTGTACTATACTTCTTCTCATTCATAAATACATTTGTTTGTACGTTTAAAAAATTCTTTTACTTCTCTTTTTGTTTAGAACAAAAAAATTTAGAAAAAACTAAAACATGTTTTCGTGTTAAAAATATATGTTTATATTCCTTCAATTCTAGAATAAAATGGCGCCATTTATGAAGTTACGAGAAAATTTCTTTTTAAAATTCATTAAAAACTTAATTTTTTGTGTTTAGTCTTTTATAAATTTCTGCTGTTTACGGCCAAAGGAGCAAAACTGAAATAATACAACAATTTGCCAGAAAAAAAAATTGACAAAAAGCACATCTCTTTTTTGTGCAAACTTTTAAACATGTTATCATTTTTTTCTAAACAATTATAGCGCAGGAAAAAACTGCAGAGACATACACTTCCTTTTGTTTAGTTTTTTGTTTTAAAATGTTTGTTGGCTCCCTAAAACAACTGTTGCCATTACGGATAAAAATCGTTAACACTCTTGTCTATTTGCAAGTTTTTATTCCTGCATTTTTTTTTTTTTTTTGTGAACAACTTGTTTCATACCACTTCGCCATTTTATGTTATATGTTTAATTCCCGTTTTTTTTGTCACACCCTTCATCAAGAGTGCCAGTTTTGTCCTAGTGCATTATCCGTTTGTAGCCTTATAAATAGAACATTAGATTGAGGAATTTTCCGGGTATTGGTTGAAATCAACTTTCTCAAGTCCCCAGATGTTTTACATGCCCGAATGCATTGTTAATATATCAGACAAATTCGAAGAGTTATGCATTTAAAAGGCAGCCTATGAAGTAAACAATATTCATGTTTAAGTATTTAAAAATTCGAAAGCTTAGAAATATGCAAATATAAGCTGAATACGAACTCGATATTCGATACATAGCATATTAATTTTAAGTATTCGAAATAACTAATATCATAATGAAATATAAATTATTTCGTATCATATGGGTAGGTCCCTGAATCATCTGGAATCGAAAATATTAAGTCTTTAAAACCGGGAGAGCCCATAAAAATGTACATAGTCGTACTTACTTAGTTGTCATTTTCTGAAAAATTACCTGTACGTGGTTTAGCGCGGTTTCATTTGAGAGGTAATCAGGTTGCCTTTGATTTGATTGACAACACGATTTCTTTCTTGGAAAAATCAGAGGTAAATTTTAGCGACCTATAATTCGTTGGAGTATATCTCTACCCTTTTAAGGTTTTTTTTTTTAAATATGTGTTAAAGACGGTTTTCTTTTTCACATTTGTAATAAATTTCAAGTCGGGGTGATTTTTAAACGCAGAAATATAAAGTAAATTTTTGAATTTTTCTTCGACTAAACCTACCAAAAATTAGCAATTCTCTTTGAGATGGTCTAACACATATTCGAATATATATTTTATAATTAGTCTGTGTTATAATATTACTGAAGCGTGCCCTAAATTCTATATTGCATATTTACTTGTTTATTTTTAATAAATTTTGTAGGTTTTTAATGGTGTGGGGGTTTCTAACCCGCCACAATATTTTTTGTTTTAAACTTAAACATGCATACTTCATATGTGAAGCACAAACGTTCGTTTCGAGTTGCATTTTACTTCAACATATATTTTGTTTGGAGTCTAGCATTTTTATAAATATTATTTTTTCACAATTTTCACACAATTGCCAGCTCGGGAATATTAAATTTTGGTAACTAGAAGACGAAAGCATACATACATATGTATGTATGCCTCAACACAAAAGTACGAGTATTTTAAATGTCTTTGCCATTTTAAAAAACCCCAAAATACATGATCCTCTTTAATTAGAAAGTTGTTATAAAAATCAGTTTTTAAATTTATAAAATTTCTGTTGGTGATCAAGTGTTTAAATTTTCCCCACAATTGTATGCATTCATATCTTATTTTTTTCATTATTTAAGTTGAGTTTCTTCTAGCACCACACTGTTACACCGTTTGTGTTTTTAACATTTTCAAATTATGTGCATTCAAAATGATGACATTTTTTCTTTGTGTTGCTGTATGTTTGCACGCAGTTACAGCTAGTTTGAATGAACCTATGTAAGTGCAAATACATTTTTTGAAAATATTGCCCCCACAAAGTTCATGCGGACAAATTGTTTTAAAGTAAAAAAAAACTATATTCATGAAATTAGCTTTCTTCACAAAGTTAAAATTAAACTAAGTCTTATTAATTTTATTCCTTAGATGATAGATATGGTTTAAAAGTTGTATCTTTGAAACCTTTGGCCTTTTTAGCAAAAGAAATTCAGTTTTGCAAAAGGGTTCAAAACTTATTTTGGTAAAAAGCCTACCTGTTAATAAATATTAGTCAGCAAATATGTCTACTTGCTTTATTTAAACGAGAATAACAAAAACAAGATTATGCATTCTGAGAGTAAAACATTTTTTGTTCTGCGCATGTACGTCATATCAGACTAGCACTTAAGAAAAGAAAAACATAAACAGTGAGATATTTATAAATTAAAGAAAAAAATATAAATTTCTTGTTTCTTTTTATTTATTCATTTTTTATATTGTTGTTACTATTTATTTATTTTAACACTTTATTTAGTTTTCTTTATTTTTGATACGATTCACGCATACAAACTTTGTTGCTGATGTGACGTCACACACAGGAGAGCTTGTTTTTACTAATTACAACAAACATGCGCAATCTTTTTTGTCATTATTGCTAAATAATTTTTTTCTCTTTAACGTGAAGCAGTTGTCTTTCCATCTTTACCTTTTTCATTGTTTCCCATAAACTAATGCTTTTTTTTTTATTTTAATCATTTAAAATCTATTTTATTTCCATTTTTAATCATAATGATTTATTTGCTTTATTTTTGTTCTTTTAGTGTTGGAATAATTGTGATCAACAATTGGGTCCATTTCCTTTAAATATCAATTCAGCTTTGCGTCAGGGATCTTTGGTGATAACGGATATTGCTTGGGATCAAGCCATCACGAATGCATCAAAGCAATGCTTAGTTACTTGGGAGGTCTCTGGAGGCGGTTTAATGGGCAACCTATTGACTGATAGTTCTACTGTTGAATTATCCCTCTGGTCAGATACAGTATATCACGTACAAGTTACGTGCAAACATAAGGTAAGTTTGATTAAACAAAATCTCTATTTAATACTACAACAACAACAGAAAAAAAAACCATTAAACAGTAAAGTCTAAAAAAGTTAAAACAGTTGTTTCTCAGGTCTTTAAAATACTGCAAAGAACAACTTAAAACATGTATATTGGCCTCTACTGTTAGCATAAGCATTAAGCTAAGCGCCATCATTATTTTCATCATAATGATCTAACCTTGGCCAAGTCTTTGTACTTTGTTTGATGGTGGCTTTTGGTGATGGCGGCTTCATTAGTATTAACATCTTATTTTTCTTTTGCTTTAGCTCTAACTATTCTTCCATCCTATGTGTTCTATATATATTTTCTTAAGCAACAGTTCGGCCACAATCAAGTTGTTTAGCGAATCGAGTATAAAGCTATCAAAAGCATCTGGGGAGTTAAAAAAAAAAAACAACAACAACAACCTAATATTACAAACATTATAATTTTATTGTATACATTACTTCTTCTTTTAGTTCGTAAAATTTTCGATCGTGATCATCATAATTTTTTTAGAGATTTTTTTTTTCTCAACTCCTATTTGGTCAGAAATGATCATGTTGCAACATTAAACGTAAGAAATCTTCCCATTATTCAATTTTTATTCTCCATATACAAACAAACCTTGCACAAGACCACCACCAATTGTTTGTTTAATGCAGCGTTGTCAACTTTAAGATTTTGAAAAGCACCGACACCGAGAAAAATATTTCGTGCTTTTTGGAAAAATCACTGGATAATCTTAAGGTTTTTAGTTTTTTTATTTAAGTTGCTAGTAGAACCCCAATCGCTTTGCTAGCCCAAAGCTTTGGCTTTGTATTTATTGGGAAAAAGATATAAATTTTTTCTGCCAACATTTGGCAATAATTATCACAAATAGTATTTCATTCACATGGGGGCATCAATTCCCCTTCTACGATTCTTACCATTTCGGTTTCTAATTAGGAAATTGTTATCAATAGTAATTCGTACCAAGGTTAAAACAAATAAAGATTAAATTTTTCAATCAACTTCAAATTATTTTTTTAGTTTAGGTGCGGGGGCACCACATCCTTTGCTCGGATTTAATCAATTTTATGCCCGAAATTGTAAACTGATTATATTTATAATTTCTGGGACGGAATGGGACTCAGTCAGATCGGGGTTACCTTGTAATCTCTGAGTAACGAATTTACCCGTTTAAGGAAGAGGTCTGCTTCGATATCCCCCACTACATGCGTATATATTTTCTGCATATATGCCGCTGTTCATATTATCTTTCTGTAGAAGGTACCACGCCGCCTATTTAATCTAATATAATTATTGAAATGAATTGTAAAATTTTGTATTAAAATTTAATAAAAGTAAAACACACACACATATCATTAAGCAATTAGTAAAGACAATGTTAATATTGTCATCTTACTTAAATTGTTAATCAGTAACGAAAATTAATATTAAGTATTCGGTGTCACGGAAGCAGAAGAAAAGCACTAAATAGTTTTTAAACATTTTAACAATGCACTGACGCAAATATTTTTTGTGACGAAAATTTCAAAAATCACTAAAAACAGTGCTAAAATCACCATGTTTACAAAGCTGTTTTAATGACCATATGTAGCATTTTGCATTTCTTTTTTCTCTTTCTCTCTCTCTCTCTCTTTTTCTACTTCGGGGTTTTTATGGTGTGGTGTGAAAGCTATAGTAATTGGCTAATTACATCAATGTTTTTCTAGCTGTTGACAATTGTGTTACAAACTTCAAACATGATTTCTGCAGCAACATCAAGCCACACACACACACACACACCTGCACTGAGGGAAATAAAAACTTAAATTAAGCTTTTGCCATAAAATGTTGCATGATGACTTAAGTCGTTGTTGTCCTCCTTATAGCGTGTCTTGTTGCCTGATGGCATGCAATCATCATCATACTCGTATACTAAAGACAAGTATTCAATATTCTAGCACTCGCTTTTATTTTTATGGTTTTGTTTCTTGTTTTTGGATCATTTAAAGTTAAAATACAATTTATGGTGGCTTTTTTAGTATTTAAAAAAGAGTTTTTTTTCGTGTGTCTGTTTGTCTTTGTGTCATTTCTCTTCAGTGTGTGCTTATATACATACATTGCGTGCCTAAGATTAGTGGAGCCTACGTTTTTGACATTAACACGCAACAATTCTTAAAATAATTTACTAACAATCCAACCAACATGCTTCAGTTACAGTACTTCGTATAAAAAAAAATACTTCTTCTGAAATCATTGTTATTAATGATGTTTCTTCTTTGTGTTCTTAACTATCTACTAAGTTCCTGAAAAAAGAACTAAGAAACATTACAATTGCAGGTGGCTTGTTAAACTTGCATTGACATTTGATGATGAAAACATATAACTATCAATTGATCTTGTCAGTTTCAAATTGATTTGTAAGCATTAAAACAAAATGTATTAGAAGAGTAATTTGTTCGGTAGTAGCCGTACCTATAAAACCTTACAATTTACAACAAATGTAGGCAGCCTAGTCCCTCTATTGAGAAACATAATCTGTAGCAGAAATAACAAACTGCATATTAATCTAAAATTGTTTCTCATGTTTAAGATATATCAGTATACTGAGAGTATGTATGAGAAGTGACTGTTCAAGTCATATATATTGTCCGCTGTGTTACGTGTACATCTTCCCTACGTCAGAAGTTTTCAATGTTTTGTTCTTTCAATAGATGGACCGTTTAACAATACCAAAGTACACTTTTAAAATGTGAAGTACTTAATTTATTACTTAATCTTGTACTTTTATAAGAATAAAAGAAGTCAAATAAGGATAAACAGCAATGGCATACATCAGGCTTATTGTAGCACTTGTGAATGTTAGCCCTGTGGTGAATGCGGTGAATGTTCGGTCAATCGTTTTGGGCTTATCGGCACAGACTAGCGTCTTGACATACAATCACAGATAATAGTAAAACGGTGTTAAATCGTAATTCACCAATCCAAAACATAAAACTATGCTGTAACCAAACGTTTCCTTCAAATGTTGCTTCATGTTGTTGGTACGAACCAATGATCCCACCAGTCCAAAAAAGACGCCAAACAAACATGAGGATTATCGTCATTAACGAATTCCTTAAAAAAAATGAGTTTTATCGCTAAACAAAATTCGCTCATAATCAACGGGATCAATGACGATCTTGCTTTGTGCCCATTCACCGAATCTGCGCCATGCTATTCATGCATAAGTCTATTAATATTGTAATGCCAAACCAAACTAAACCTGAATAAAAAACACTCGGTGGAAGCAAATGCTAAAAATGACTTGTGTATGTTCCGTGGTTCTTAAGTTACTTTAAGGCCACATTTAGATGAGTTAATTCCTAAAGTATATTAAACTTTAGCACTTATAAAAAGATATTTAAATAAATTTTCGGATTCATATATTAATGGATGCATCATTTGTGAGGTCTAAACTTGAGTATGGTGCTTTTAATTAAAGTCCTCATTGCGGTATTCGTTATTACCTTACTCTAATTCTATTCACTCGCTACTGCGTTAATTTTGGATGTATTAAAGGATAATATTGATTTCCTAGAACTCTCAGACATACTATTATTTTAAGTATCAAGTAGGTTGTTGCATGACAGATATTTGTTTTTTTTGTTGGTTTGCATTATCAAAATTATGTACTTAATCGTTTATTTATTAGATATTTAATTTTGTCAGTTTATTTGAAAAGTGACAGATATTTTGTTCTCTTAGAAAACCATGACAATATAACACAAAAGGATAACTTTTGAATGCAAATAATATATAAGAAATCGAAAAATAGAACTAGTGAGAGGATCTGATTAAGATGTGTTAGAAGAAGTTATATTTGATTGGTGTTTAATTCTTTCAAGAAAATTTCATTTTGAATTTCAAGAAAAAGAATATAAGAATTGTTTACCATCCTAATATGCACTCATAATCAAATTTTAAGCAACAACAATAAAATACCTTTCATTTTAATTAGTAGGGTATTATACGATCGTTCTTGAGGTTGCATAATGTTCTTACTTTTTAGTTATAAATTAATAATCATATAAATTTTATTTTGTTTAATTTCAGGAAACTGGTGGCATGCGAAGATCTTTCAAGTTGATTGTGGATACCCATAAACTAGGCGATAGTTCGGCCACGGGCATGCAAGCCATTGCACTGGATTCTACATTTGGCAGGAAAAATCTACCACATATTTATGGAGCCGAATCAGTACCTACTTCTTCTGGTGAAGCTGACTCTAGAATGCGCATTCTCAAGGATAGTTCCAAAGATTTTCTCACACCCTATAATCCCAATGTAAATACTAAATCTTCATCAACCGCCTCCACGTCCAGTACAGTCATCAACCAAGTTAAAACTCCTAACGACGTTGAAAATGAAGTTGTACCCAAAATAAGTGTTAAGCGCTCCAAGCTCTTAAGTCTGATAACAGCAAATGATACTAACATTGTCCAGACTGTATTAGTGTCTGTTGTGGGTTCAACAATTTTATTTTCTGTCATTTTAGTCTTGTTCCATCTCATACGTCCAGCACGAAAAGAAATTCCAGTCATCGACAAACAAGTGCTAATACAAAATGAGTTGCTGCCCAGTCAATTGCCCCTTGACCCAGCGCCTGTTTCACAAAGTTTAGCAAAACCATCAGCTAACAATGATCAGCGTACCACATTACATGTGTAAATTTAGATTTCTAAGATCAGTTGTATAGTCCTGTAAATATTTTAGGATATTTTTTTATTATTTTATTTTTCACTGTTTTTCGAGTGTATGTGATTGTGTAAATACAGCATAGTAATAAATTTAATAAAACTAAGTTTACTTTTTAATCACAGTGTAAATATTTATTTTATTTTTGTTCAGTTTTTTGCTTGAGTTTGACGTTTTAAGCTTAGAACGTGTGAAAGAATTTGTGTGAGCGTGTATAAATGTGCGTGTGTCTAGCTTTAAACTAAAATTTTGTATTCAAATATATGTAGATATTAGCAGAGAACAGAAAGAAAACGATTTGGCCATATTTACCTGACAGTGTTAGTTTATTTGCTTAAACTTCAAAAGCTTTTTGTTGATTTATTTTTTAAGTCTAAATAATGTAAAGTTAAGTCTTTCAACAAGGTCAGATCGTTTCAATACTTAAACAAACCGAACCCACAAATAAACATCTAAGTAATATGAAATACTTCAGTTAACGTAAGGAGTAAAATATTTATTTAAACATAAAATCAACAACAATAGCAACAGCAACTAAAAGATTTAAATTCCATAATTAAAGTGAGTGAGATTCGAAGAATGTGCAGAAAAACTAGCATGTAAGATGTCTAGTCCTTTAGTCTAAGATTTAATGCAGAAAGTATAAATGAGTGTAAGAGTGAATGTCATGTTGGTTTTATGAGTTAAACTAGAATTATTTTTTTTTTTTGGTTTATTAAAAAATTGAAAAACAAACAAAGTCATATAAACCCAGTGTAAAAATATAAATGACTTTGATCTACTCTTTAGTTTATTTTACTGATTTGTGATATTTTTGGTTTTTCTTAACTTATTTCGTTTCTTTTTTTTTTTTTTTTTGTTTCTTTTGTTTTGTATTGTACAAAATTTATCTACAACACATGAAAAAAATCAAAAATATCTTCCAGTCAAACGCAAATTGAAGAATATTGTAAAATACGCCAACTGTCTAGAGATATGAAATCAAGTAATCAGTTTAATATAAAATTATATATACAGTTTATATTTATATAAGCATATGCAGAACTATAAATATTTAATTAAATATAAAAAGAAAAACTAAAATAAGGACAATTAGTTTTAAATCATGTAAATATCAGCCATCAAAACAAACGGTCAAATGCAACTCTTTTGTAACAAAAAATACAAATTAGCATATAAAACAAATAAATAATTAATTCAGAAAATTAATTAAACAATAAGAAAAACAAAAAATAATAATTTATAAAATGTCTGCGTGTGTTTCAAACAAAGTCAAGCAATCATCACTAACAAAAGAAAAAAGAAATAATAAATAAAAATGAAATAGTTAAAAAGCTAAACAGAAGTATATTTAAAAAAAACTTTAAATATATTTTTATAAATCATTAACACCTCTAGCTAAAAATAAATCTGTCAAATTTACAAAACAACGAAAATATTTTATTTAATTTGCTCAAGTTTTCTTAGTTCTTATTTTTTTTAATTTGCCAAAAAGAAAAGAGGCACACGTTTGAAGACTGATATCCTTAATTATTAATGTGTATTCTTAAATCCCTTTTACTGCATTATTAACTTTTAACTTGTTTCTTTTATAATCTAAATTTATTTATATAAAAAAAAATTGTTATTAACTTCAAGTTTTCGTTTAAATGTTATTTTGCCTAATTGTCTTAATTAACTTGGCCTGCTGGCTAAGGTAGACTTAATTTATATTAACAACACAATTCTATTACGAAATTAAATTAAAAAACAAAATCAATCATAAAATAAATTATTATTCATGTTTCATCAGCAAACATAACAAATTGTAATTAGTAGTTATATTATAAATATTAAAATCAAATAAGAAAATATAAAACAGATATAAAATGAAAAATAAAAAAAAATAAAAACAAAAATAAAGCGATAATGAAAAGAAAAACTTCAAATAGCATTTTTATTTCACGGAAAAACTACAATCCTTAGGATTTCTACAAAATCAGTAAAACAGTGTACATAGGATTTTATCCAATCGCACAATGGGGCCAAATTTCCCTTTTTAAGGATAAATTTTTTTTGCCCAAACTTTAATAATGAGACTTAGTTAATTTTATGTGAGGAGCTCATAGAGCAAACTGAAAGTTCCAATGAAGTCTTGGTGGTAAAGGAGAGGGTACAAGTACCCCCATACATATAAATAATTTTTCCTTTAAAGGGTCCGCCGAATAATTTATTTTTTTTTTAAATGCTTTAAAAAAAGTGTAGCTTCGGCCGTGTAGCACGTAGCGCCGTCCTGTTAAAACCAAATGTTGCCAATATCCTCCTCTTGAATTTTTGTGAACAACAATTCGTTCAACATGGCCCGATAACGATCGCTATTGACTACGGCTACTCCTTGTTCACTTTCGAAGAAAAATGGCCAATTATGCCTCCGGCACACATTCCGCACCAAACAGAGACTCGTTTTGGGTGTATCGGCTTTTCAATGTATGCATGCGGGTTTTCTGTGACCCAAATGCGACAATTGTGCTTGTTTACATACCCGCCAAGATCAAAAAGGAGTTTTATCTGGCAAAATCGGCCAAAGTAATGTCGCAATATTTCCCAGCATTTTTCAAGCGTATACACAACCATATTCGCTTAGCGGAAGGATAAAACTAATTATCTGTCAATTCAGACATGAGCTAAGCGTTACCATTCACGAAATAAGCACTAGTTGAAAAAAAAACGTTAGATGGCGGACCCTTTATATAAAGCGAAACTGCAATAATGAGTCCCATTAATTTGTTGTAAGTAACTCTTAGAACAAACTACATATTCCAACAAAATCTTGGCAGTATGGGAGTATGTTGCTGCAAATTTTAATATATTTCATTGAAACATATAAAACATTATTTAAAATAGGACAACACATGTGCTAACAAAAACAGTATCTCTTATAATGCACGCTACTGTTTTAAACCCATAATTATACCCTTCACCTGTGCGCAAGGGTATATACAGCTTTGTCATTCCGCTTGTAATTTCCACAATTTTCATTTCCGACCCCTAAAAGTATATATTTTCTGAAAGCTTATGTATATAGGAGTCGATTAAGCCCTGATCGTCTGTCCGTGTGTTGGTTGAAATTAACTTTTAGAAGCAACTATATGTTCCTCAGATTTGTGTATGGTATCAATCTTTTGGAAATATTTGCAATAGCCCTAATAACTTTTTGAGATATGAGCAAGTAAACACGACTGCCCCTGTTTTTATACCCGCCACCAAAAAAAATGGTGGGGGTATATTCATTTTGACATTCCGTTTGTAACACATCGAAATATCCATTTTAGACCCCATAAAGTCCCCATAAAGTCTGAATCAGAGTTTGATTTGATGACGATCTAGCTATTTCCGTCCGTCTGTTCGTCTGTTGAAAGCACGATAGAGGTCGCACCGAAAAAGTTAGGAAGCTTATATTTTTCCAGAATCTTTCTTATAGACAAGGTTTGTTTGGTATTGAAAATAGGCTAAATCGGAATATTAGAAAGAGAGTTATAGCTCGAATAGCAAGACTAGGTCGAAAAAACCGTGTCCTTCAAACATCGAATAAAATGGAATTGTGTCCAAACGCATTAACGTAGACTCATGAAACTTCGAATATATATTTCCTGATTAAAAACAATATTTTTCTCCAAAAATTATCTAAATTCATTTATTAGAAAAGGAGTTATCGATTAAAATGTACGAAAATTTATACCGCACAGTGTATTTTTCGGTATATTTACAAACAAAAACGTCATAAAAGCAACAAAATTGGATGTACGACTCTGAAATTTTGCACACTTTGCTCTTTGGTGAGACGCTTTCGTGTAACGGAAAATCAATGTGCCACGCTTACTTTTACGCCCACCTCCCATATAACGTTTTACCCAAAATTCAAAAAAAACTTTGGCACGCCTACTATAACGCCCACTTTTCACGTTATATACCGTTAGTGAAATTTAACGCTCATAAAACCGCCAAAATTAAAGGTATGATGATAAAATTTGCTACGTATATCCTTCTAATCAATGTTATTATTGTGCCAAAAAGTTTAGGGGACACGCCCACTTTAACGCCTACCTCCCATATAACGGTTTATCATAAATTCATGTAATTTCTCTATTGACAAAGTTTTTGGGAAAATAAAAGATTATATTGAAATATCTAAGTTGTATTTATTAGCAGAAACTTTATTGACACGCCTACTTTAACGCCCACTTTCATTGAAAGTCTTCATTTACAAAAGCATTTTAGTAGCATATCGAGGTTATAAAGGGTCGTTCAATTTTAAGGGCCGATGTTGAATTTAAATAAAAAACAAATTATTTAGGAAATTATTATTATTTCTGGTTATAATGATAATATTTGTACGGTTCACTTATTTATTTAACAAAATATCGGCCAAATGGCCCCCCCATTCTTGGCGCCACTCCTCTATCTGATGGTCCAAATTTTCAATGACAATGTTTATGCTCAATTGTTGGGCATGATGATGAGGCGAGGTTGACTGCTTTTTTGCCACACTATCGCAAGAACCAGCAGTGGTTCCCATTCAACGAACTAAGAAGGCATTCACAGATTTTCTAACATTTTATACAGACATGTTTTGCAGAAATTTAAATATTTTTTACAATTTTCCCGAATGTGGACGAATTTGAGCGATTATGTTGATCAAAAGAATTATGCACAAAATGCATTTTGACTTGAACGCCCATTTTTATAAAAAAACCTGAATAACTTTAAAGCGTTGCTCTTTCCACGGATCCAATTGAGTAAGTTTGAGATTGAGAAATGTCAAGTGAAGTGCAGAAAACAAGTTTAAAGGCTAGGTGTAGTTGACCTTCAACATGGGCCCTTAAAATTTAACCACCCTCTACAAAGAAATTGATACATATTTTATTTCAATAGCGATTAACAAAATAATAAATATTGTGCTTTAAATGTACAAAAAATTGGTGGTGGGTATAAAGATTCGGCACAGCCGAATATAGTGCTCTTACTTGTTTCCTTTTAAAGTATTTTATTTTACTAATCCCCTTCACATTTGTCTAACTATTAATTAGCACTAAATGTGTTCGGTTGCCCCGAAAAATAAATTTAAGTTTTATTATAAATAATTCAATAAGCTATTTATTAGCTGATCATATTTAAATCTTTAGTTATAATTAAAAATAATCCAGAAAAAAAGAGCAAATATTTTTTTAATAAAACTTAAAACCCGAAACACCGAACTCATGGATCAAAATTCTTTTGCCAATAAATTAAATTTAGGTGTAGGTTAAATTCATTTAAAACATTATAAATTAACGGTGTTTTATAGAATTATTAATATAATAAAATATATAAACGATTGCGTTGACAATACAATACGTTTGTATTATTACAGAAAAAAGAAATGTTATCATTGTCGTATAATCATTAGCAAAGTAGCAGACAATTTTCAGTATCCACCGAGCAGCTGTTGCCAATGAATCTCCATTGTCTCTATAGTTGTGTTGTTGGTAGATATAATGGTGTTATTTGCTATCATCAAAATCGCAAAGTAGCGGAATTGCAGCCATTAAAACCTCTTCACAACGCAATAAAAAAGCTTCTAAAAACAATTTACGCAATTGCATTAACGAATAAACGAGAACGACAGAAAAAGCAGAAAAAATGGAAAATTTAATAAAATAAATTTGTCGAAACGGACGAGCTAAATGGCAACTACAGGACATGATGATACTGTGTTTTATGCAATATTTACGTGTTTGTCATCAGAACTCATAAATACGAGCACAGATACACAGAACAAAGCAATAGTATGTAGTTTGTATAGTAGACCGTACACCTTCGAATGTAAGGGAATTTTAAAAAATTTTAAATACTTTTTACGATCGTAACGGTCGCCATTATAACATTTTTTGTAACGCCATTGGTATTAATACAATCGGATATTGAAGTGTGATGTGTCAATGTCTTTTTGTCTTGGTGATCAAATTTTTTCTCTAAGAACCACTGACTTCAATCAGAATTATTAAAGGCCATACTTTTGGCAAAGAAAATGTTTAATACTTTATTCTTGTGCTATTTGAATGATACAATGGGAAATACCTAGGATCTGGTTGGTTTTTAGATTCTGGATGGTTTACATAAAAGAATATTATTTAATATCCGTCTTTAATACAAAAGATATAATTGCGTAAAAAAAAAAATTCAAAATTACCTTGAAAAAAATACATATTATTTACTTTTTTTTTTTTGCTTGTAAACTGGTACACTTTAATGTTCTGTGATATTACTTGCTCGCATAGTTATCGTTTGCTTTACGAGGGCTTATATTTATACTAATATAATGTACAAATTTTGTTGTGGCTGACGATAATATTGATGCTGTTGCTAATGCGTGGGAGTTTGAGGACTATTTTTCTTTAATTTAAATTTGTTTTTATTTCTTTTTTTCAAAACACTTCAACACTCCAACATTCATTGTACCGTTAATGTTTTTGTAAGCCTCCAAACCATCATCATCAGCAGCAACAGTGACAAACAAATAGACAGACAAATTAAAAATAAAAAAAAATAAATTGAAATTTATATACTTTTGCAAATTCGATGATGGCTTGGATTGTGTCAGGGGATTCATCCGTTTATTCATTCAGTCATTTGTATACTCCTCTCCACTCTGTTCAACGTTTTGCGATGTGTATTTCAACACTAGCCCTTAAGGGATTTTCCAGGATTTTGCATTTGAACAAATCGACAAGGCACATCCCAAACAATAAAACAAATAGAATATAACCAACATTAACAGCAGCGACAACAGAAAAAAAAATATACCCATAGCTGTTATTTTGAGCTCGGAGCGGTAGCGAAAATATAGAAATAAAATTGGCAAATTGAAAAAACTAAAGCATTAATACCAACCGCAACAACCTCAATCGCATGAAATCTGTTGTTGCTACATCCTTCTTCACCGCTACTGTTATTCCATCAAATAGAAGCAACTAAATAAAATTCAAAAAGAATAAGCTTTTGCGAAAAAATTTAAAATAAATAAATGACGAAACGAAAACAATTTGCCCAATTCATGTGCCATTTGGGCTAATGAAAAAATAACAATTGTTTCCAGGTCCACTATCAGGCTAAAACAAGTAAATGCGACCAGAGAATATAAAAACTATATCCTGTACACATACTCAGGCAAACATACAGGCACACACATGCACACGCGTAAGCACACGCACACTGTAAGCAAACTAACAAAAACATGAAGAGAAAAATCAAGCCTGTTGACGATTTGATAAGAACCAAAAACACTAAAATGTAACAACAACCACAGCAATAATAACGTCGTACAACTTGAAATAACACATACAGAAAATTCGATATCCGAAATTGCTAATATTGCACCAGTTTTTAACGGCATAACAAAAATTTGAAACATTCCAAATACTACTTTTATTTGTCAACCAACCAACATACTCGTAGTATGCGTGCAACAAAAACATGCTACAGATAAAGGCGTTTACACATACACATATTAGTACGCGCTAGAATCTATATACATACATATCTGGTTTTCAAACAATTTTCCAATTTTTTTTTAAGCTTTTGCTAACTAATACAAACGCTTAAAAAAAACAAAATTTTTTACGGATACTACTAACAATTTACAAAGAATTGGTTTTGGCAATTGCATAAAACTGGACAATTGCAAATTGTATCTACTACGATAAGCGTATTAATGGTAAAACATAAAAAAAATTTAAGCACCACAACATGTGTATACAGGGAACATAAAAAGGATTTAAGTAAAAGAAAAAAAAAAAAAAATAAACAAAACTAAATTCACTTTAATTAACAATAACAATTGGAAATCTTTTGCAAATTGAAAAAAATAACAGACAATTTATGAACTTAAGTAAAAGGCCTAGCAAAATTTATAGATTTTTTTATGAAAAATTTTTTTGAAGATCATGTCATTATTGAGTCAATGGTAAACGATCATATGAACCAATTATCATATATGTTGATCTTTAGTTTTAAAGCTTACATAGACATAGTTATGTATTTAGTTGGAAAATGTGACTAAGTAATTAATATATTGTTGAAGTTTATTTGACATTAATTGAACTGTCTGTCATTTATTCACTTCATTTTACCCATCCACCATTGACGGACATACGGAACAATTAGACATGAAAGTAATAAGTTTGTTGTCCTGTTCAAGGAACGTTGCATGCATTTTTTTATAAAAAAATCATGAGGTGGCCCAAAATAAACAAACGGGCTTAAGTTTATTGACACTTTTTGTTAAGAACAAATTTATATTTTTTTTATAACAGTTTATTATTATTATTATTATTTATTAATATCTAAAATTAAATTACGAAATATTATATCTTGAAAATGGTTTCTATTTGCTGTTTCGCATATTTGTGCTTTTCCCACAACATTTTCCACAGCCTTTCGCAGAAGGTGCTGATCTCGTCGCATATATTGTCTTGTAAGTGCTGGATGGTTATTGGGTTTTTCATATCAACATTTCCTTTCAATTAACCCCAAAGGATACATTCTTGAGCGAATAAATCCGGTGAACGCGGAGCCTAATTTTAGTCGATTGTATGCCAAATATCTCGGTTACCAAAGATATCGCGTAAAAGAGCCATTGTGATCCTCTCAGTGTGTCCTATGGCTTCATCCTGTTGGAAATATACTTGCTGATGGTTTTGTTACGGCTGGCCTTATAAAAAAATGTCCGACATTGTCAGGTATGAAAGACCAGCATTGGAAACGGCGGCAGTGTATACCTGTAGCACATATTCCTCAGTTTTTCCGACTAAAAAACTTATTTAATTGGAAAAAGGATTCGACACCCATAATTAAATTGTGAATAAAATAAAAATTTTCTCCTACTTTTTTCCCGAAAAAGATTGCAACAATTTGATAACGTTGGTTAGTTGTATATAAACGGTCCGACAAATAACTCTTTTATTTTTTGAAAATGCTATAAAAAAAAGTGTAGTTTAGGCTGTGTGGCACGTAGCGCCGTCCTGTTGAAACCAAATGCTGCCAATATCCTCCTCTTCAATTTTTGTGAACAAAAATTCGTTCAACATGGCCCGATAATGATCGCAATTGACTATGGCCACTTCTTGCTCATTTTCGAAGAAAAATGGCCCAATTATGCCTCTGGACAAAAATCAGCACCAAACAGTGACTCGTTTCGGGTGTATCGGCTTTGCAATGTATGCGTGCGTGTTTTTTGTGTCTCAAATGCGACAATTTTGCTTGTTTACATACCCGCCAAGATCAAAATTAGCAAAGCCGTGACGTAATATTTCCCAGCGTTGTTCAAGCGTATACACAACCATATTCGTTCAGCGGAAGGATAAAACTAATTATCTGTACTAGGCGAAAAAAAACGTTAGACGGCGGACCCTTTAAAATAAAAAAAGTTATAAGGAATATCAACCCGTGCTGTAATTTTGGGCACCCTAATGTATGTCAACAAAGAAAATTGTCTAGTTTGATACGATACTAATCTACATGAGATCCTAAAACGTTCAGTGTATTTCGAAGAATCATTTGGTGTTGAGTTTAAGCTTGTAGCATCAACGGTTCATATTTCCTTAATAGCGATGTTGACCAGTGTATTAACGCTAAAGGCGAACCCTGTAAAATAACGATAATCAATTTATTTGAATCAGAATTGGCTGACGTGCACTTCAACATTATGTGGTTTCAGCAAGACTATGTTATTTGTCATACACATTCTGCACGAGTAATTTGATTTTTACTTTTGGAATTTTCTCAACTCGTAAGTCCTTACTACTATATTAGGTTAACAAGATAGGAAGGACATAAAAATCCTTAACCTTTGATAGGTACCTGATGCCCAATTGGCATAGTAGATACTATATGACTCAGTCACAAATCATAAAAAATTAGGCATTACAGTTGCGCGCCACCCAGCGAAACTGTGGCAAACATTTGCAAAATTATTTTTTACGAATAATGAACTTACGATTAATATCGATAATATACATATGCATTTTATAAAATTCAAATACAGTAAGCGCTTAGCAAAAGACCTGTAACACAAGGAAAGTCTCCTTTTTTGTCATTGGCTATTTGCACAAGAGAGCTCGAATCTCGTTGATAAAAATTGCGAACAAGTTTCTCCATCAACACGTAAAGAAAAAGCATGGTTGCGGTAATCATAATCGCAGAGCAACATACTTAGATTGATATACATGATTGTGATTAAAATATATAGTGGTTACCAGTTATCATTATTATGTTTAATTAAAGTATCAAGCAATAATATCTATGACTACAATTGAATTCAACAATCTTTGCTATTTTTGCTATTTTAATTGCAATTTTTATACAAATATTTTTTTACCCGCCACAAAAAAATGGTGGGGGTGTATTCATTTTGTCACTCCGTTTGTAACACATCGAAATATCCATTTTAGACCCCACAAAGTATATATATTCTGAATCAGGGTTTGATTTGATGACGATCTAACTATGTCCGTCCGTCTGTCCGTCTGTTGAAAGCACGATAGAGGTCGCACCGAAAAAGCTAGGGGCCTCAAATTTTGCCAGAATCTTTCTTATAGACAAGGTTTCTTTGGTATTGAAAATGGGCTAAATCGGAATATTAGGAAGAGAGTTATAGCTCGAAAAGCAAGAGTAGGTCGAAAAAACCGTGTCCTTCGAACATCGAATAAAATGGAATTGTGTCCAAACGCATTAACGTAGACTCATGAAACTCCGAATATATATTTCCTGAGTAAAAAAAATATTTTTCGCCGAAAATTATTTAAATCTATGCATTAGGAGAGGAGTTATCGATCAAAATGTACTAAAATTTATACCGCACAGTGTATTTTTCGGTATATTTAAAAACAAAAACGTCATAAAAGCAACAAAATTGGATGTACGACTCTGAAATTTTGCACACTTTGCTTTTTGGTGAGTGGCTTTTTTGTACCGGAAAATCAATGTGCCACGCCCACTTTTACGCCCACCTCCCATATAACGTTTTAATTGAAATTCATATAATTTCTCTATTAATAAATATTTTGGAATGATAAAGGCCTATCTTGAAACACCTCAGTTGTACTCATTCGCAAAAATAACTTTGACACGCCTACTATAACGCCCACTTTTTACGTTATCTACCGTTAATAAAATTTAAAAGCTCATAAAACCGCCAAAATTAGAGGTATTGCTACGTATATCCTTCTAATCAATGTAATTGTTGCGCCAAAAAGTTTCGGTGACACGCCCACTTTAACGCCTACCTCCCATATAACGGTTTATCTTAAATTCATGTAATTTCCCTATTGACAAAGTTTTTGGGAAAACAAAGGACTATATTGAAATATCTAAGTTGTATTTATTAGCAGAAACTTTATTGGCATACCTACTGTAACCCCCACTTTCATTGAAAGTCTTCATTTACAAAAGCATTTTAGTAGCATATCGAGGTTATAAAGGGTCGTTCAATTTTAAGGGCCGATGTTGAATTTAAATATAACACAAATTATTTAGGAAATTATTATCACTTCTTTTTGTTATAATAATACTTGTTTGGTTCAACTATGTATTTAACAAAATATCGGCCAAATGCACCCCCCCCCCAATCTTTGGCACCACTCCTCTATCTGATGGTCAAAATTTTCAATGACAATGTTGATGCCCAATTGTTGGGCATGATGATGAGGCGAGGTTGACTGCTCTTTGCCACACTATCGCAAAAACCAGCAGTGGTTCCCATTCAACGAACTAAGAAGGCATTCACAGATTTTCTAACATTTTATACAGACCTGTTTTGGAGAAATTTAAATATTTTTTACAATTCTCCCGATTGTGGACGAATTTGAACGATTATGTTGATCAAAAGAATTACGAACTGCACAAAATGCATTTTGATTTGAACGCCCATTTACATAAAAAACCTGAATAACTTTAAAGAGTTGCTCATTTGCGTATCTTTTCACGGATAAAATTGAGTAAGTTTGAGATTGAGAAATGTCAAGTGAAATGCAGAAAACAAATTAAAAGACTAGGTGTAGTTCACCTTCAACATGGGCCCTTAAAATTTAACTAACCTCTACAAAGAAAGTGATACAAATTTTATTATAAAGAGATTATTCCATAGCGATTAACAAAATAATAAATATTGTGCTATAAATGTACACAAAATTGGTGGCGGGTATAAAAGATTCGGCACAGCCGAATATAGTGCTCTTACTTGTTTTTCTTTAAATGTTCTAGTTTATTTGCATGTTTCTCCAATTTTTACAAAAAAAAATAATGTTTTTTTTGACATCTCAGACTTTTAAAATAATAAAAATTTATTCAGCAAAAAGAAGAACAATTGAAATCAAATTATTATTAAAAACAAGTAAGAGCACTATATTCGGCTGTGCCGAATCTTTTATACCCACCACCAATTTTGTGTACATTTAAAGCACAATATTTATTATTTTGTTAATCGCTATAGAATAATCTCTTTATAATAAAATATGTATCACTTTCTTTGTAGAGGGTGGTTAAATTTTAAGGGCCCATGTTTAAGGTGAACCACATATAAACTTCAACTTTTTTCTTGCATTTCATTTGACATTTCTCAATCTCAGACTAACTCAATTTGAACCGTGGAAAGATACGCAATCGAGAGACGCTTTTAAATATTAAAGATTTTTATAAAAATGGGCGTTCAAATCAAAATGCATTTTGTGCTCTTCGTGATTATTTTGGTCAACATAATCGTTCGAATTCGTCCACAATCGTGAGAATTGTAAAAAATATTTAAATGTCTGCAAAGCAGGTCTGTATGAAATGTGAAAGCATCTGTGAATGCCATCTTAGTTCTAAAATGCTTTTGTCAATGTAGTCTTTCAATGAAAGTGGGCGTTAAAGTAGGCGTGTCAATAAAGATTCTGCTAATAAATACAACTTAGATATTTCAATATAATCCTTTATTTTCCCAAAAATTTTGTCAATAGAGAAATTACATGAATTTAAGATAAACCGTTATATGGGAGGTAGGCGTTAAAGTGGGCGTGTCAGCTTAACTTTTTGGCACAACAATTACATTTATTAGAAGAATATACGTAGCAAATTTGATCATCACACCTCTAATTTTAACGGTTTTATGAGCTTTTAAATTACATTAACGGTAGATAACGTGAAAAGTGGGCGTTATAGTAGGCATGTCAAAGTTATTTTTGCGAATGAGTTTAACTTAGGTGTTTCAACATAGCCCTTTATTATTCCAAAATCTATATTAATAGACAAATTATATGAATTTTTGGTAAAACGTTATATGGGAGGTGGGCGTAAAAGTGGGCGTGGCACCTTCATTTTCTGGCACAGTAATAACATTGCCTAGGGGGGTATACGTAGCAAATTTGATCATCATACCTCCAATTTTGGCGGTTTTATGAGCTTTTAAATTTCATTAACGGTAGATAACGTGAAAAGTGGGCGTTATAGTAGGCGTGTCAAAGTTATTTTTGCGAATGAGTACAACTTAGGTGTTTCAATATAGCCCTTTATTATTCCAAAATCGTTATTAGTAGAGAAATTATATGAATTTTAGGTAAAACGTTATATGGGAGGTGGGCGTAAAAGTGGGCGTGGCACATTGATTTTCCGTTACAAAAAAGCGTCTCACCAAAAACCGAAGTATGCAAAATTTCAGAGTCGTACATCAAATTTTGTTGCTTTTATGACGTTTTTGTTTTTAAGTATACCGAAAAATACACTGTGCGGTATAAATTTTCGTACATTTTGATCGATAACTCCTCTCCTAATACATAGATTTAGATGATTTTTGGGGGACAATATTGTTTTTACTCAGGAAATATATATTCGAAGTTTCATGAGTCTACGTTAATGCATTTGGACACAATTCCGTTTTATTCGATGTTTGAACGACACGGTTTTTTCGACCTACTCTTGCTTTTCGAGCTATAACTCTCTTCCTAATATTCCGATTTAGCCCATTTTCAATACCAAAGAAACCTTGTCTATAAGAAAGATTCTGGCAAAATTTGAGCCCCCTAGCTTTTTCGGTGCGACCTCTATCGTGCTTTCAACAGACGGACAGACGGACAGACGGACGGACATAGCTAGATCGTCATCAAATCAAACCCTGATTCAGAATATATATACTTTATGGGGTCTAAAATGGATATTTCGATGTGTTACAAACGGAATGACAAAATGAATATACCCCCACCATTTTTTTGGTGGCGGGTATAATAATCATAGATTGATTGCTTTGAAATCATACTGTTATCTCACCTATTATTAATTGATTATCTGTAGTTTATAATGCTTTTGAATATAATGTTATTTTTGTCGCATTAATTTTCTTAAATCATACTATTTTGAAACAACAACCATGTTGACATTTTGACGAAAGTAGACATTAATTGATACAATTCAAACAAATGCTTGATTATCGTGACAAAATATATGATGAATTGAAACAAAAATGATATAACTTGTTTTCGACAACCAAATACTGTTAAAGCGAATATAATGTGACCGTCATGATCATGTTGTAACCATGATTTGCCTTTGCGTAAATGCAGGTACAGTTAAAAAGGATAAATCACATAATCTGGAGGTACCATTTGTAATCACCGAAACAAGAAAATACTTAATCAAATTATATCTCCCGCAGTTATTTAATTACTTTACAGGCTGTATGGTATCAAAATCATCTAAATTAGATAAGAAGAAATCTATTTGCATATATCATTATTAATTATCCGTGATCATTTCACGGAGTTTCCTATGCACTGTCATTAGGTTTTCCTCCTTGTATAAGCTGAACTTTGTCAGCATGAAGAGGCAGAACATAGTATTTATACGCTGTGGAGGGCTATCATTCACTCAAAACATTAAAGACTTATCTGGTATCAGGCGCGGATCCAGCTTAAGCTTTTGTGGTTGTTGGTTGTTGGTTGATAAGTATAAGTGAAACAAACGTTTTTAATTCTTCAACCAAAATAAATATTTATTAAACAACAACGAAGAAAAAAATTAAATTTAAAATTTTCTGACATAAAGTTTAACAAAAACTCTTATGTATATTATATAAGTAGCTTGTGGTTTCCTGTTGCAGTAAATTTATTAAGCACAACTGCTGGATCAACTTCGATTTGCTCTTGACAGATCTTCCATTTCCGCTGCCAATGCAAAAGTTCAGCTTCAATATTAGATTTTAGTAGTTTTTTATCTGTTTCTTCGTACTTAAACAAATCGTCTACAAGGAGTGGAATTAAATTGGTTAAGTCAAATGAATAATGTTTAGTGCTTTTTGGCAGAAGTTAAGCGATAATAAATAAATTTAGAATGTCTTTTTAAAAACGTGTTTTTAAGTCCTGGAGAAGAGAATCAGTAAGGGAGATGTATCCCTCTATGCGGTAGTACTCTCCTACATCTTTTATAGGATGATTTCGTTGAAATATTGACTTTTCAACTAGAATTTCCATACCAAAGCAAACCTTCTGTGTTTCTGCAAAAATTATTTTAAATTATTTTCTTGTTCAAGACACATTATTAAATTTTATATTAGATCTGAACTTCTTTTTAAGTCTATTTCCTGTTTTTGTAACATTACACTTAGCTGTTGTGTTCACGCAATGGTGACAATTTGGCTCCTAAGTGCTTTGCCAAAACCGCACTTCACTTGGGATGATGAATTTTTTAAAAATCTTGTCGTTTCTTTAACAAACGATTCAACTTTTTATATAACTGGAACCTTGTTGCTTTTATTTAGAAATCGAGTTGTTAAGGAAAAGCAAAAAAAAAAAAACAAATGTCGAAAGGTTTATTTATCAAATAGGTAAATAAGTAATTTTATATTTTAACCATTTTTTAATATCCCTTTCCCTCCCTGGATCCGCGCTTGTCAGATATTAACATTTTGGATCGCCAGTATTTTTAGAATAAATTACAGATTTAATCTTCTTAAATGTTAAAAGCAATTAACTGACATGGAATTTAGAACAAAGTTCTTTTAATGATGTTCAAGAGCCACCATAGCGTTTAAAAAAGTTTAATCTTTTTTGTTTTTATGTTTTGTTATCTCAGATTATAAAATATACAAAATGACGTATGGAACATAATGTAACTCAAATAACCTCCATTTTCAGCTTCGCACCGATTGGCTGGTCTTAGAACATTTTTTATAACATCTTTTAAAATTTGTGGCTGCAGCACTCAAATTTCTGTATCAATGTTGATCTTCAGTTCAAGGATAGTTTCCGGCCTGTTTACATATGCTGGCTTCTTCAGTTACCCCAAAGAAAATTCCGAATTTCTGAAAATTATTGTTTGTCACGATTACAGCAGTCATTTTCGAAAAGTAAAACACAATGATATTTTCAGATATAATGCCATATCATAGGATTTTCACAAACACATATATTACAGTTTTGCTTATTTACCAGGCCATTTAAATGAAAAAGAGCTTCATCACCTTTCGGGTAAACTGTTCAAACGGCAAAATTTCGTCAATTCAAATAATTGAACGCTGATTTAAGTAATAAAATTTTATTATTTTGATTCTTTGTTCAGTAGTGAATCTCTCTATTAGAAATATATTCTCCAGGTGTTATTAATATAATCTAAAATAAGATGATAAACAAACATATAAACGAAAAAGTTATTAAATGTTTAATTCTATGGTGACTTTTGGGCCCCCATAAACAGAGTTTTTTTACCTCCTTATAACTACATATTTCTCTCCGTCCTTTTTTTAACGGTAAAGGTTTTATTTATATCTTGAAACGAAGAAAAGCACAACGCAGAATTATTTACAAAAATATAACTTTTGTTATAACAAATAAGTTATTGAAAACAATTTACAAACATTTGCCTGCTAAGCAAAGTTTTTGATTTGTCCCTATACAAAATAAATGTTTTTGGTTTATTTCTTTTTCCGCAAGCCACACAAATAGTGTCTGTCTTTCATTAATTCTATAGATCAGGACATCCAATTAAATAAACAAACGTAGCTGATTAATGATTGCATCATTATATTTGTCCACAATAGCAAACAACATTAGCAACAAACAAAACAAGAAATATTGTAACAAAAATATGAGCTGACAGTGCGTTTTTTTGGGACAAATAAAGCGCGTATTTCACAGAAGTCTTGTTTTCTCTAGAAACAATAGAAAATACCCTAAATGCAAGCTGGATAACGTTTCGCTAGTTTCTTTTTTATTTTGTTGAGTTTTTTCTTGACAAAGCCTAAACTGCTTTTTGGAATTTCATTGGTTGTAAATTAAACTAAATTATAACAAATTGCTGTTTTAATAGAATGTATACGGAACAGGGTTATTGTGTTTAACTAATACCTACCAACATGGTCACACGACTTTGTATGTATGTATGTTTATTTATGTTAAAGTTATTTTATGTTGTTTATTACTAGAGTGTCCTGTGATGAAAAATATTGGTCGTTTGGTCAGTAGTAGTAGCAAGCGCCATACTTGGCTTGCTAAATTGAGCTGTGATGGCTAGAAATGAACTTTCCGTTTCCGGTTGATAAATGGGAAAAACGTTATGTGCATCTTTCTTTTTACTTCATTACAGTGATACAAAATAAAAGTCCCAAACATAAATAAAATAAAAACCACAGTCTTTATGTGTCTTTCAATGCTTTTGACACTCAGTAGCGCAGTAATAAATAAGAAATATTTAAATTTTAACTTTAATAAACCATTTTTGCTTTAATGAATTAAAAAAATAATTGTTAAATCATCTAAATTTATGATGCTTAAGTAACCAAAAAACAAAGACTTAATTATGTATGTGTCTAAATGGTTACGTCTCTGACCTAAAATTTACATTCCCATACCAACACTTAAAGAAAGCATCTAAAGTGCTGGTATAACATTTTACAATCTTTATATAAAATTGAAATAAAATGTTGGTTGCTTTTAGAGACTATTAGCACAAATGAATATAAATTTCAAATCCTTCCGATCTAGTTGAAATGTAATTTTCTTTAAGATAAATTGTTGAGGTTAAGAAAACGTTGTGTTAACAATGACACAACCAACCCCTTTCATTTAATAATTTCGTTTGTTAACTAAATTTCATTTTATACTTTAATATGTTTATAACACCACAAATGATAATAAATTGCTTTATACAAGTCGTATTCATATACATACTTCTTTGTACGTTAAGTACAGCAAATATAACAGTAGTATGTGGTAGAAAAGGAAAATGTGAAGAATTGATGTTGATTTAAATTAACATAAAATATGAGACTATAGTCGTTTATACCTAAATATGTGAGAAAGGAAATTTTTTGGGGTTTTTAATATATAAATGTTAAGTATGCACACAACCTGCTTTACTTACCTTAACACTAGAGTTGTCAAAATCCATTTCCGAATAATTCGATAAACCGGTTTTTTATATTTTCCCTATTCAATAGTTTGGTTTGCATATATGTCCTTACTTTTGTATTACGATTTCTTTAATTCTCGAGAAGACTACTACTCAAAATATAATAAAATGCTCGTATTTTTTAAGTGGCAGTCTTTCTAAATTGTATGCCATTCTGTCTTTACAATAACTAGTACACGGTGATCAAAATTATAAATTTTAATCGCCTGTAAAAAAGTACTTATTTTTATTTTAATTTCTGGTTTTATTAGGAAGATTGAATTTTGTTATTTAAAAATGAAACACAATATTACTTATATGCCACCAACACTGGCTTGGTAGTATCCCAATCCAACCAACCCAATTTTTCTATATTAAAAATTCTTCTCATAGGAGTTCAGTTATAAAAATGAATACGAGTTGATGGATGTCCTTTCACATTTTTATCCTCATCAGCAATGTTTCCGACTGAACGCACTGGATAAGAATGTACACGAGTTGCCATATCTAATAGCGATCCATTTACATGAACTCGCTTCACAAGTATACGCATAAGTTTAACTGAAGGCCATTCTCTTCTCGAACATTTTCTACGTAATTTTCTTACAGATTTCGTTAAAGACTTATTCTCAATTTTGGTCGAGGTTATAGTATCCTATTTTGCAAATGTCAAACCTAGACCTAAAAACAAAATAAAAAATTTTTGTTAAAAATAAAAGTAAAAGGTAGTTCAAATGTAAAATATTAAATGGACCACCTTTTATAACTTAATACATCTGAACTAGTTGCTCATCCGTGGCAACCTAATGTAGAAATCGATAGTTTGATATAAAAAAGGACAGGTAGGTAACTAGACTGAAGTTTAAATGAACAAGTATATTTCTAAGCACATCCTCTTTATTTGGTTTTGATGTTAATGTATTAAGAGCTTTATTTTTCGCACTGATTTAAATTTGAAAAGCTTATAAATTTTGAATAAAAATTAAAATTAAAAAACCTTTTTTGTGTTTTTTTACAACCTTTTCCTGTGGTGCACAAGGGTATATATAGCTCTGTCATTCCGTTTGTAATTTCTACATTTTTTCTTATCGATCCCATAAATGAATAGAGTGCTATATCCGTCTGTCCGTGTGTTGGTTGAAATCCACTTTTAGAAGAAACTATGTGTTTCTCATATTTGTGTAAGATATCAGTCTTTTTGAAATATCCGAGAATGAATGGCTACTAAAATTCAGCACAACTGCCCAATAACTTTCTGAGATATGAGTAAATAAACACGACTGCCTCTGTTTTTTCGCATATTTTTACCACCAATTAAACATTTTCAGCCATAGAATAATTTATAGGTACTTTTGCTACTCTTTTGGAGATCTGGAGATAGTCGTGAAAATTTTCGATAGAGTGTGCTCTAATCGGTAAATTTATAGGCAAAAATTGAATTGTGAAAAATTTAAATTCCAAAAAATTACAAACTAAAATCAATTTTTTTCAGCTTCTAGACAACCGAGAGAGCTTCAATACTTCAGTATTCAATCATCTGAAAAGACTTGACTAGCGCAATATAACACTATAAAAAAATTAAAAATGGCGGACAATAAATTTATATATGGGTCAAATCTAGTATTTTAAAATGTAATATCTTGAATCCCCTCAATATTGGTATCAAATGAAAGGGCTTGACCAGTAGAATACAGTAAATTATTAAGAAATGTAAAATCCAAAATGGCGTCTTAAACAAAATGGCGGAACAATTTTTTTAACCTCATCAAAATGGGTATCAAGTGAAAGGGCTTGTCTATTAGAATACAGTTAACTACGAAAAATTCAAAATCGAGGAGCGTACAACATGAAATATAGGTTAAGCTACGATGTGGCATTATACCTTATACATGATGGTGAAGGATATTATCAGATTCGGAAAGGCCGAATATAGCACTTCTACTTATTTAATCTTAATATTCTGTGACCGAAAACCGATTACCGATTTTAAAAGTGGATATTTTCGCATTATTCGAAACCCGGTTTTTACGAAATGCAAAATGTTTGATAACTCTACTGAGCACTTAAATGTTTATTTGGTACCACTTAGTTGCGTTGTTAATATACTTGAAAAGGTGGAGAACACCATATCTGTGTATTATTGTTAAAACAAAAACATTTTTTTAATATATATAGCTTGAGTTTAAAAAAATATGCTGGATCTACCAGCTAAGGTGAAGTAGATGGCTTGATTATTTTTCTTCTTTATATCCTCATAGAATTTAGTTTATTAAATCATGCGCGGTCTAATGTGGTTACCATAGTAATGCCGCAAATTTTAACTTATTTCTATATAAAAAATTATTGTAAGAAATTATATCTACAATAGAAACGGTGTAAAAGTAGCAGTTATTATTCTACTTGTCAGTATTTTCAACTTTGCTTTAGATTCCTAACGTGTGTCGCTCATTTCCGTTGGCATTTTTCATAACACAATCTTATGAATACAAAACTGCCACAAAAATATTCATTTTTTGATTCAAAAAAAAAAAAAAAATTTTAAATAAAATCAAGAACGAAAAGAAATATCTCATTATGTAGAGCATTAAGGAATATGACCAGAAAAAAGAAAAAAGAAATATTACAATATACATAATCTTGACAATGTAATACCAAGCAAGCTGCTTAAAAGGACCTAGTAGAAACCACGCAAACTATCAAGAAGTCAGTGTAAAAAGATGAAGGCGAAAGAAAAAAACAACCGGAAACAAGTCATGTCTCCTTAATATATGCAACAACATTTCATTTTAGTATTCATACCAGAGAGCTCAGAGCCAAAAAATCAAATTTTTAACTTAAAAGAACAAAAAAATAAACAAGAGAAAAAAATCTTCGCGAAATGATAAATGGCCGTACCAGGTTCGTTCACTCATTTTTCCTTATACTCCCATGTACTCGTTTTATATGTGATAATAATGTTAAGGACATTAAGGCAACATACTCAGGATAATGTTTGCAAAGAAGATTTACTAGCAAAAGAAGTGTAAGTCAGTTAGTCTAACAAAATGGTATTTTATATAAACAACAAAAAGTTAAAATATATTCTAAGTACGTTGCTAATATTAGTCCTTTTTTGTTCATTTTTTTTAAGTTTCAGGCATTTTGTATTTTTGTTTTTATTCCTTTCTAAAAGCCTCTAAATAGATGTTTGACATGAAAAAGCCACATCAAATTCTTTAACAATGACAATGTTTTAGTAGAAGCATGTAACATGGAATAAGTAACGTAAATTTGCCGAAAGACACTTTTGCATACGTAATGAACATGTTACAAATTCGAACATACTTATCTATATGATGCTGTTTTTGCTAGTTGAAACACACGTATTTGTTAAACCATTAGACAACAGAGTATTAATTTACGGCAATTTATTTCAGTGGTTTTTGAGGCAAATGCAGGTGAAATTACTTGACATACTTTATTTGCAAATTAAAGATATATTTGGGTAAGCATAACTTTGTTTGTGTAGTGCTTTTTTTGATGTATAGAATTTCCGATAGAAATAACTGTGAAACTAGCTGTCAAAATAATGAGGTATGTTTGACTTATTTATTAGTATAATATCGCACATAACCGTGCAAAGACTAATAATAGAACAACGCTTACATTTTTTCTTGAATAATATTTATCCAAACCCAACAAGTTCCATGCGCGCAGAAGAGTCAACGCCGCTGTAGACGCGATTGTGCTAATGGATGTGATTGGTGATTTTTTATGAGGAATAAAAAATCACGGCCAATCATTTGAAAAACCGGTTCCGAAAGTATGGCGCAATATGCCATACAGCGCGTTATATCATCACTTTTTTGTTTAATCAACTGATTAGTCAAGATAACCTGATGAATAACTTTTCCTTGGTATTATACTTACCTTTTCTAAATACAACTTTTTATACCAAAATTTTTTAAGATTTTATTATTTTTTATACCCTTCTGCCCTAGTGCCAAGTGGGTATTTGTATTTAGCTTTGTCATTCCGTTTGCAATTTATTTCTCACCCCAAAAAGTATTAATCTTCTGAAATCTTATGAGCAGGGGAGTCGACTAAGCTATGTCAGTATTTCCATTTGTCCGTGTGTTAGTTGAAGTTAACTTTAAGAATACCCGACATATTACTCAGATCTGTATGTGGTATCAAACGTTTCATATATCCAACCATGAAGCGCAATTGAAATTCAGTACAATAGTCCCGTAACTTTCTGAGAGACGAGTAACGAAACACGGCTGCTTCTGTTTCTTCCCATTTTTTTATCACAAAAATCAAAATTTTTCCTATAGAGACGTTTGTTGCTATTTGTAGAAACAATATGCAACAACAACAACAACAACAATATTCTTAACAAATTTTGAAAAAATCGGTACCTAAACGACAAAATTATAGGCAAAAATTATTTTAAAAATATTTTTTTTTCTGAATATATATTAAATTATTAAAACTCTTGATTAATTAAAAAGGTTAAAGACATAATAATACAAGCAGCGGTCTTGAAAATTAATGTCGCGATTGACTGATAAATCGGTTAAAAACTAAGTGAGATGTAAGCTCAAATATACAAATAATTCGGTTTTTTTCCTAAAATTTAAAAACCAAGAACAATTTTTTCCAGCTCGTCAACAACAAAGAGAAACGCTATATAAAGAAGGGGCTTGACCAGCAAAATATTAGCTACTATGAATTTAAAATCCTAGATAGCCGCCACTACCAAATGGTGTACAATTGATTTATATATGCGTAATATCTTGAAATTTTAAATGTACCCCCTGCAACTGCACTGGCGGATAAATGGATCAAAAATAGTAATTACGGCTTTGCCCTCTTCAAACACCACAATATGGGTATCAAATGAAAGGACTTGACCAGTAGAATACAGTAAAATATGAAAAAGAAAAATCAAACATGGCGTCCTTAAAAAAACATTGCGAATACATTTTTCTCAAACCATTAATATGGGAATCGAATGAGAGGAATTGACTACTACATTACAATGAACTATTTAAAAATAATAATAAAGCAAAATGGCATATAACATTAAATCTATGCTAAACTACGATGTGGTAAGTCTAGCTATACACATACATGATAGTGAATGGTATCATCAGAGTCGGCACGGATTATTTTTTATATATCATTTAATTTTTAAAAATTTATGTATATCTTTTTATACCCGCCACCAAAAAATTGGTGGGGGTATATTCATTTTGTCATTCCGTTTGTAACACATCGAAATATCCATTTTAGACCCCAAAAAGTATATATATTCTGAATCAGGGTTTGATTGATAGAGGTCGCACCGAAAAAGCTAGGAGGCTCAACTTTTGCCAGAATCTTTTTTATAGACAAGGTTTGTTTGGTATTGAAAATGGGCTATATCGGAATATTAGGAAGTGAGTTATAGCTCGGAATGCAAGAGTAGGTCGAAAAAACCGTGTCCTACGAACATCGAATAAAATGGTACTTCGAATATAAATTTCCCGAGTCAAAGCAATATTTCTCACCAAAAATTACCTTAATCTAATCATTAGGAAAGGAGTTATCGATCAAAATGTACGAAAATTTATACCGCACAGTGTATTTTTCGGTATATTTAAAAACAAAAACGTCATAAAAGCAACAAAATTGGATGTACGACTCTGCATTTTTGCACACTTTGCTTTTTGGTGAAAGGCTTTTTTTTAACGGAAAATCACTGTGCCACGCCCACTTTTACGCACACCTCCCATATAACGTTTTACCTAAAATTGATATAATTTCTCTATTAATAAAGATTTTGGAATTATAAAGGGCTATATTGAAACACCCAAAATGTACTCATTCGCAAAAATAACTTTGACACGCCTACTATAACGCCCACTTTTCACGTTATCTACCGTTAATGAAATTTCAAAGCTCATAAAACCGCCAAAATTTGATGTATGATGATCAAATTTGCTACGTATATCCCCCTAGGCAGTGTCATTATTGTACAAAAAAATTAAGGTGTCACGCCCACTTTAACGCCCACCTCTCATATAACGTTTTACCTAAAATTCATATAATTTCTCTATTAATAAAGATTTTGGAATAATAAAAGGCTATATTGAAACATCAAAAATGTACTCATTCGTAAAAATAACTTTAACACGCCTACTATAACGCCCACTTTTCACGTTATCTACTGTTAATGAAATGTTAAAGCTCATAAAACAGACAAAATTAGAGGTATGATGAAGAAATTTGCTACATATATCCTTCTAATCAATGAAGTTGTTGTGCCAAAAAGTTTAGGTGACACGCCCACTTTAACGCCTACCTCCCATATAACTGTTTATCTTAAATTCATGTAATTTCTCTATTGACAAAGTTTTTGGGAAAATAAAGAACTATATTAAAATATCTAAGTTGTATTTATTAGCAGAAACTTTATTGACATGCCTACTTTAACGCCCACTTTCATTGAAAGACTACATTTACAAAAGCCTTTTAGTAGCATATCGAAGTTATAAAGGGTGGTTAAATTTTAAGGGCTGATGTTGAATTTAAATAAAAAACAAATTATTTAGGAAATTATTATTATTTCTTTTTGTAATGATAATATTTGTACGGTTCAATTATGTATTTAACAAAATATCGGCCAAATGCCCCACCCCCTCCCGCCCATCTTTGGCGCCACTCCTCTATCTGATGGTCCAAATTTTTAATGACAATGTTGATGCTCAATTGTTGGGCATCATCATGAGTCGAGGTTGACTGCTCTTTTGCCACACTATCGCAAAAAACAGCAATGCTTCCCATTCAACGAAATAAGAAGGCATTCACACATTTTCTAACATTTTATACAGACCTGTTTTGCAGAAATTTAAATATTTTTTACAATTTTCCCGATTGTGGATGAATTTGAATGATTATGTTGATCAAAAGAATTACGAAGTGCACAAAATGCATTTTGATTTGAACGCCCATTTTCATAAAAAACCTAAATAACTTTAAAGCGTTGCTCATTTGCGTATCTTTCCACGGATCAAATTGAGTAAGTTTGAGATTGAGAAATGTCAAATGAAATGCAGAAAACAAATTTAAAGACTAGGTGTAGTTCACCTTCAACATGGGCCCTTAAAATTTAACCACCCTCTACAAAGAAAGTGATACATATTTTATTATAAAAAGATTAATTCATAATGAGTAACAAAATAATAAATATTGTGCTTTAAATGTACACAAAATTGGTGGTGGGTATAAAAGATTCGGTACAGCCGAATATAGTGCTCTTACTTGTTTTCATGTCATGCTTTTAAAATAATCAAATTTTTTTCAACATAAAGAACAGTTAAAAACAAATTATTATTAAATTATTATTAAATTAAATTATTATTAAATTAAATTATTATTAAAAACTTGATAGATTTTTGATCATACTATTGTTTCAGCTAATTTATTTACTTACAGAAAACCATCTGTAAATTTAATTTTTTTACAGATAACCATCTGTAAATTTAAGTGGTTTTGAATATGATGTTATTTTTTACGAGTTCCTCACACAATATTTGTAAATGATACTATTTTTAAGGACTAGCATATTGATTTTTTCATTAAAAGGAAACATTTAAGATAAAATTCTAACAAATGCTTAATTATAGTGACAAAATAAACGACAAATCAAAATTAAAATATATATTACGTGTTTCTCATAACCAAATATTGTTATAGCGAACATGATATGACCATTATGGTCATATCGTAAACAAGACTTTCTTTGCGTGTAATTGCATTTTTGCTCACATTGTGTTGAAAAAATCTATAATTTTTTTTAAAATTAAAAATTTTTTTTTTATTAAATTAAAAATCCATTATCAATGTTTCAAAAAGTTTAGTGGACAATCTACTTTAAAGTTTTAGTGTTAAGTGTGTATGTTAAAGAAAATTTAAAATATATATAATAAAAATTAACATTTTAACTATTTAATTGTGATTTTTTTTAATTTAAATGTATTAAATGCAAATAAATTGAACATATGAAAATAACTTTTTCAGTCATGTTTCAATTTATGATAAAGCAATTTATTTCTACTTTATAAATTAAATTAATCAGCGGAATTGTCTTAAGGGATGAATGAAAGAAATAGTGACTGTCTAGAAAATACAAAATATATTTTATTAAGCACGTTCGTATAACATAACCAAAAGAAATTAAGTTACTATTTTCTTTCTTTTTTTTTAACTTTTTTGAAGAAAAGTAATTCCCCAGATGCATATATATTTTGATTTTGATTATGTACCCCCTCTAAAGTCCCCCGATGGTGTTTGTGATCAAGTTTTTCTATGAAAAAATTTTAGAGGGTGAAGAACAATACAAACACAATACGTATGTATAACACTTTAATTATCTAGATATATTATTAAACACTTCAGCACTAGTTTCTAAAAAATCATAAATTACTACTGGTAACACAAGACAATTTAAAGGTGGTTGATGGCCCACTAGAGTATGGTTAACTTTTACCCACTAGAATAACAAACTGAATGAAGGTCTACTGTAATTTTATTACTTTGCTGAATTTGTTTTGCAAGTAACTTTGTTGAAACTTTATATTTATTTTTTTTTGTTTTTTTCTTCTTCTTTTTCTCCCGTTTAAGTACAAGCAACCCTACTTCAAAATCAAGTTAAATACTCTGTCCAGTTTCTGTTTCTTTTGATACGTAGAGTTTTTTCTCATTTTGCTTTTTTTTGTTGTTGTTTTTTTGGTGTTAATAATGCGAATTTTCACGTTTAAATTCCTTTTGACATTTTGATTTATGATGCAGTAGCTTCATTATCTACTTCATAATAATTTTTGGATAACAAAATGTGTGTTTGTATGTGTATACAAGTGTGTTCAATTTCCATATAATACAGAGCCAATTATAAGTTTAAAGTAAATACAACGAATCACAATAAGGTTTAGAATATTCCAAATGCTTGCACAATGGCTTGAAAATAACACAATAGTGACAACATTAAAAGGGTATTTTATCTTAAATATTAATGGGCAAATCGATGTTTTGTTACGTAGTTTGCGCTCACAACCGATTTTAATAAAAAGTATATTATTCAATAGGAAATTTGTTTGCAGATGTGCACAATTTTAATTTTATTGATATTTTAGTAGCTAAAGGTGTTTAGAGTTGCACAAAAATACAAAAATCACATGTGCGTGAAAAAAACATAAAAATTAAAACACAAAGTAATGCCTGTTGAAACAACATTGTTGATACAAATTGTTTTGCAAAACAGTTCTTTATGTCATCCAATTAAAATTAAAAGAAATTAATTGTAAATATGCGATAACTGAATCAATGGCAACTATATACGAAAGAAAATATGTAAAATTTTCGCCACGTCTTGGAAAGCATATTTCTATCCAATGGTCCATATTTTCAGTGACACTGAGACATAGTTGAGGTTCAATGATGTTAATGTGACAAATTATCTCATCCTTTATCGCTTAAATTATTTTTAGCTTATTGACGAACACACTTTCTTTTAAATATCCCTAAAAAAACACATTCAAAAATATTATTAAATCTTATGAACGTGGCGGCCAATTAACTTTGCTACGATGTAAGATAACACGTTCATTAAATTTATCGCGCAAAAGAGCCGTTGTTTCATTAGCTGTGTGGCAAGTGGCGACATCCTGTTAGATCCACATATCGTTCAGGTCCCTAACCTCAATTTCAGTCCACTATAAATTCAGTATCATATCGCAATGGTGAACACTATACCGTAACTGCTAAGCCGAACTCAATTTTCAAGAAGTACGGCCCGATGACGACGCCAGCCAAAAGCCCCATCAAACAGTAACTCTTTCTGTATGCATCAAATTTTCAACAATCAGTCATAGATTCTTATTTGACCAAATGGAGCATGGTATACAAAAAATAAAACAAACATTTACAATTAGATTACGGTCGGATGGGTCGACCGCAGAATATGCTTTTTTTTATAAAATTACTTTGTGTTCTTAAAAGATTGTAGAAGTACAGTTACTGTAGATAATTTTGCACATATTTATGATTTTTATAGAATTTACCAAAAACCATTGTGTGAATTATAGCCTCAATTTTAAGGTTTTATTAACTTTTAGTAAACCAGCCCATAGTGCACTGATAATAAAGGCAACTATACAATTTACTGCATAAATAAACATCCAACTAGATTTAGTGAAAAAGGACCCGTTTTTTTTAGTTTGTTTTACAAAATTATTTTCCTCCTTTCTATGTTGGTAGAGTTGTATGAAACATAACTACATATTTATATATGAAGTCCATATCTGTTTTGTTTACAACATATTCTGCTGCTGACCAAAACTTGCCATTCTATAGAGCTTATTTGTAAATTCAGCATAAAAACCATTTTTGTTTAGAAACTTTCTGTTTTTTTTTTTTTTTTTTTTTGTTGCTAAAACACAAAGCATATCCACTTGTAGTACACACTCAAACTTCATCACTCCGTCCAACTCTTATTGAAAATGAGAAATATTTTATAAATGAAGTAAAGCCCAAAACTAACTGACAAGTGTATTGTAAAACACTTTTGGCAGTTAGTTAAAATTTCTTTTTTATTTTTCCGATTCTTCAGTTCATTTCGCTTATTTCTAAATAAGATTTTCTTTGAAAAATGATTAATTAACTCAACTTGAATGAAAATGAACTTTAGCCCGAATTTATAATGATAAACACTGGCGACAGAGGTGATGGTATGAGGACCAGTTAATATTAAATCAACACAAACAAACAAAAAAGTGATGAGTGGCGAAAGTATTTTGTCATTAAGAAGATTTAAAATTTTGATTTATGATCATGAAAATCTAAATGAAATATGTATAGTGTTTTAACTTATTAACGCAATCCTAGCAAAAATGCTTATTGGAAGTAAATTAATTTGATTAGTTTTAAATTATATAACCCAATAAGTAATGTTGGGTGTGTATTAACTAAAATTGGGATTAACATAAATTCATCAAATTATAATGTCATTGAAAGTACATTTTTAGGCTTAACAGATATAAAGGTTTGTATGATTTTCTAAAGATCAAAAGCTCTTTAAGGAATCTTATTTCGACATTCCTTTAAGGTTTATAATTTCGTGAATATTTTTAAATTAAATGTTAAAAGTTTTTACATTTCGAATTAGTATTAAAATTTTTAAACAGGCTCGAATTTATTTTTAACATTCTAATTTTTACAAAGAATTTTTTAAAAAAGAATAATCTGTAAAAGTACGTTTTGCCGAAACTAGCAGAGTGTAATGCATTTTTTAAACCATCTACGATTTCATCATCAGCACTGTTTGATCGATGGTAACGTGTTGGATGTAAATATCATCTATTTAACTACCAGTGTTTTAAGTTAATTGAATTCGTTAACCTTTTTCTCATATTATCTTACCACAACGAATTATTATTTTATTAACAATCAAGTTTTTTGAATTTAGCAAAACCTGCTTTCGGCGTTGGTGAACAACTAATTCAAAACAGTTTTTATTCCAAGCTGTTAAAGCTACTCTATTTGTGATAAGCTTTCGAGTATATTTCACATAAAACTCAACAGGAATTCACATTTGACTTTAAGTTAAGTTACCAAAATCTTATAAAAAAAGAAATTGTCAATAGATTAAGTACAGTGTAACACAAAGCACTATTCCACTATACAGTGTGACACAAAAGCAATGTCAACTATTATTTGTGTAACCACATAAATTAAAAACAAGTAAGAGTGCTGTATTCGGCCGTGACGAATCTTATATACCCTTCACAACGTGTAGTCATGCATTAACAATTGTTTGTATCACCATTCACCTCATTGATATGAAATAAGTACATACATACATACATATATATATATATATATGTTTCATTATCCTTATAATGACTTTATCAACTTAAAAACATTCCGTTGTTAAATTATAAATTGAGTTTATGTATCCAAAAATGTTAAACAAAAATAAAAAAAAATGTTTGTCTTAATTGGGATTCGAACCTAGGTTTTCCAGCTTGTTTATCATATCTTAGTTGTTTATATTGTTTTCTAATTTTCAACACCGATCTGCTTCCGAATATTTCTAATATTTCGGTACCTTACACGGGTCTTGAAAATGTCTGGGGCCTTAAAAAGTTAATTTCAACATACACACGGATAGACTGAGAGACGGACAATGCTTAATTAATTTCCCAATTTATAAGCTCTCAGAAAATATATACTTTATGGGGTCGGAAATGAAAATTGTAGAAAATTTACATGGAATGACAAACCTATATTTACTCTTTAACTCACTGTGAAGGGTATACAACATTAGAATTTCTTGCTTTCTCTGTTCCTCAGTTGTAAAAAAAATTAACCACGCCCACATTTCGTAACTCATCGATTTTTACCAGGATTTGCACAGATAATAATACGTACCCTAAATAAAAATGTTTTTAAATAAACTTTACATTTCTATTTGAAATCGCATTTTCATTTGAAGGTACTTTGGCAGGTACCTTTAAACGAACTACGAAATAACTAAGCGCTTACTCGGTTTTCACATATATGGCAACACAGGAATTATAAGCAGGTTGCGACGTGAAAAGAAACAATATATTTTTTTTTTATATTTTGCAAAAGAAATTTTAATTTTTCTAGCCCACATTAAAATTTTAAAACTTTTTTTGCAATATTTAAAATAATATTTTTAACGAAAATGAGTAGAAAATCAAACGATATTTGTATTGAAATGCGAAAACAAATAATACACTTTTGAACGCAATTGCTAAAATTGTTGGACGTGCAAAGTCTATATACGAACAGTTCTGAGACATTATTTGGAATTAAAATCAAGCAAGCGAGCCTAAAACTGGTCGGTTACCCAACATTTCTCCAAAAGTTTCCCGATACATAAAAAGTGTTGTGGATAAAAATTCTAAAACTATATTCATGATTATTTGTAATATCTTAGAAAATCCCCACAACATCAACGTAAATTCGGAAACGGTTCGTAGTTTTTTGAAAAAAAAAAATGGATTTCAAAAGAATTCTTTAGAAATCTTTAGGCCTGTCTACTACAGGGCGGGCGTAGTTTCAAACGCAAACCAAGCGAAGAACTACAACCGAAAAAACTCATAAAAACTGTAAAGCATGTTGGTGGTTCAGTCATGATAAGAAGCTGTATATCGACGAAAAGAATTCGAAAACAGCAATATGTGGAAAGTATGAACCGTTGTGTATTTTAATATTCTGAAAAGCAGTTTAAAAAATCAGCAACTAACCTGGGTTTTAATGACCCTTGGTATTTCCAACAGAAGAATGACCTAAAGCACACTTCGCATATTATCAAGAAGTGATTGCTTTATAATGTACCAAAACAATTACATTTATCTCCCACATTACTACTGTTTAGCCCCATTTGTGGGCTTAATGAAACCGACTCATATGAAAATAAAAAGGAGCTTGAAGCATTATTGGAATAATATATCGAATAAAACATCATAAAATCTGGAATTTTATTTAAATAATTGCTTAAAAATAGTAGTTGAGGCAAAAGTAAGTCTTACTAAATACTTGCTTAAAAGTCTATATCCTTGAACTTATTTTTTAATAAAAATTTGTTTAGGATACGTATACTTACATGCCCGCAGTGTTGCGAATACGACTTTTTGTATATTTCATAATTTCTGTGGTCGCAAGGAAAAACAAGGTAACTCCATTTTTTTAAAACTCGAGAAAAACGCATTTAAAGTTTTCGACATATTTCACTAGTTTTTTTTTGAATTCATATTCTAATGTGTGCGCATCAAAAAGAAAACATAATTTTACATCCTGTTGAACATTTTGGGTTGCAGTAAAAATCTTTTTACCCGTCAGAAGCGAAAATCAAGGTCAGTTACCTGATTTTTACCTTAAAATGGAGTTACCTGGTTTTTCCTAAAAATTTCATTGTTTGAATTTATTCTTATATTTTATGGAGTTAAGGCAACTTTTCATCCTCTTATGCAAAAAAACATTATTTAAAAATAAAAAAAATAAATATATATATATATATTTTTATTTAATTTTAAATTGTTATCAGAAAAAGTAATGAATTGCGTATTGATTTGAAAATCGAAAATTTTTAATTTTTTAGTTTTTAGTTTGCTGTTAAAAATAAAAGAATTCCGTTAATTTGGTTGTATGTTAATGATACAATTCTAGTTTCAATTATTGTTTACATCAACGATCAATCTCCTAGTGTTTTTCTTTAAGATATTATGGAGTTACCTGATTTTTCCATAAAACACATGGAGTTACCTTTTTTTCCTAAAAATTGGTATTTAAGCGATTTTTATTTTGTAGATTACTCTTAAATGTGATACTTTTTCAAAATTTTGATCTGACAGAGTGATGGTGAATCCAAAATCCATCCAATTTCTGGTGTTTTTTCAACTTTTTGGAAAAATGGAGTTACCTTGTTTTTCCTTGCGACCACAGATTTTAAGTTATTTTATTAAAGTTTTGAATTTTTGTACGTCGCAAATTTTGAAGGAAGCAATGCTCACTCTTCCCCTTTCATTATATAGTTTTAAACATATGCAAAAGTAAGTTTTTATTTTACACAGAAAATGGGCGTGGCATCAATATATAGAGAAATAGTTGAGTAAGTAATTAGTGTACAATCACAACCTTAACCCTTAATAGCCTAGTGGTTCCTTAAGGAACCAACCAACAATATTTAAAAACTCATTCAACGATTATTATAAAATATTGTTGTAATGCTGTACAAACTGTTCAATGATGCACATGCTACTGTTTGCGTTGATCGATATTTGAAAACAACGTTATTAAAAGCTTGTGTGTTTGTTAAAGTGGTTCTTCCTCGCAACAATGAAATTTTGTGCTTTTGCTTAAAAACAACAAATTATTTTCGTACAATTTACATTGAAAATGTTGAGAAAAAAAATATTTCCGTTATAATTATAGTGTACAGAAACGTATGTTAGTATTAAAAAGTTAGTGTGGTTTTATTTTCAGTATTTTTTCTGTATATTCCTGGGTGGTCCCTTGAGGAACCACCAGGCGCTCTTAGTTGATATTATTTATATATGAAATTATATAGCAACATTATTGTAACGGTCTTTTTTAGTCGATTTTTTTAAATGGCTCGCAGAATTCAATGTTTTCGAACAGAGCAAAAGCTTTCTGAATATGTCAATTCGTTAGCTGGGGATGAAAGTGAAGACGATGTAGATTTCTCTTCTGAAGATTTTGAATGTGATCCGAATTATGATTTTGAAGGTGCACTTCGCGATAAAAACATAGAAGATGATAACCAGGCAGAGAAATTGGAAGAAACCGATTTAGTGAAAAATTCAGCAAAAGATGTGTTCGATGCAGGGAAGGATAATTCAGTTTTAGTTAACAAAACTGTAGAATTAAGTGAAAGTCATGCACTAATTGTTGGTGATTCTTCCCGATGGCAAGAATTTGCAACCATGTTTGAAGGTATATCGATTGACAAAGAGTCACAAGTTTTTAAAAAGCCATTATGGTGAAAAAGTAGTCTTCAGTTATTTTCTAATTACGTAAAATTTTATGGCGATGACTCTTTGACACCAGAAATACTTGCATTGGACACACCCTTCCAGTCCTTTTCGTTTTTTATGTTTGATAATATTATTTCAAACATTGTTGTACAGAGTAATCTGTATGCTCTACAAAATAATATTGAAAATCCCCTAAATACAACGCCGGATGAAATTAAGCGGTTTTTAGGAATCAATTACTATATGTCAGTCTTTAAATATCCAAGCATTCGAACGTATTGGAGTGACTATGGCTCCAGCCCTATTATGGACTGCATGACACGAAATCGTCACAAAACTATTCGTAAATTTTTGCACTACAACAATAATGTGACAATGCAGCAGAGCCATCACTCTCAACAAGAATCTACAACATTGGGTTCCAGTTTTGATCGTCTTTATAAATTGCATCCCATAATTTCCGTATTGAACAGAAATTTTAAAAAGGTTCCAAAGAGAGCAAGACTTTGCGTTGATGAACAAATTTGTGCGACAAAAATACGCCGTTCTCGTCTTCCGTTATGCAAACTGCCACAAAAATTTGCCAATCGAGGTGATTGCTAAGAATATCTAGGAACGTTTCATGGAATCGACGTCACAACAGTAGCACGGAATGACAATAAAGTTGTTAATACATCTACAATGGTCGGATAAAGCCGTCTATTTTGGCACATGGGGAAACGCCAGAGAATGCTCCAACCATCGAAAGATTTAATAAAAAAAAGAAGGTAATGGAGACTATTCAATGCCCAAACATAGTTCACCAATACAACAAATACATGGGAGGCGTTGACCTTCTCGATTCCTTTGGGCCGTCGCCGTATCCGAATTAAATCACGTAAGTGGACAAGTCGTTTGTTCTACCACATGTGCGATGTGGCGATAATCAATGCATGAATTTTGTAGAAAAAGCATCACACCGAAACTAATTGTTTGGAACCAAAGTTAAAGTTGCATGAATTTGTGACTGAAGTTGCACATTGCTTAACAAAGTCTGGCTGTGAAATGCGAGTAAGAAAAGGACGAAAAAATAATATGGAAAACCAAATTACAGCGAAACGCAGTCGGCCATCGACTGCTCTTCTTCCACCACGTGACGTTCGTTTAGATTACCAAAATTTGTAAAAGAAGGAAAGCCACGCTGTAAGAATTCGCAATGCACATCGCGTACCAAGGTTCGATGCCATAAATGTGGAGTTAGTTTATGTTTTTCCAGTGACAAAAATTGTTTCGCTGAGTTTCACCAGAACTAAACGACAAGCATATTTAATTTACCAAATAAAATTTGTTTTTGAATTAAAATAAAAAATATTTTTTAACTAAAATTTCGTTACTTTTAATTAAAGAATAATATTCTTTATACCGTCTTTACTTTATCGTAGAGATCCTAGTGGTTCCATTAGGAACCAACCGAGAATTTTGAACCTAGAAAGGGTAAATATTACTTAGGAACAAAGTTGTAGAACAAAAATGAATTAGAATTACGAATTTTCTAACATATATTTTTTTCAGAGCAAAAAAAAATATCAGGATATTAAGGGTTAAGAGCTTTAGTTTACATACTTTAAAGAGATTTAAAGTCATTACTTCTCAGGTAACCACAAAAAAATAGTTAAATGGCTATGAATTAAGGCATTATTAGCTGCAAGTTTAGTATGAAACATATTAATGAATTTATATAAAACACCAACAGCTTGGGCAGGTTTAGTTCTTAAAGTCTGTAGGTTTCAACAACTTCTCTACCATCATCATCTCTACCAGCATCGTGTATTATGAAAGCCAGACTTCAATCTCAGTATGTGACTGCAATTTATTTGCATTTAAACTTGTTTGTTTACTGGTGCAAATTTCGATATCAAAGCTGAATACCGTTCCATGTAAACTTTTACTGTCGTTTTAGGTTTGTATTGATAAAATGAGCGAATATCATCCTAGTACATAAATATTTTACCAATAAGGACAAGGTTATGTAAAACATTAAGAAATAACGTAAACAACAATGGCCCAAGTACACAACCCTGAGCCACGCCATATAAAACTACACGTAGAGAGCCAGCTACGCCGCTTTGTCCTTCATCCATACATTTACAAAAAAGAAATTAGTTTTTATAGAATCACGGACACAATATAAGTATTTGAAAAATCTTAAATTGCTTATTTCCATAAACTATCAACAAAAAACTAATTTATTCGAAATTATAGAAATTCTTTTAATATTGTTTGCTGGGATTTTTGGCACCCTCATTGCCGATTGAATAGTAAATATTAAATTTAAAATTTTATATTTGTAGTGGTATTGCTGTAATTAATGCTTACTGGAATGAATATAAAATATTTGTCTTATAAATTGTGTAAAACAGCAACAACAACACAAAGAAAAAATATCTTACAGCTGATTCCCTCCCTTCTTTGAACCATTTTAAGTTATTGCCATAGTTAAGGCTTAAGATTTGCCTCCTACTTCTTTCGATGGTCGTATAACATGTTTTGTGGTTTAATAAGTTGTGGTTTTATCGGTTAGGATTACAGATAATATGTTGTGCGGTTTTCAACAACGTTCAATGTTATGGGGTGAACAACTAAACTGGTGACGATAAAATGCACTTGTTCCATGCACTATATTGTATTGCATTCTCGTAATAGTGCACTTGCATTTATAATTTTTTAATCCTCCTGGGGGGAAATTCTAATTGACTTATGAATAAGCAATATTGTCCAATATAACATTTAATTTCATGTTCCGAACATAAGCATAGGGAGAACAAAATGTCAAACAAGAGAATATAATACAGAGTAGAACTAAGTAGAGGTTTCTGCTTAATTATACAAATTAATCAATATCAGAGTTAGAAACCAAAATTATTAATCTCCAGATACAAATATAATTGTGCGTAGTATAACAAGTGTACTTGAAATGCAATATCTATACGAATATATTTTCTTCTCTATATAATGGCAGCAACAAAATTTTGTTTGAATGTTCCTTAATTTATGGATGAAGTTCAGGCGCGGAAACAGCTTAAGCTTTTGTAGAAAAGAAGGGGGATGGTTAAATATTTCAGTTAAAATATTTCAATTGTTTTTTTCTATAGCTTTCAAAATTATTACTTATTTAAAAGTCTATTTTGTCTCTTATATCCTTTTTTACTCACACCCTGCATCCACGCTTGATTAAGTTGTTGCAGAATGGTGTTGAAGTACTTGTGCTTCTACATGTATAATTGTACGATTACAATAGCACCAAAATGCAACATGCACTTGCATAAATATAAGTGCAATGCCAGCTATTTCATGGCAGCCATAGCTTATGTGTAAAATTTAAGTTTATGGCATTGTTGGCTAGTTTGTTTTATAAAAGGCCTAAAGGTTAAAAAGCGCAAATTGCAAATTGTTACCAAAAATATCTCAATTCAACATAAACTTACACACATACATATATAGAAATTCGTGCAACAATAAACATTCATACATATTTATGTTTTGGTATGTACAAAATATTATAATATTTTATTGTATCTTATTTTAGCATACATCGGCCCATCTGTTTGTATAGGCATAAGAATAAATAGTTTCAAATTTATTTCTAATCTTAAATTTATGAGGCATAAGTGGTTTAGTGCAATACATACACATACATACTTCTATGCATATAATTTCGAGTACAAGTGTACATTTATGGATTAATCAGACCCCAGTGGTTTAAATTCTTTGTTGAACTAATTTCTATCCTTTAAGGCATTTTAAAATTGTAGTGCAATATATTGTTGTAAAAATGAGCTTGCAATTAATATTGCAATTATTACGTCCGACATCCAATAATATTGATGCCATAAATGATGCTTTCCCTCCATGCTCCTAAGATATAACGAAGATTTTTACAATGATTCATCTGGTCAAAACAAAAGAAAATTTAGACTGATATATTGTCTTCGCTTTACATACACAAGCACTTTGGTTGGTGTGGATTTTCACACGGAAAAAAGTTTAGCTTGTCGTTGTTGTAATGCATTTTATTCTCTTTAGTTAGAAAAAAAGGCAAAAAAGACGTCGTGACTAAATTTGGGTAAAAATATTTTTTAAGAATTGATTTCAACTAACAAATATACGCGCTTTATACTTAATGCATTTAATGGATATTTTGCAAAGAACACATGGAGTGACACATTTTATGCTGATATTCTCTACTCCTGTTGTAACGAGCATACAAATTGCGCCCCAAAAACGAAATCTAGAATTTATACTAGATATTTTTTTACACTATGACTTACATTTCATTCAAAACTTCTATAAACATAATTTAATTTATTTGACTGAAAAATCAGCTTTTTGTCATGAAAATTGATAAAACTTTAAAAATCTATATAAGGGCAGATTTGGCAAATAATTGATTTTAAAATCACTACGAGTTTTTTTTTTAAATTCTGTTATATTTACCATAAAAAATATGCATAACAAAATCTTTAAGACTCGCAGAATATTTAGAAAATTCCCTGAAATTTCGTTTAATTAACTCTTTGCCATATCTGCTTTAAAATCCAACACTTACACCCATAACAAAGTGAATCGAAACAGAGCTGCACTGCACACCACAGACAACATTTTAAGCAAAATTTTACATTAAATTGAATAGTTGTATATTCAAATACAGGGTGGCACAAAACTAATCATCCTATTGTTAGATGTAATAGAGTTTGCTAATGGCAAATCATATTTGACATTTGTGAACTAGACAGCTGCAGACTACAAACAGACAAACAATAGAGCGCTACACTCTGCTAAAGCATAGAATAATTGTGTCGATTTGTGTAACCAATAATCAGTCGGTGAAATTAACTCAGCGTGAATTTCGTCGTAGATATCCTGATCGCCAGCAAGAATGCCCAATTTAACTATTGGAAACTTCTTAAGGGCTACTTGAAGTCGCAGGTTTGTGTCAACAATTCCCAGACAATCGCTGCTTTAAAGGAGAACGTTCGACCGGAATGTGAACTATTATCACCAGAAATATTAAAGAAAGTTATGCAAAAAACACTTGGTCGATATCATATTTTCCAATTAACAGAAAAAATTGTACGGGCCTAAATAAAGATTTCCACCACTCCACCACAAAAAACTTATTCAAAAATAATATTGGATGATTAATTTTGCGCCACCTTGTAGACGTCAACGTAAAATCAAAATTTAGTATACTCATCCGAAAAAATATACTCCGTATAAGCTAATGCCATAAAGCTTTTTCTGTAAATGCTTAGAAATTACTGTCTTCAATTATAGACCTTTAAGCACTTTCATTAGACTTAGCCTGTAAAAGATACAGTTTTGTCAAGGAAGGTTAAGAAAAAAAGAAATTCTTATTAATAAATCTAAAAGAAATGTAGAAATGTTAAAATTAAATTTTGTGTTTTTTAGATACGCCTATATTTCAGTTATATATAGCTTTAATAGCAGAATATTTAATATAATCGCTGTTGTTTTTTCTACAAATAAGTTAGAAGTTCATCTAGGAACTTTAAAACATTTTTACATTTAAACAGGACAGTATTTTAAAAAACATATAAGTGCATTTAATATAGAGTACTATATTCGGCCGTGCCGAATTTTATACTACCCTTCACCACCATGTAAATAAATATATATTGATCGTAGCTTAGTCTAGATTTCATTTTAAATTCCACTGTCTTAGTTATTTCCAACAGAATCTTTGATTTTAAAATTTCTGTATTATACTAGTCAAGCCCTTTTTATTTGATTACCATAGGGGTGGGGAAAGGATAAAACAAATGTTCAACCTTTCAACTTTTCTATTTTATTCTACTGGTCAAGCTTGTCCAATTGTTACGAATATCAGCTTTCTAAGTGGTATAGATGCAGTTGTATTTTGTTTGTTTTTAGTTAGTTTTAAACCAATTCTTCGTGTTTTTTGCGTGTCCAAACATTATTAAGCAGCTTGAATAATTTGATATATTTGAAAAAAGTATATATTTATTTATTTATTTATTTAATAGGTTATTTTCTGTACAACAAGACTTTATCTTATATTTATAGTACAGAAACGGAATGCGTTAAACATAAACAAGTAAGAGCACTATATTCGGCTGTGCCGAATCTTTTATACCCACCACCAATTTTGTGTACATTTAAAGCACAATATTTATTATTTTGTTAATCGCTATAGAATAATCTCTTTATAATAAAATATGTATCACTTTCTTTGTAGAGGGTGGTTAAATTTGAAGGGCCCATGTTTAAGGTGAACCACATCTAAACTTCAACTTTTTTCTTGTATTTCATTTGACATTTCTCAATCTCAGACTAACTCAATTTGAACCGTGGAAAGATACGCAATCGAGCAACGCTTTTAAATATTAAAGATTTTTATAAAAATGGGCTTTCAAATCAAAATGCATTTCGTGCACTTCGTGATTCTTTTGGTCAACATAATCGTTCGAATTCGTCCACAATCGTGAGAATTGTAAAAAATATTTGAATGTCTGCAAAGCAGGTCTGTATGAAATGTGAAAACATCTGTGAATGCCATCTTAGTTCGTTGAATGGGAAACATTGCTGTTTTTCACGATAACGTGGCAAAAGAGCAAGCAACCTCGACTCATCATCGTGCCCAACAATTGAGCATCAACAGTGTCATTGAAAATATGGACTATCGGATCGAAGTGTGCCGCCTAGGTTGGGGGGGCATTTGGCCGATATTTTGTTCCATACATAATTGAAGCATACAAATATTATCATTATAAAAATAAATGATAATAATTTCATAATAATTTTATTCAAAATCAACATAGTCCCTTAAAATTAAACAACCCATTATAACCTCGGTATGCTAGTAAAATGTTTTCGTAAATTTAGTCTTTCAATGAAAGTGGCAGTTAAAATACGCGTGTCAATAATGTTTCTGCTAATAAACATAACTTAGATATTTCAATATAGTCCTTTAAATAGTATTCCAAAATCTTTATTCATAGAGAATTTACATGAATTTAAGAGGAAGAAAGTGAATTTAAGGTTAAATTTTAAGGGCCACAGGGTGATTTAAAATATACATTCTCTGCATTTTTCTAAAACGGGAAATTTATTAGTAAGATTTTGATTTTTAAACTTCTATAACATTTTGCTTTTAAAAGATTTTCAAACGAAATAAGTTTTGTATAATTTTAAAATTTGTTAGCCATTAGTACATGAAAATAAATTGTTTATAATGTTTAGAGATAATTTTTTTTGACTTAGGTCAAAATTTTCCTAAATTCCCATATTTAATAGAGCATAACTTCAGGAGAACATAAGCATAAGTTGTTAGCATGCCATCTAGTAGTTGCTAGTAGAGTCATCTATCTTATCATCTTTATCTTATATTTAGCTACAGTACAATAAATGGCGCAGTGTAAGATGAATAAATGCTAATATATATGACTAATAGATTTTTATAAAAATTTAAGGAAAAAAGTGTGCGTGGCACATCTATTTTCCGTTATAACGAAGACTTTGACCAAAAAGCCATGTTTGCAAAATTTCAGAATCGTACATATAGTTTTGTCAGTTTTATTACGTTTTAAATTTGAAATATATACTGTGCGGTATAAATTTTCGTACCTTTTTATCTATAACTCTTTTCCTAATTCATAGATTTAAGCGATTTTCAGGGAAAAATATTCTTTTGACTCGATAAATATATATTCGAAGTTTCATGACTACGTTTATGCGTCTGGACACAATTCAAAAGTGAAAGTGGGCGTTATAGTAGGCGTGCCAAAGTTGTTTTTGCTAATGAGTACAACTTAGGTGTTTCAATATAGCCCTTTATTATTCGAAAATCTTTATTAATAGAGAAATTATATGAATTTTAGGGAAAACGTTATATGGGAGGTAGGCGTAAAAATGGGCGTGGCACCTTCATTTTTTGGCATAGTAATGAAATTGCCTAGGGGGATAGACGTAGCAAAATTTATCATCATACCTCTAATTTTATGAGCTTTTAAATTTCATTAACGGTAGATAACGTGAAAAGTGGGCGTTATAGTAGGCGTGTCAAAGCTATTTTTGCGAATGAGTACAACTGAGGTCTTTCAATATAGGCTTTTATTATTCCAAAATCTTTATTAATAGAGAAATTATATGAATTTTAGTTAAAACGTTATATGGGAGGTGGGCGTAAAAGTGGGCGTGGCACATTGATTTGCCGTTACAAGAAAGCGTGTCACCAAAAAGTAAAGTGTGCAAAATTTCAGAGTCGTACATCCAATTTTGTTGCTTTTATGACGTTTTTGTTTTTAAATATACCGAAAAATACACTGTGCGGTATAAATTTTCGTACATTTTGATCGATAACTCCTCTCCTAATGCATAGATTTATACAATTTTCGAAGAAAAATATTGTCTTTACCCGGAAAAAATATATATTCGAAGTTTCATGAGTCTACGTTAAGGCGTTTGGACACAATTCCATTTTATTCGATGTTTAAAGGGCACGGTTTTTTCGACCTACTCTTGCTTTTCGAGCTATAACTCTCTTCCTAATATTCCGATTTAGCCCATTTTCAATACCAAACAAACCTTGTTTATAGGAAAGATTCTGGCAAAATTTGAGCCCACTAGCTTTTTCGGTGCGACCTCTATCGTGCTTTCAACAGACGGACAGACGGACAGACGGACGGACATAGCTAGATCGTCATAAAATCAAACCCCGATTCAGAATATATATACTTTATGGGGTCTAAAATGGATATTTCGATGTGTTACAAACGGAATGACAAAATGAATATACCCCCACCATTTTTTTGGTGGCGGGTATAAAAACATTTGCAAAAATTAAATTCGTATTAAAAGTTAATAATAAAAAATAATAATAATAACCGTCACATTTTTATTTAAAAGATTTAACTGGAAAATTTTATTTAAAAGAATTAACTACAAATTTTTTGAAACTATTAGCATTGCCATTTAATTGTTGACATAGTGGAAGATTATTCCAAAGTCTAGCGGCATGTACATAAAATTGCCATTCTGAAACTAGGCATTGATGTCGAGGAATTATAATATTCCGGTTTCGTAGCGATTGAAAAAAACGTAAATTTTCAAATATGTACTTAGGAGTTTTAGTATGTATTATTTTATGCAAGAATACAAAAATTCGTATTTTGAGTAGGCTATCGAAACTGACTCCATAAAGGTTTTTAGAAACAGAGGAAACATGATCAGTTCTTCTCAGTCCGTACACATACCGTATAATGTTGTGAAATAAAACATTTACGGTCGTATGTTAAAAAACTTAGCGCAGCTTTACAGACCGTTGTTTAGCAAAATTGCTTAATGTTATATGCGAAAACGTTTATTAGCTTAACATACCTTTATTAAACCTTTATTAACTTTAAATATTTTAAAGTAGGAATATACCTTCTTTAAACCTACTATAAAGTGAGATTTTTATTTTTTATTTGTGTTTATTGTCACAGTGTTAAAATTTTGTAAAAAAAAATTATACAAACAAAAAAAAATAGTGTTGTAAAACTGAAAATGGACACATATGTATAATTTAATTAGAAGAACTGGTAAAAATAATTGTAATTTAGTGAAAAAGATAAAATTAATTGTTTTGTTTTATTTAGAATATCTAATTCAAATATTAAATTATTATCGTCCACGAATTTGTAAGCCGAGGATTGATGCTTTTTCCATTCCGGATGTCAAATTTAAAAAAAAAAATATCAAAATTTTATAAATTTGTTTATAAGTTTCACAAAATACTCAAAAAATTATTAAATGTAAACAAAATTTTTTAGTGATGTACATACAATCAAAACAAATAAAAAAAACTCGTTATTCAAATACCTATTTTACCCCAACAAAAAAGTGTTTTTAATTCTTCTTAATCATTGATTTTTTAATAAATATAGAACAAATTATATATACCCATTAAAAAATGAATAAGTTGTTCAATGCTAATACAAAAAAAGGAAGTTACTGTATGATGAACCAAATAAAATCTGGTTATGAACGACTACCCAAATGAATTTATATTCGTTCTTGTGTATCGCTAACTATTAAATGACAAAAGAAAATAATAATAATAATAATAGGTTCGTTCGAGTACTTTTACTGCACTTTGTAGTAAATGAGTAATTATTTAGTAAATTGAAAATTTTACTCTCAAAAAGAGAATTTGTTCAAAAAAGTACTCGAACAGACATTTGTAAAAATTCGTAAGATTGAAGCAACAGCTGATGGCAAATAAATAAAGTTTAATGGGAACTATGTACATACATACATATGTGCAAATATGTATTTAAGTATGTATACCTGCGCCAGATTCAGGCAGTTCCATTCTTTCGTCTGTAGACATTGTTAACTAACTTTATTTTACAAACAATTTAAATTTAATAATATTTTGCACTTTTGTTTGGATTTTCCTTTTTTTTAATATTTTTTTCACAAATTGTATACTTTTTGTTTGCTTACGTTTGTTTGTTTACCTTTTGAATCATATGTTTTTTGGTTTTGCTAAATCTTACAGCAAGAAATTTCTGTTGTAAAAATTTGCAAATACTCAGTCAAGAACTGTCACTTTTCGCTCTCTATTTGTGCTCTCATTTACTACAAATTTGTGTAAACGAACGCAATTTCGTAAAATGCAGTAAAAATTTGTACAAATTCGTACAAATTTGTGAGTTCTCGAACGAACCTAATATCAAAACTAAAAATTCCTTCAAACATGCGTGAGTTAGAGTGATGTTTTCTCATACGTTTTTTTAACAAAGGTTTATTAGGGTTAAAATATTTATTAACTAATATTAAGTTTAAGTCTACATTAGGAATTTTTTTAACATACGGCCGTTAGTTTTCTTCGACTAACAGAGTCGCAGTTAGCAAATAATTCACACCCATACAATAAGGAAGGAACCAAGTGTGACTTGGCAAGCAAGATTCTAATTCTGATGGGTGTAAAGTATTGTGTAGACCAGAGCGATTTTAATTTAAAATATGACTGACCAACTAATGAATTTACATGATCTGTCCAAGTTAAATGGTTATTAAAAATTATACCTAGATTCTTCGCTCTATTAACGATTTCAATTTTCTTACCATTTAAAATGATATCACCAGAAATAAACGGACCTTTACGTTTTTTGCAGATTACAATACATTTAGATTTTTTAGGGTTCAAACAGAGGCCATTTGCACAAGCCCAGAGATAAATTTGAGTTAATTCGTGATTTAATTGTGAGATACCAATGGCAATGTGTTCAGGTGGGATACTTAAAGTAAGTTGTATGTCATCTGCATAAAGATGGATGTTACACTTTGAAAGTATTTTTGGCAAGTCATTTGCATATATACAAAATAAAAGCGGATCTAAGATGGAGCCCTGAGGCACTCCCCTTTGAGTGTCATCTTAGCAGACCAAACATTGTTTACAAGAACCGATTGAGTTCAATTTGAAAGGTATGATGAAATAAGGTTAATTGATGTTGCAGAAAATCTGAAAAAGTGTTTTAATTTATTAATTAACGTGGTATGGTCTACAGTGTCAAATGCCTTGGAGTGGTCTAGAAGTGCTAAAAAATTTATATACCCATCCTCCTAACCCTGTCGTATGTGTTCACCTACTTCAACAAGGGCCGTTACACAGCTATGACTCTCGCGGAAACCAGATTGTTTACTAGAAAGCATGTTGTTCATATTTATATATGAAATCATTTACTTATATAAAATAATTTCAAGTATTTTCGAAAGAAAACACAAGATAGCTATTGGTCTATATTCACCATTTTCTTTTGGTAATGGAATAATTTTTGCATGTTTCCAATTTGAAGGAAGCGTAGAAGACATAATAATGTTGTTTAAAAGGTAAGTGACGTACGGGAGAATTAGTGGCATAAGTATTCTAATGAATTTGGTATTTAAGTTATCAGTTCCCACTACGTTTGATTTTATTTGTAAACACGTAGACATAACATCAAATTGTGTTATACATGCAAAAACGAAAATAATTACCGTACACATCAGTATCTGTATTTATCGCTGATGTGGAAAAATTATAAAAAAACGGGTTTGTTTGGATCACAGGAGCACTAGTGAACGTTTTATTTAGTATGTTCGCATCCACATTAATGTCTATGTTGTTTAACTGCTTGCCAATACCAATTTCACGAATAGTACTCCATGTTCGTCGAGAATCTATTGCAGTACTGAATCGTGTTGCATAATATTCAGTTTTAGCAAATCTTATACGTTTGTTAACATTTTTCCTAGCAGTTGTGTATTGCAATTTCAGTTCGAAAGTTTTATATCTTTTCCTCCTGGCATAATTATTTGATTATAACTATGCCGATTAGTGACCGATTTTTTGAAAATTTTTCACGAATATATCTCGAAGAATATCTATATAGAGTCATAAAAGCATCTGTAAATTATTCTGGGGTTGAAAAATTTTAATTTTTATGGTAAAAATATGGGAAAAACAGAGACAGTTTTGTGTATTTGCTGATATATAAGAAAATTATGAGGTGTTATTATAATTTTCAATATCTATTTGCTCCTTAATATTTCTGATATCTGAATACTACTCACGGGTCTTGCCAATGTCTGAAAGCTTCAAAAAATTGATTTCAACATACACAAGGACGGAAGGACTGCCCTGTTCATCACCTTTCAGACAACATATACTTTATGAGTTCGAAAATGAATACTGTGGGAATTTTACACAGAATGGTACACCTGAAGCGCAATAAAAAATTATCAAAATCGGTGCAGCCGTTGCTAATTAAAAGTAAATTAAACAACTTTGTATAAATCAGCAGAAAATTATTTAAATTAAAAAAAAAATTTTAATGTAAATCATGTTTATTTTTGCTCAAGTTCATTGATTCTCTTATTTGACAAACTTAAACCAATATAAAAATGATTAACAATAATTTCAAAATATTAAGTTGGAATAAAAATATTAATTAATAATTATTTTTAGAAATCTTTAATTATAAATACACAGAACAGTCTTGATTGAATGCTTAGTATCAACGAAATAGATTCTATAATTATCTTTTTATAGAAACCATTCATTCCATGAAGTATCTTAAAATACAATTTTTTAATAATTTTCGATTTCATAGAAACTTTGCATAAAGTCATAAGAAATTTTAAAACACAAAATTAAATTTAAGTTTTAAAATCAATGTTTGCTGGGACGTTCATACATCAATATTGCATATACAGATACAATTACTTAAATAGTTATAAACTTACATACATACTCATACATATTCAGTTTTATATGAATGTATGTACTTGCTAAATATCAAAAATTTACATAATCACAGGTGCAATGTAAAGCTTACGCTCTTGGCTATTTAATGCGACTATTCGAATAAATGTTTTGTGGCAACATGACTGAGTCTGAGAGTGAGTGTTAATGGCGTTTAGCTGCATAAGTTATTGTTACGATTAGTTTATGAATTAATGGTTATTTTAGCACACACAAACATAAACACCCTATAAGGATCTTATCAGGATATTGTTGCTGTTAAGTCGTTTCGGCTCAGACATTTGGCACTTTTATTACTGCAATGATTAAATGCCCTCTACTAGCATAATACATATTTATTATTATTGCTGTACATATACATACATACATAACTGTGGACTTTAGACAAAACAACTTTTTTCGAATTTTCATATTTTTCAGGAAAGCAAAAAATATAACAAAAAATAAAAAGGTTTAATTTGATTATTTGTTATGTGATATCTCTTATTCTATAACTCGTAGAAGCACACAGATAATATAACGTAATTTAAATTTTGTGCACTGTGGACTATTGGCAAATAATTTTTAATTAAATTTACAAATTTGTCATGAAGGCACAAAAACGAAATTATATGTTAAAAAATCAGTTATATGTTGTTTACATAATATTTTTACGTGATAAAGTTAAGACACCAATTAGCAGCATAAATCACTTTATGCTATAAGCCTTATTTTAACTCAAGTTGTTTTGTCAAAAGTCCACAGAAATATACAATTAGAGAAAATGTTTTTTTTTTTTTGAAGCAAAAAGGAACAATTAAAAAATTTATTTACCACGAAAATGTATATGTAGTACAATATTCAGCTGGTACAGTCAAATCGTTCTTAACGAAGTAATAGAGTATTAATATTTTGTCAAAAAAATAATAATAAAAAGTTAATGCCCTCAAAAGCTATTGTCCTTAAGATTAAATAACATATACTTATATTCTCTTAACAAATTCAAAAAAATTTAAAAAAAAACCTAATAATTTTATATCATCAGAGCACACGTTTATATAAATTTCCAAATATGAAAGCTTCAAATAACTGTAAATTATGGAACAAGCAAGTATAATCATTTTTTATGTATTATGTGCTTTTAACTTTGCTGATTATACAAAGTACATCAAATTAAAAGAGTTTATTTACACTCTCTAAACCCCCAAACCAAATTAAGGAAATTTTGTTTTACTTTTAAAAAAAAAAAATAAAAAATAGACATTTAAAACACATGAATATAAACGAAGAGTCAGGCTAGAATGAAAACTTCTGAGATTTTTGTAAAGATACCCAACCAACGAAAACCATCCAGCATGCATTTGAGCAAGCAAACCAACCACTCTTGTTGACTTTTATTTGACAAAATGTGATTACATTAAAAATTCAGCAAAAACTACCGACTCCTTATGTTTTCAATTTTCAACTCATTTTTAACAAACACAAGAAGCAAAAAAAAAAAAAAACAAGTAAAACAAATATTAAATTCTTTTGTATAACATGGCTCAAACCACTCAACCCTATACCAACTAAAACTCACCTTAAAATCTTAAAGTTTAACTTTTTTGTTGCTTGTTTGTTACAAGTTGATTTAACTTACTATGCCTGCAACTACAAGTATGTTGTCAGGTAAAAGAGAACATGGCATAATGCTCACTATAGTACATACATATGTATGTATAATACAGGATCTAAAAAGGACACATTCTCGTGTATATTGGCGCACATTCATAAATGCAATTTGTATTGTATGCTAAAAGTACTTATGTGTCTTATACTTTTCAGTTTCTTGATATTTCTTTTTTTTTTTTTTTGAAAGCAAAACTTTTAGCTTTTGGGAAATATATTTTTTTGGGTGAATTACTGTCGGTATTACTGTGGTTCCAAGTATTTACAACGTTTAGCATTTACTTGCATACTGATATTTGTGCAGTGTGTATGAGAAACGCTTAAACATATGAATTTTATGACTGTGTAGCGAGAATATAGTCCTGTTTTATTTATGACTATTTGTAGTTGTCGTCGATTTTATTATTTCTGTTTTTGCTAACATATTTAAGTATATGTTTTAGTGGCATAAAAACAGTGGGATTAGAGTAAAATAAATTGAAAAGAAAGCTACTAAAGTAAAAAAGAAAATCTGTCAACATTTTATTATCAAGCCCGAAATTCATGTTAAATAAAAATTTTTGCATTTGTGTGAAAATGATGCGTTTTTTTAATTTTGTTTATAATATTGATTTATTTTTTAAAAGATGTAAAACAGATAATTAAAAACTTTGTGTTTCACTGTGTGTTCCAGTGATGAAATCATCATAGCTCGCCTATATTCATTAATTTTTATACAATTTACTATTGGTTTTAAGGTACGACTTTGTTATTCAATTTATAGTTCTTGCAAAATTCATTTGCAACCACATCCTGTGCATGCATTTATATAATCTAAAATCCTTTGAGATATGAAACCCATTGAGCGATATCCGTCTGAAAATTAACGTTTTGTATCCCCTATAATAATAATGTTAATAATAAAATTCGCGTGAAAAAATTTTTTTTTATTAAAAACAAATAGAAATAAAAACACGACCACTTTTTCTTCCAAAATTTTTAAACACATAAAGATTACCTATTACCTCTCTGATAACCTACAGACGGTCTTTTTATTATTATACCCGCCACCAAAAAAATGGTGTATACAGTGTGTATTTCAAATTTAAAACGTAATAAAACTGACAAAACTATATGTACGATTCTGAAATTTTGCAAACATGGCTTTTTGGCCAAAGTCTTCGTTATAACGGAAAATAGATGTGCCACGCAAACTTTTTTCTTTAAATTTTTATACAAATATATTAGTCATATATATTAGCATTTATTCATCTTACACTGCGCCATTTATTGTACTGTAGCTAAATATAAGATAAAGATGATAAGATAGATGACTCTACTAGCAACTACTAGATGGCATGCTAACAACTTATGCTTATGTTCTCCTGAAGTTATGCTCTATTAAATATGGGAATTTAGGAAAATTTTGACCTAAGTCAAAAAAAATTATCTCTAAACATTATAAACAATTTATTTTCATGTACTAATGGCTAACAAATTTTAAAATTATACAAAACTTATTTCGTTTGAAAATCTTTTAAAAGCAAAATGTTATAGAAGTTTAAAAATCAAAATCTTACTAATAAATTTCCCGTTTTAGAAAAATGCAGAGAATGTATATTTTTAATCACCCTGTGGCCCTTAAAATTTAACCTTAAATTCACTTTCTTCCTCTTAAATTCATGTAAATTCTCTATGAATTAAGATTTTGGAATACTAAAGGACTATATTGAAATATCTAAGTTATGTTTATTAGCAGAAACTTTATTGACACGCGTATTTAACGGACACTTTCATTGAAAGACTAAATTAACGAAAACATTTTACTTGCATACCGAAGTTATAATGGGTGGTTTAATTTTAAGGGACTATGTTGATTTTGAATAAAATAATTATTTATCATTTATTTTTATAATGATAATATTTGTATGCTTCAATTATGTATGGAACAAAATATCGGCCAAATGGCACCCCCAACCTAGGCGGCACACCTCGATCCGATAGTCCAAAGTTTCAATGACACTGTTGATGCTCAGTTGTTCGGCACGATGATGAGTCGAGGTTGCTTGCTCTTTTGCCACGTTATCGTGAAAAACAGGAATGTTTCCCCTTTCAACAAACTAAGATGGCATTCACAGATATTTTCACATTTCATACAGACCTGCTTTGCAGACATTTAAATATTTTTTACAATTCTCACGATTGTGGACGAATTCGAACGATTATGTTGACCAAAAGAATCACGAAGTGCACAACATGCATTTTGATTTGAACGCCCATTTTTATAAAACTCTTTAATATTTAAAAGCGTTGCTCGATTGCGGATCTTTCCACGGTTCAAATTGAGTTAGTCTGAGATTGAGAAATGTCAAATGAAATGCAAGAAAAAAGTTAAGTTTAGGTGTGGTTCACCTTCAACATGGGCCCTTAAAATTTAACCACCCTCTACAAAGAGAGTGATACATATTTTATTATAAAGCGATTATTCCATAGCGATTAACAAAATAATAAATATTGTGCTTTAAATGTACACAAAATTGGTGGTGGGTATAAAAGATTCGGCACAGCCGAATATAGTGCTCTTACTTGTTTTTATATATAAAATAAATATAAAGGCCGTCACAGTTTTTCATGTTGGGCAAATAAGAAAGGTGAAATTTGGCTGCTTTCATAAGAGCAATCCCGTAAAACTTATTACAAAAATTTTTAAAGTAATGCTGAGACCGTACTCAAGCTTCAAAGAGTTTTAAGTCCAGAAACTGCATCTAATATGTCAACCATTGGAATAGTGGCCAAAAATTTTTAAGAAACTGGACCGGATATAAAAAGTAAGACTCCTGTCCATCAACGTACCGGTCGGTCTGTTGAAAACAATCTATATATATAAAAGTGAAACTCTGTGTGTGTGTGTGTGTGTGTTAGCTATACACTCTGAAACTGTAAAACTGATCGGACTCAAACTTTGGCAAGTTGTTGTACATATACCAGGGAGTGTTTACGGGTGAAAAAAAGTGGGCGGGGCCACGCCCATAAAAATTAGTTATCAGTTTTAGCTACTTGCACTTGACCGATTTTTCTGAAACTTTGCACACATATCGAGCTGTCATGATTAAATAATTTCGTGATAAAAAAGGTGGGCGGGGCCACGCCCCTAAAAAAGTTTTAATTTTGAGGTACTTGCACTGGACCGATTTTTCTGAAACTTTGCACACATACTAAGCTGTCATAACCATATAATTTCGTGATTAGAAAAGTGGGCAGGGCCACGCCCATAAAAAAAGGTTATAATTATGAGGTACTAGCACTAGACCGATTTTTCTGAAACTTTGCACACATATCGAGCTGTCATGACTAAATAATTTCGTGATTAGAAAAGTGGGCAGTGCCACGCCCATAAAAAAAGGTATCATTTTGAGGTACTTGCACTGGACCGATTATTCTGAAACTTTTCACACATATTGAGCTGTTATGACTTTACAATTTCGTGATTAGAAAAGTGGGCAGGGCCACGCCCATAAAAACAATTATAATTTTGAGGTACTTGCACTGGTCCGATTCTTCTGAAACTTTGCACACATACTGAGCTGTTATGACTTTACAATTTCGTGATTAGAAAAGTGGGCAGTGCCACGCCCATAAACAAAGGTACCATTTTGAGGTACCTGCACTGGACCGATTATTCTGAAACTTTTCACACATATTGAGCTGTTATGACTTTACAATTTCGTGATTAGAAAAGTGGGCAGTGCCACGCCCATAAAAAAGGTATCATTTTGAGGTACTTGCACTGGACCGATTATTCTGAAACTTTTCACACATATTGAGCTGTCATTACTAAATAATTTCGTGATTAGAAAAGTGGGCAGTGCCACGCCCATAAAAAAAGGTATCATTTTGAGGTACTTGCACTGGACCGATTATTCTGAAACTTTTCACACATATTGAGCTGTTATGACTTTACAATTTCGTGATTAGAAAAGTGGGCAGGGCCACGCCCATAAAAACAATTATAATTTTGAGGTACTTGCACTGGTCCGATTCTTCTGAAACTTTTCACACATATTGAGCTGTTATGACTTTACAATTTTGTGATTAGAAAAGTGGGCAGTGCCACGCCCATAAAAAAAGGTATCATTTTGAGGTACTTGCACTGGACCGATTATTCTGAAACTTTTCACACATATTGAGCTGTTATGACTTTACAATTTCGTGATTAGTAAACTGGGCAATGTCACGCCCATAAAAAAATTATAATTTTTAGGTTTTTGCACTTGATATTCAATTAAAATATAGAATGCATTTCGATTTATTAAGGGGCGTAGCAAAGCGCGCCGGGTTTTGCTAGTATATTATAAACGAGAATATCGATGAAAACCCAAAAATATCATTTCGGCATTTTTCTAGAAAACTAAAATTTTTCGAAGCATTACACGCAAGTTTTTACAAAGGAACTCAACCTTCACACCTTAATAATTAAGTTAACTCAGGAGCTCAAATTTTCCATCGGAATGTCTTCAAAAATACACAAAATTTGGACTCAGAAATTTCTTATGCACTCTCTTAGAAACAAATGCTCCCATTAGGAGAATATATTGGGCATTGCTTTTTTAATGATGTCTCCGAAATTGCAATGATTGCGGCATTTTTTATAGAAACATGAAACATGTGATATCTCGGTAATATGCAAATACAGTTATACTCAGCTACGTCTCTGTAAAAAGTTAAAAAAAAATTCCATGAAAACAGTATCGGCCTCGCATCGGAGCCGTGGCGCTATATGATCAATATTTCTTTATTCCATAAAAACATCACAACTATCTCAAAAAATACGAGTTTTTATTTGCGGAACACACGGAACCAATCCTTAATTATTGGTTAAAATAATAGCGTATGGGATAAAATGGTATATACAGTTTTTTAATCCCTTTAATATGGGTATCAAACAAAACAAAATGGTATTTTTTTCTTCAAAACCAAGATGCTATCTGAAGCAAAGTGGCGTATCACTTATTATTTTCAAATTAAATTCCAAATTCAATTTTGGGCCAACGATAAAAATGGCGGATTATACATTTTAATCAACAAATGTTCATACTAATCTTTAATCTTAATCAGTTGGAGTTCTGTGAAGGATACAGAATGGAATAATATTAATTTAAAATTTTGCTACTTAATAACTGCGATACTTTTGCCCGCGTTAAAAGATATCAGTGTAGACCAGTCATTAGGAAATTTTCTCGTTTAAGTTTCACATGGATTGATCCCAAAAACGCATCGATATTTCTTGCCTATGACAGATTTAAACTAATATTGCAACATGCATTAAAGTTATTAAAAAAATTAAATTATTGCACACAATATTTTACAGTTGTGTACACCCTCTTTTGAATGTGTATTTTGTTTTAATTGAAAGATTTAAATTTGTTTTCATAAGGTTTTCAGGAGCCGAAAATTCTTCATAACAAGGCTTCATCCATTTAAGCATTAAAGAAGGAGAGTGAACACTGTATGACATTAACACAAATATATCTTTGTACATACCAGGATTATACATCTCAGTCTTTCAATAAAAAGTTTTATTGAAGATCTAATTTAATATGTTATATATTTACAAAGAATAAACTTGATGATTTGCTTTTGGTCAAAACCTTACCAAAAGTACATGCAGTTGGTGATAGTTTAAAGAAGAATATCAATTATTAAAGTGGACACTCAGAGTGAACCTTTAGATTAAAATTTGTGAGCTAACAGCACTGAAACTATCATTGATGAAGAGAAATATATGTTTCGCTTATAGCCATATATAAGCTGTTAAATCTAAACAGCATTTAAGAAACAACATTAACTGAACAGCAGTTTCAGGTAAAAGTGCTGGGTATCTGCGTAGTCATCAGAAATAAAATAAGTTCATAAATGGAAGAGATATCATTTAAAATAAATGCAGAAATTTGTACCTTCATACCACAGTTGCTTAGGTTCTAGTGATTTTTTTTTTTTTGATGGCACCCAAAGGCTGTTGTACGTTACTACACCAAAAAATATGTTTCTTATCCCTCCAAATTATACATTTTTTGTGTTTTTTTTTTCATCCTTGAAAAATGAAATTCTTTTATTTTGATGTTAAAGGGCCTTAAGCAAATATTGCATTATGCAGAAATCCTCTTTCTTAACATGTTTACGTATTCATTCTATATTCCGTTTTCTTTACTTTTGGTATAAGATCACAGTAAGTGAATAAGTAAGTATGTGTCTGTGCATGTAAAACGCTATATAAAAATATCTTAACCATTAACAGCATAAATTTGGCGTATAAGAGATTTTTTTGTGTGACGGAAAAACAAAATAAAAAATACATTCTACTCTCCCCCAAAGTCATGTTTTTTTTTTACAGATAGCGAAAAATATATGAAACTTACTTAAGAAGAAAAAGTTTTTTTGCCAAAGACTTAGAAATAGTAATTTCTTTTAAAAATATATTTTAAATAAAAATCTTTAAATTCTTTATTTACTTTTTAAATTATTTAAAGAAATGTGTGTTTATGGTTGTTGATATTTCTGTATTATTTTAGAAGCTGACAGTTGACAAATGTATGAAAATTCACAACCTCGGCATAAGGTGCCGTTTAAATAGAAAATGGTTCATGTTATATGATGGACTTGTTCAAAGTCTTTAAGTACGTAATAAAAAGGTCAACTATATATTATTATTATTATTATTATTATTATTATTATTATTATTATTATTATTATTATTATTATTATTATTATTATTATTATTATTATTATTATTATTATTATTACTACCATAAAAGAAGCAGGAGGGTTGTTATACTCATCTATACCATTTCCTCAATATTATTTTTTCAACTTGGATGCTCTTCTTAAATTATAACTAGTTTTAATAAATTTTATTATACACTTCGAAACATACAAGGGTTTTTTCATTTGTAATTTCTTCACTATTCATTTTAAACCGCATAAAGTGAATATCTTCTGAAAGTTTATAAATAAGTGAGTTAATTGGTTAAAATCAACTGTTGGAAGCGCCCCACATGTTATAATTTCAATCTTCTATGTGGTTTAAATTTTCTGCAAATATTCGGTAACAAATTGCAATTGAAATGCAGCACAATCGGTCTATATATTTCTAAGATATGAGCAACACAAACACAAATGACTGTGTTTCCCCTACATTTTTATCATAAAAGCTTAAATTTGTCACTCCTTGGATAATTCATACAAAACGTTTGTTAGTATTTGTACATGCAATGTGAGTCTAAAAGAATAGGATAAATCGTTCAATAATCGGCAATATTATATTAAAATATAAAACGTTTTTCAAACTGGTGGTGACCGCAGATTACAAGCCATAACCTCAGAAATTATTCCTCAGGAAAACTTATTCATCGGTTTCAAGCTAAATGAGATATAAGCGATTAAATAGAACGGCTTCGATATTTTCCTAAAATTTAAAAACGAAAATTAATTTTTTTCAGCGTCTTGACAACTGAGAGAGTCAGTATGGGTACCAGGTGAAGAAGTGGGATTAGCATAATATTTATAATCCACAATAAAAAGCTTAAAATTATTAATGACCGCTACTACAAAAAGGCGTACTTACAATAAATTTATAAATGAGTTAAATCTCGTGTTTCAAAATATAACCCCTCAATATTGATAGCTTTTGAACAGCACAATACAGGAAACAGTTGAAAAGTTAAATAAATAGCGAATAACATTAAATATAAAATCTAGGCTACGTATGATGTGGCAATCAAACCTGAAAGTAAATTAAACCTGAAAGGAAGGCAATAGCATTTATACCCGCTGTTATTTAATTAATAGTTTCCCACAAATACCTGAACTTCATACAAGATCGACTCAAAATGTTGAAAAATCCATAGATATTTATAAAACTGAAGCTCAATATTTCTTGGTGTAAACTATGAATATAAATACTTGTATAGATCCTTATAAAATTTTTCTGTCTTATTGTATCCATATACATATATAAAAATGAAATGGTCCATGTAATCGCATCACGTAAGAACGGCTGAAGCCATTTTTCTGCTTTTTTTGTTCGATTGGAAATTTTCAGGAGCTGGTTTGTAAAAAAATCTATGCAATGATACTAGATTGGTTGTTAAATTGGTGATGCCAAACGCTATTAAAGCAAAAATAATCATACGGAAATTAAAAAGTGAAAAAGTGCTTATTCCAAGGATACCAATGATATAGAGTGATCTACCATTTAAGTTTAAACACGTACAATTTCCAATTCGCCTTGCATTCGAATTAATGCATTAATAAATTTTAAAAACAATCGTTAAAAATGTGTGGGTTAGACCTAGAATCCCCATATTTTTCCAACGGTCAATTGTATGTTGCGTGCTCGAGAGTCGGTTCACTGTCAGCACTATTCATTAACTCCCCCAAAAGAAAAACAAAAAATATTTTTTACTATCAAGCTTTAAAATTAATTATATATTTACCCTTTTTTTGGTTGTTTTTGAATGAATAATTGCTTCAATTGTGAATATACATATGTACATATAATAATGACCGAACTTATAAGGAATAAATTAAGCAAAATTTGTGTTATTTTTTCTTTGCACTAAAGTTGTATTTTAATTTTTAATTCTATTTGAAATACTAACCATTAGTAAATATCTACCGAGCAAAGCCGGGACAGTCAGATAGTTTTAAATAAAAGGAAAATTGTACATTAGAATTGCTGTTTCAATATATATCCTTTTAATAAATAACAATTTAAGATCTGCAAATATTTCTCATAGTGTTTTAAATATTCTTCTTTCTTCTCTAAATATCCAATCAAAACGAGTGATTTAAACACTTTTGTAAAAATAATTTTTAAGTAAAACAAGAACAAGAAATACCTACAAACAAAAATATTTATGTACATTAAAAGTTTATGAGATTTTCGTCGTCATACCGTTCAAGTAAAAGTTTGCGTGTTGTGTGTATATATTTTTTTATTCGCCAAATTATACAAAATAGAGTAAAACTTTCTTTTTTAGGTTTCCTTTACTGATAATAATGTTGAAAATTGCTGCTGACTTTTTGGCCTCGCATGGAAGTGCAAACAGACGCTTGTGCGAGTGTGTTAAGTTGAGGATGCATCCGGTTTGTGACAATGCATTAATTCTTCCTCAAATTCATATGTCTTAGAACTACATATGTATATAGTGTGTATGAAATAGTTTGCTTATACATAATGTCAATATCTACCGGTTACAACAAAATATATTGTGAATTTTATTTAGGGAATGCAACATTTAATTTCACATTTTTATTCAAAACTACTTCTGCAAGGACAGGGTGAAAATTTGTAATAAGTTAAAAATTGTATTTTTTGAGAATCGAAAAAATACCAAGAGGACCAAGTTAAATAAAATAAAAAAAAACGTTACTGCTGCAGGTATAAATTTTTTACGATTTTTTCTTCGACAGTGTTTTGCAATTTTGTTTCCGATTTAATAAAACCAATGTACGGAAATTAAACACCTGATTCGGATAACATAGTACGAAATATTAAATCGAGGCACCTGTAAGATTGTTTCACTTATTTAAAAAAAATGTTCAAGTCTCTATTATCAGCCGCTAGTAAGTAGATTGCAGATAAAATTATATTTTTTGACTTTAAGATTTTTTAACAGATTAACGAATAACATTTAGCGGGACTTATTATAATGCCAATGGCTTCTTCGTATTTTTTCTGTACTGCGGATCCCCTAAACGTAACTGACAACAGTCATTTTCCCTCATAAGTTAATAAATTGTTTTTGTGGCGTCAACCGGATACATAAGATGTGTTTTCATTTTCGTTATTGATTATATGCAAAGTTTTTTAAACATTTTAATAGAATATATTTAAGCGTGCATATCAGTAATCAGTTAGTTGATGTCTGCATGTATGTGCTGAAAAAGATTTGAAGACTAAAAAAGTGTTGTAAATATAGGTATAAGATTGTTTTAATAATAGAGGTTCAGTACGCGGTATATTGAGAAGTATATTATTATTTAAACTTTTTCTGCTCGCTGAATTATGGCCGAACTAAGTTATTGATTAAGTAATTCCAGCTCTGAATTTGTCTATCGTGAATTATTTCTTTATATATTAATACCGAGGTATTAAAGTTTGCCGCAATTTTTCTGGCAGCACAAATTGAGTTCGGCTGAAAACTCATTCGTTTTTCATCACTTTAACCAACCAACCAATCGGCGTTCCAACAAATTAAAATATTTTTGTATTCTTGTAACAAAAATAAAATATATAAAATTAATAAACAAATAAATTATGCAGTAAGTACCAGTACTTTTTAATTGAAATTTGTGTGTAATTCCATCCTGCCCTTTTCCCCAATCGGAATTCCTTTTTATAAACACTATCATTCCCGATATGAGCACAAATACATTTCTCTTTACTCTCTCGAGCTATTCTTATATCCGGTTCATTTAGAAGATGCATGCTAAGTTACTCAAAATAATGAATTATTCTTTCATATAGAACTTAATAGAATGATTATTTTCAAAACTTTTTTGTTCTAAAAACTTTGAAATTTAATGACATCAAAATAAATGGAAAAGTTTAAACTGTGCTTGAAACTGAATTGAAAATTCAATTTTAATATCAATTGAGAACATAAACAATAAATGGAAACCCTAATTTTTAACACTCTTTACAACATTTTTGACAACACATTACCCTTAAATTGAAATTATATGACTTAAAAACTATTAAAACAATATTCCTTGTTATAATAATTCATAATTTAACCTAAATACTAAATGTTCCTTAATGCAAAAAAAAAACTTTGCCACGTCAATCTTTGGAGGGAATTTTTTTTTTTGGCATTTTAAACTTTTACATTTAATCCTTCCAAACAAGAGAAAGTATCTAATGCAACCCTAAATTTCTTGTAAGATAAATTGAACGTACAGTATCAAATCTCTAATATTATTTTTTGGTTTTATTATTCAGTTTTTCTTGCAAACAATAATTTAAGTTACTCAAACACTTTATTTTGAGAATTTTCAAATTTTGTTTGTATTTATTTAACACGACATAAATCAAACTTTGCATAATGCAGGTTGAGTTTTTGTTATTTTTTTTTTATTATTATTTATTTTTCATATTTGTTTAAAAATCTTTCTTATTAAAGTTGAAATGTTTAAACGAATACGTGTGTGTAAATTATATACATTAGGGTGGTGTATTTGTCTTTGCGAGGAAATATTTATGAGTTCAGTTCTGAGAATTTAAATCGCTTTAATTGTGATAAATGCAGAATAAGACTTTAAATAAAGCTTATTACAGTTATTTTTACAGTTCAGATTTAATAGAATTGTTTGTTGGTATATTTTTTCATATTCTAACTTGATTACTCTTTTAGAAAGACAGATTTGGTTTCATTAAATCTGTATTTATAACTTTGATTATTATGCATATATTTAATTTTTATTAGTGTAAATATACCTTGAATTTACAGAAATTAATTTAAAAAAATAATAGGAACTCAAAGTAGAACTTCAAGTCTAATTCAATGGTTTTACAAAATAAGTTTCAATGTTTCAAATTATACCGAAAGAATTATATCATTCTTTTTTGGTGCGACTTTTATTCTCATTCTTGTATCAATATTACATAAATAAAACCCAATATGAGTGGCATCTTCAGATCAAAATGCGGACCAAACAGTCACTCTTTCTGGTTGCAATAGCCCATATGTGACAATTATGCCGGTTGACGTTATAACCAAGTGATAAATAAGCAATGAAAACCTGTTCCCTTAGAAAACATTCATATTCGTAAACCACATATCTTTTACTAAATAAATGTCACTTCAGATAAGAAATATTTAGCTGCCTTACCACATGAGCGGCTTTTAAACACTTTAACTTTACATCTTACCTCAAAGAAGGTACAATAACAAAAACAAATTAAAAATACTTAACCTCTCTAAATGCATAAGCTGGTTAGAGGTCACGAAATATTAAAAAAAAGTTTTTTGTATTTTTTCCGATGAATGCAACTATACGGCATCACGACTATTGTTACAGCTGTAGGCAACATAGACCGAAGCCACGATATGAGCATCATAGCGGCGAGCCACAGCGCTGTTGTCCGGCGAAAAAATAAAGCACATGATATACCATTGAATCGACCATGCACTGAGTCATAATTTAAATGTAGTATAAGTATGATATATTTAATTTTTTCCTGCTTACGTCGTGTTCTTTGCTTGAATTAATATCAGTTAGAAAATTACCCTTAAATAAAAATACTGTAAAAAACTGTATTAACAACCAAAAGCAGGCTACACTTAATTAGGTAGAGTTCCTTACAAAATGTAAAAATATTGTACATTTTCTCTTTTCAGTCAAAATTTCCAATTGTCCTATTCCCTCTGAAATGCAACCACCTTATATACTTAAGTACGCCATGATCAAAATACTTCAAGCAAATCAATTCATTTGTGTTAAATGTATACGTTATTCTGATTTTATTTTTTATTTTTAAGGCATTAAAAAATTTTTAAAATTAAAATACAACAAATTCAGTTGAATTACCATGATGTTGGCTTTATTAGTTTAAACATTTTAAGCATTTAATATTTGAAAATAATAGTTTGTCGAATGTTGGATATAACGATAGCCTACAAAAGGTAGTCTGTAGATGTCAAATCACACAAACGAGGTGGCTAATTTACACATCATTTTGTTAAGATAATTTGGTAACCAAAAGTTTAGCTTAACAAAGTGACAGTTTGAAGCGCTAAGTTTTATTGGTAGATTTTTTATCCAAACGATTAGCAATGCAAGAGGAAAATCGCGAGACAATGTTCCTGAGATGGTGAGGTAGAACAGGCAACTGTTGTGCGGCTCACCTGGGTCCATCGTATTGATCGCTTTGTGATATAGTGTAGAAAGAATAGAATAGAAAACATACCTATCCAAAGTCAATTGAAACAGCAACCCCACACTAGCACAGCAGCACGCTACTGACTAGTTCTCTAGGTCACCGAGGTTGCTGAGATAGTCGTCGGATCTATAAATTCGAGTCCTTTGTCTAACTCGCGCCTACAGCAATGATGGCTTCTTCTCTTCGCACGTTACCGGTATGTATTTGTAAATTTATCCAGAAGATGAAATGTGGTCATTTAAAAATCCAAAAATATTCCGTATTTCCTGCTCAGATGGACGATTATGCGCACCGTTAACTTGAGGAAGTGCTCTTTATTTTTGGTAAGCAGAATGCAAATATTGAAAATAGACTTCAACGATTTTCTAATGTTATTCTGGTGTAAATCTTTTCATTGTGATTTGCCAGAGTAAACCGAAAAAAGTCTAACACACTTTATTATAATGACAGCTAGTTTTACGGCTATCACTAATTTAAGTTGTAAAGGTATAAAAAACGCTATATACTAAAAAAACCGTTTCAATATTGGATGGATACAGTGTTGTTGTTGCATTAAATAATATTGTCTAGCAACTGCACGGCGACAATTATAGCCAACGTCATTTTCAGTCATCTAAATATAAAAAAATTGTAACGCCCCTTTGGACCACTATTTAATAGTGGTATTTGGGTGGTGGTAATTACTAATTAGAAGAAAAACTTAATTTTTTTTTGTTTCGAGAGGGGCGACATCCTAGTTTCCTAAACCCTCTTGATCTGTCCTTAATTATTAATTGTTTTTTTTCACTTCCTAACAGTGCTTCAATTATTGTTGTTGCTCCAGATTGTCAAGTTGAAATCTAACACGATTTCTGGGTTATCTTAATGTATTTTATAGTAGCAAGAGTTGCCAGAACTTTTATTAAATTATTTTTAAAAATATGGAATAGATTTTTTTAAAGTAAAATATTTTGTAGGAGCCTTATAGAAGAAATAACCCAGAAGGTTAAGCATGGCGCAATATTTCAGTTTTTCCAAATTTTAAATTTAAACAGCAATATTAAAATAAACAAAATAAACAATCAATTATATCATTATTGATATATATGTAAATATTTGTTATTATTTCAAATATACATTAACTCTAGACTATCTGTTATGTACAAGTTTATTTGCCATTTTAGTTTATTGTTTCTTATGTTAAATTATCCCCAGCACTTTTTATTACGATGCCCTATCTTTTTAGCTGGCATCGCTCTCTATTCCAGTGTATTAAACTCGTCCTCTTTGTTTCGCCATTGTTTTGTTTCTGTTATGTAGCATAACAGGACGATTCATTCTAAGTAGCTAAAGGCGTTTTTCCTGCACCAGTTGGTTGGTTTAATGTTCACAGTTTTCAACTTTTCAATATAAAATTTTTACTTCGCGATTGCTTTTCTTACTGATACACTGAGAGCTGTTTTCTGTTATTTTATTTTTCTTTTTATTTGTATTATTTATTTCTATGTTTGTGTTTGAGCAAGGAAAGCAAACAGCTAAATAAAATAAGAGTTATTTCTCTGCATATAGCACTAGACTTTATTTGATCGCTGAGATTTTGTTTTATTATTTTCGTACTTATTTATTTATTTTCGGTTTTGTTGTTTTTTAATTTCGTTCCGCAAAAAAAAAGAAAAAAATTTAACATAGAAAATATGTTTATGTATTTTTGTATGTATCCATTCATGGATGCATTTACTGTTTTTTTGTATGTATATGTATAGTTGTTAGTTTGTAGAGAAAAAAGAATGTTTTACTCTTGTTGTAGTACAAGTACAACATAAAATACTAGAAGGAGGAAAAGTTTAGAGAAACAAATTTTAAGTCAACATTAAGGTGGAAGAAAACAAATATTAAATGGGAGAAAGTTTGCAATTCTTTTTTGTTGTTGTTATTATCGCAGTTGCTCTTGTTGCACTTGTTATATGCCAAAAATGCCAGTTACTAGATAGTTAAAGTATTTGTACAGGAATAAATATGGTTACAAATAGTTGAGAAATAAATAAAAAAAAAAACAAAAATATATTAAAATATTTCGTGCAAAGTTCATTGTGCTATTTATAACATGTTGCTTAAACTATTTACTCATGTAGTTATTTCAAACTTATATAACCAGACTAAATATAAAAAATTAAAAAAGAAAAATTATATAAAAAACTGTCTTTAAACTATACATCATTATTCACACAATTTGTACACAATAATGTTTTACTATTTAGACAAAAATAATAAAAAATTATTTCATTAAAATTATTTTAAGCAAAACGCATTTCATTGGAATTTTAACGTCAGAATTTCGCCAATTAAATGATTTGCTGCTTTGTTCTTCGTTATCACCAACATGGCATCGTAAGTTAATGGCCTCGAACTGGTAGATCACTTTAAGTTCGCACTTTGAAAAATTTTGAACGTATAGAGAAAAATATAAACACAACCCCAGAGACATCTACGAGAAGGCGTTCTACTCTGCTAACAATAGCTCAAACGTCATTGCAATGAATTTAAAAAAAATATTTACTATTATTCCCGTATAAAGTGTAAATGGTATAAGAATTAAAGCCTGCAGATTATCGGCAACCTCTCAATTTTGGGTTAACCTTTGACAATTGGCCAGATATGAAATCAATTTTATTGAAAATCTGAATATTATTGATAATGCTAATTATATTAATTTAATGGCTTTGTTAAAAGGCAGAACTATAGGCTCTGGGGTTTTTTAAATTCAAAATCATTTTAAAATATTATTGGACTTAACTTTTTTGAAAATTAAAATGGAAGTGCTGTAACCATTAATTGTGAGGTATATCGGTTTATGATAACACATTTTATACGATCTGCTCTTGAAAATGTATCTGAGATATGCTTTCAGCCGAATGGAGTCACTATCCATACTGCCCTGGATACAATAACACTTGTTAGTTAAATTTTTTAAGAGCGAAAAATTTTCAGAAACTTTAAAATTAATCGCTCGTCAGACTTGTCTGCACCCGACTATTTTGTTAAGGGTTTTTTACAGAGCGAGTATTTAAATCAGTCCAAAATTATTTATATGTATATTAGAACTCAAGGCCAACTTTCATGCAGAGGTTCAAGCGCTACAGAAACAAATTTTTTAATATATTATGGAAAATACTAAAAAACGAGCACATTATTGCGAAGGGATTATTTTCATTTTCATTTTTTTAAATTTTGTAATCTGAAAAAAAATATATGTATATAAACGAAAAAATATAAAATTTTTAAACCCCATGATGACTTTTGGCCCAACCTGTGTCAGGAATTGTGTTGGGTTTATTTTAATGTGGAAAAATAATATGTTCTAAGATGTTCTTTATCCAGCAAGTATTTAAGTGCAGAATACATCAAAATCTTTAAGCAGTTGTTGCTAAACAACGTAAATTACTAAAGCATCTTACTTACATCAAAAAAGTCTTGGATAAATATTTTAGAATTTTTAAAAGCTGCTGTTTACTTAATTCGTAAGAATTTTAAAAATCACTTAAAATTAAATAGAAAGTTAAACTTTAATTCAAATGTTGGAAATTAAGCATAAATTCATATTGTCACGTACGAAATTTTCCCAAACTTTGATATTTTAATGGTAATTTAAGTTGAATTGTTTTTTTTTTTTTTAACACTTAAATAACTTTTCTCACCATTAAATAAACATCCGGACTATGCATATTTATCACACTGCAAAAGTTGTATTGTATGTGTTGGTAAGAAATAAAATTTATTTATATTAAACCAACCGCCCACTAATTTTCACACTATGGGTGTCACAATTTAGTGAATATTTTACAAGAACATTACGTGGGTGTTTAACATTGAGCATGCGTGTCTAACTTTACTAAAAGGAAATAAGAAGAAAATACTTCTTCGTTTTTGTATGCCATTAAACTCAGCATACAGTGTAGTTTCATACAAACTATTGTAATTGAGTTTGTTCAACAAATATTAAGAAAGAGAAATATAGAAGAATTACATTAAATTTTTTCAAATTAAACATTACAAAAATAAGAAGTTTACATTCCATATGGAACATATAGGCAGGCATACAGCATGAACAACACCACACACATAAATCGGGTGTTTTTTTTTTTTTTTTGTTGTTTTTATATATTTAAATGAAAATAAAAGTAAGAGGTGTTTCTCAAAATTTTAATTTTAAAAAAGTATATTTTTAAATCTGATTTTAGGAATGTGACCAACGAAGCTAGGCTATCCGTCATGTAGACACTATTTGAAATTGTTAAGTCCTTATGTTGGCACAATAGACTGTATATTAAATCAATAAAAAATATTATTAAAAAATTTTCAAAAAATTAGTAATTTATAATATACCTATAAAACTTACCAAAATAAATAATAAATGGTAATATATCGAAAAGTTTCTAAGAGGATTCATAAAAGTTTTACTTTATATCATACAAAAAACTAGAGCCACTGAGTTCTATATTGATGCACTGGTTGGCAAAAAAATTAGAGCGTAAAAATATTATTATTTAAAATTCAGAAACACTTATTAGACTTTATGCCATGGATAAGAATTTCAAACTACAAGAAGACTTTTAGAGCCCTAGAATGATAAAATAAAAATAAAGGAACCACGCGAACATAATAATCTATGGCAATAATAATAATAATAAACTGCTTATGTCTGGTTTTATAGTTCTTCAGGAGTTGGATTTAAAAATTGGGTTCCTTGAAAATAAAGACTTTACATGAATTCTCCAAGATGTAAATTTAAGAGCATACTGATATTCGTGTATTTAGCTGAGAGCTAAATTAAGACATTATTCCAAATGATATTGTTGTTAAAAAAAATATAGACAAACACTTTTTACCCTTTAACTTTCTGCTAAGTTGTCCAAAAGAGTTGAAACATTGCCTTAGAGCAGTTTTGAATTCTGGGATTGCAATCATGTAATTACATAAATTTTAGGCTATGTCGACTTAAGCAGTTTTTTCTTTTTGTCATAGAAATGTTTTTGGAGGTATGAGAATTCTGTCGTCATGAAACCTGTTATCCCTTTTGGCTACTAATTTAAAAGTTCAAAAATGATTTTAATGACAGGGTTGGCAACTCTCACATTTATGTTTGTATATTTCACATATTTAATAAACTTGGCAACACATTTTAGCAGTGACGCCAGAAATTTTTGTAAAATAAACTTCATTTGTCGAAATAAAAGTCTGTTTTTAGAAAAAAATCTTATTATTTTTATTTCTAATATGTGTGATAGTTTTAAACTCACGTGCAAAAAATTATTTTGGGACTCATATTATTAAGTAGTCAAAATTATATACTAAATTCTATACTAATTTAACTTTTTTAAATAAGGTGTTCGCCAAATAACTTTTTTTTACCAAATGTTGTCAATATCCTCCTCTTCAATTTTTGTGAAAAAAATTTGTTCAACATGGCCGATAACGATCGCAATTGACTACGGCCACTCCTTGCTCATTTTCGAAGAAAAATGGCTCAATTATGCCTTTGGACCAAAATTCGCACCAAACAGTGACTCATTTTGGGTGTATCGGCTTTTCAATGTATGCGTGCGGGACTTCTGTTCCCCAAATGCGACAATTTTGCTTGTCCACATATCCGCCAAGATCCAAATGAGCTTCATCTGAAAAGATGATTTTTTTTGGCAAAATCGGCCAAAGTCATGTCGTAATATTTCCCAGCTTTGTTCAAGCATATACACAAACGTATTCGTTCAGCGGTAGGATTAAACTAATTATCTTTCGAATCAGACATAAGCTAAGTGTTACCATTCACGAAATAAGCACTAGTTGAAAAAAAAACGTTAGATGGCGGACACTTTATTAGTACCAATTCCAATGTAATAGTTTGGATATTGTTAATTTTCAACGCTGGATGGTGAACGTTAGGCATATTAAATTAAAAGCAAATTTTTACGAAGTTTGACAAACCAGTTCACTATCTGCTGTAGCAATTTGTGAAATTGTGTGCAAAAGGCCGTCACAATTTGGCAACAATTCAAAAATTTAGAAAATGTTTAATAAAATATAAACTAGTCATCTAAATTTTAAACCTCATCAATTAAATTCGGAAAAAGTTTCATTACACCAGCCAATAAAAACTTTTTGTTAATAGTGTTTAGCGGATCAGAATAAGAAAGCTATAGGGTGCAACACAGTTACCAGTACACAGTACATTTTTTATACCCGCCACCAAAAAAATGGTGGGGGTATATTCATTTTGTCATTCCGTTTGTAACACATCGAAATATCCATTTTAGACCCCATAAAGTATATATATTCTAAATCGTGGTTTGATTTTATGTCGATCTAGTCCGTCCGTCTGTCCGTCTGTTGAAAGCACGATAGAGGTCGCACCGAAAAAGCTAGGGGGCTCAAATTTTGCCAGAATCTTTCTTATAGACAAGGTTTGTTTGGTATTGAAAATGGGCTAAATCGGAATATTAGGAAGAGTGTTATAGCTCGAAAAGCAAGAGTAGGTCGAAAAAACCATGTCCTTCGAACATCGAATAAAATGGAATTGTGTCCAAACGCCTTAATGTAGACTCATGAAACTTTGAATATGTATTTCCTGGGTAAAGGCAATATTTTTCTTCGAAAAGTGTCTAAATCTATGCATTAGGAGAGGAGTTATCGATCAAAATGTACGAAAATTTATACCGCACAGTGTATTTTTCGGTATATTTAAAAACAAAAACGTCATAAAAGCAACAAAATTGGATGTACGACCCTGAAATTTTGCACACTTTGCTTTTTGGTGACACGCTTTCTTGTAACGGCAAATCAATGTGCCACGCCCACTTTTACGCCCACCTCCCATATAACGTTTTAACTAAAATTCATATAATTTCTCTATTAATAAAGATTTTGCAATAATAAAGGCCTATCTTGAAACACCTCAGTTGTACTCATTCGCAAAAATAACTTTGACACGCCTACTATAACGCCCACTTTTCACGTTATCTACCGTTAATGAAATTTAAAAGCTCATAAAAATTAGAGGTATGATGATAAATTTTGCTACGTCTATACCCCTAGGCAATTTCATTACTATGCCAAAAAATTAAGGTGCCACGCCCACTTTTACGCCCACCTCCCATAAAACGTTTTACCTAAAATTCATATAATTTCTCTATTAATAAAGATTTTGGAATAATAAAGGACTATATTGAAACACCTAAGTTGTACTCATTAGCAAAAACAACTTTGACACGCCTACTATAACGCCCACTTTCACTTTTGAATTGTGTCCTACGCATAAACGTAGTCATGAAACTTCGAATATATATTTATCGAGTCAAAAGAATATTTTTCCCTGAAAATCGCTTAAATCTATGAATTAGGAAAAGAGTTATAGATAAAAATGTACGAAAATATATACCGCACAGTGTATATATGTACGATTCTGAAATTTTGCAAACATAGCTTTTTGGTCAAAGTCTTCGTTATAACGGAAAATAGATGTCACACGCACACTTTTTTCCTTAAATTTTTATAAAAATATATTAGTCATATATATTAGCATTTATTCATCTTACTCTGCGCCATTTATTGTACTGTAGCTAAATATAAGATAAAGATGATAAGATAGATGACTCTACTAGCAACTACTAGATGGCATGCTAACAACTTATGCTTATGTTCTCCTGAAGTTATGCTCTATTAAAAATGGGAATTTAGAAAAATTTTGACCTAGGTAAAAAAAAATTATCTCTAAACATTATAAACAATTTATTTTCATATACTAATGGCTAACAAATTTTAAAATTATACAAAACTTATTTCGTTTGAAAATCTTTTAAAAGCAAAATTTTATAGAAGTTTAAAAATCAAAATCTTACTAATAAATTTCCCGTTTTAGAAAAATGCAGAGAATGTATATTTTAAATCACCCTGTGGCCCTTAAAATTTAACCTTAAATTCACTTTCTTCCTCTTAAATTCATGTAAATTCTCTATGAATAAAGATTTTGGAATACTAAAGGACTATATTGAAATATCTAAGTTATGTTTATTAGCAGAAACTTTATTGACACGCGTATTTTAACTGCCACTTTCATTGAAAGACTTAATTTACGAAAACATTTTACTAGCATACCGAAGTTATAATGGGTGGTTTAATTTTAAGGGACTATGTTGATTTTAAATAAAATTATTATGAAATTATTATCATTTATTTTTATAATGATAATATTTGTATGCTTCAATTATGTATGGAACAAAATATCGGCCAAATGGCCCCCCAACCTAGGCGGCACACCTCGATCCGATAGTCCAAATTTTCAATGACACTGTTGATGCTCGATTGTTGGGCACGATGATGAGTCGAGGTTGCTTGCTCTTTTGCCACGTTATCGTGAAAAACAACAATGTTTCCCATTCAACGAACTATGATGGCATTCACAGATGTTTTCACATTTCATACAGACCTGCTTTGCAGACATTTAAATATTTTTTACAACTCTCACGATTGTGGACGAATTCGAACGATTATGTTGACCAAAAGAATCACGAAGTGCACAAAATGCATTTTGATTTGAACGCCCATTTTTATAAAAATCTTTAATATTTAAAAGCGTTGCTCGATTGCGTATCTTTCCACGGTTCAAATTGAGTTAGTCTGAGATTGAGAAATGTCAAATGAAATACAAGAAAAAAGTTGAAGTTTAGATGTGGTTCACCTTAAACATGGGCCCTTAAAATTTAACCACCCTCTACAAAGAAAGTGATACATATTTTATTATAAAGAGATTATTATTATTAAGAGATTATTCTAAAATTGGTGGTGGGTATAAAAGATTCGGCACAGCCGAATATAGTGCTCTTACTTGTTTTTTTAATAAATATCTTTATTTTCAAAATCTTCTTTAAATTTGAAACTCCTACTTATTGTATATAAATAAATTAACAAAGTTGTCTAACGACTTTCTTTGCGAAGGATTACTATGACGCATTTTGATATACTTTTTAAATATAACCGGATTTGGAAAACTCCAAACTGGAATAAATGTTTATTTAATTATAAATTTTCTTAATTTAATCTAATTGCAATATCATAAGTTTTGATGATATTTAGTGTAAGAAAATACAAACAACATTAAAAATCTTTCAACAAAAATGGTGGTCACGCTTATTTAAGCAAATATTAGCTAACTATGAACGTAATATCATTTCAATATACATTTCATTTGGTAGGTTTGATTTACCGCATAAAAGTTTTCGAAACGAATGAATCTTGCTGTGGAGAAATCTCAGTAAAAAAATCTTCTTCGGACAAAACTTTCCCAACGAAATAAATAAATTAATCTAAAACAAGTGGTTGTTCTCTACAAAATATTTTTCTTTTATAAAGATAACGTCAAGTTGACATAGGTTTATACATTTAAGAAATTTAAACAAGACATGTGGCAAGTGTTAAGGAACTAAATTAAAAAAAAAAACTATTATTTGGAAAATGATTTTCAAATCTTATTTTGACTCAAAAATCTTCAAAATTTATGTAACAGCTTTATTCTGGCATCGCTGTTCATCTGACGCCTATCTTTCTATTTTATCATTATCGTTACAAGCTATGTATGCTTCCTTTAAATTTGCGTCTTCCATGCTAACAAAGTAGCAAAAGAGAGAGAGTAAAGCATAAGACCATCAATTTAGTTAATGTTCCAAATATGTTTAGTCGTATTGAGCTAGCAAAGGCCATTTACCTAATGTGCTTTTTTTATAATATAAAACCCTATCCAGTATAATTTGTAAAAAATTAAAACATCTTAAAAAAACACCCGATAGACATAATGCAAGCAATTTCACAGAACAACAATTGTTTGCAACTCAAATATAGGCTTAAGTATAAACTTTTTCCTTGTTCTTGTAATAGAACAATTTTGTAAACGAAAATAAAAAATAATAATAGAAAAGAATTTAAAAACGAGAACAAATAAAGTTGTTATTTAGCGATTCTACTTTTTTGTTATTTCTGTTATTGTGGCTTATACATACATACATATATTATTGTGTTTAAAATAAAAATAAGTATGTATGTATGTATGTATTTCGCGTGTATGGGTTACCATTTAGATGTCTATTATTGTGTCCCAAAACTATAAGATTAAGTTGTTGTATTCTCAATACCATTCTCAGTCATACAAAACAACTTCATTTATTTGCAGAGGTGCTCTACAGAAGGTTGTTTAGTTAGTTTCGAAGGCTTGAAACATTTTCATTTGTATTCTGAAACAAGTAAAGTAACTTGAGCTTTTTTCATATAAAGTTATGAATGTACAGCAACTTCATTCAAATACGAAAAGTGCAAAAGCAAAACTTTACACACATGTAGGAGTTTTTGTTAAATTCTATAAATTTAAATCTTCTCTATGAGGTGACGTTAAGCCCTTTTACGCAATAATAGCCTGTTTAACGATGTCGAATAAATATGTTTTTTCCCATTCTAAGCGAAAAAATAACTGATTTGGGGTCATCTGTCTACACTTTTTGCAAGAAAACGTGACAGTTTTCATACAAAATTTGATTCATTTTGTTGTATTTTAATTTTTATGAACTTTTTCAATTTGTATTATATATTAAATTTTTAAATTTTTGTTCATTTTTGTCGAACGCACATTTGGCAACGTGAATGCAAGTGTCAAAATCAGTCACTTGTTCATTTGTTTTCGAGTGGTTAAACTATTTTGTAAACGAGAGTTAATAAACATTAATTCAATTCATAACCCCAGTTGTATTGTATTATTTACTACAATACAATACAATACTGTTGTATTGGATTCATACAGGGATGGAAAATGGAAACTTTTTTCAGAAGCAAAAAATAACTTTTGTGAACACCACCAAAACTGTATTTAAATAGACGATACAGAATACATTAGGAGGCTGTAAATTTAATAATTGTAACAAATAAATTCTTTTTGTCATTATCTTTTAATAATATGACTTTTTTTTTAAATTTGTATAAACAAACTTTAAATAGAAATAGAAAACTTAAGACTTTATTAATCGTTTAGTTTCTTTTTCTATTTTATATATTTTGTACATTTTTTGTACTATCTACTTGTTAGAAAAATCTCAACATAAATTCACATTTATGATTTCGTCGTTCTTGTAATTGTTTAATACGTAACATGTATTACGAAACAAACATTGCTATGCGTAAGTACCAGCGTATCAAAATAGATAAACCCTGTTATTTTCCTTCATATGTATGTGCTGAAATTTTAGTATGCAATGTGGTTGACATATGACTCAAGCTCTTCCAAAATATATTTTATATAACTATAGCTGCCATTTATTGTGAAAATTGTAGAAGGAGTTTATTTTTCACATCTCTAGACACTTGCATATCTCTGTGTTATTTTTGCCAATACCTACAAATCGACATATTTACACTTTACACATACTTACACTGACACACGGTAGGAATGTAAGTGGAATTAAAAACCCAATTCTCTAGGAATAAAATATTTTATTTTAGAAAATTGTTGCAAATGTATGAATGTGCGACGAGTGTATTAGTATTTTAGCAATTTGCATATTTACAATATTTTAATTCCCCTTGGAGACCTTTTTGTTGTTGGAAAGTTATTATAAAATATACAAAATTTAACGGTTGCCACAAAACAACGTTGCCAAAGTAAAACAGAACAGTCAAAGTCAGTTTAGCATTGTTGCGAAAGGAATCAGCTTAAATGAAAGAAAAAAAAAAATAAACAAATTTCTTTATTTCAGCTCCTATTGTTGGCTGAAGTTTAGACTTTTCTTTAAATATACTCATATGGGTTATATAGTTTTGTTTTAGATACATTGTTCTTATAAATGTTACTGTTGTTGATTTTTGCTACCTACAACCGTAAAACACAACTCCCTCGAAACAACAGACAGCTAAAGAGAAATAGCAGCACCAGCCTCAGAAGTACATTTACAAAGCCTTTTGGCATTAGCTTTGGCAACAACCTCAAAAAATATATATAATAAAAAGGAAACAAAAGTACAAAACCTCTATTCATTCACTCGTTAGTCGTCAGTCTTTGTCCCAGTGATGCAATAAATTTTTACTTAATGCGATTGTGCCATAAAATACCAAAAAAAAAAAACAAAAAATAAAACTCTTAAAAAAGCTAAATTCCATCAGCATAAATATGGCCTGCGTTGTGTTTTCTTTTTTGTTTTTGGTAACTTTTGCCTTATGAATCCTCCCCCACAAAAAAAAAGGGGAAAATTTTCCTAAAATTTTTTGTTTAATAAAGTTCGTAAATATGAAAATATTTTAAATAAAAATATTCTACAGATAATATAAAAAAATTAAGTAAAATATTTGTTTTTATAAAAAAAAAAATTAATAAAATCAGGCAAAAACATAAAAAATCGTATTGAAAATTATATGTATATTTTTGTTTGAGTAAAACTTCCATCCATTCGATAAGCAAACAGCTAAAAAAGGATAATTCGTTTGGTTTACACAAACATTTCAGTGGTCAAGCAATAAAAATGCAAATTTCAATAAATGTTCAGTTTTTTCTTCTACCCAAAACAATATTTGAAAAATATTTTATGCCCGAAAAAATAGTATGGCTTTAAAAATAATTTAATATGTAATATACATAATTTCAACTTTTTTCTTTCTTTAAATAAAATTTTATTATTGTAATAGCATTGCAAAAGAGCAAAACTATAGCATCTCATGTAAAAAGCATATACATTTACATTTTACAATTGTATGATAAAAAAAAATAATTAAAAAATTCGCATAAAAAACTAGTGCGAACAAATTAAATTTCTCAACTGTAGCCGGATTAATGTGCATTAATTATAAAAAAAATGTCTTTAAAATAAATGATGGGGGAATAAATCAATAACTTTTTGTGTAGATTTTATATAGTAAATGGCTAATAAAGGCTCTGATAAGGACTTTACACTTTAACTGGTTTAAAGGTATACTACTTTATAATAGTTTAAAAATTACGTGTGATTTTTAGTATAGTTTCTTCTCTAGTTTTTTTTTTTTGTTTCAGGCCATGTATGACTGGAGTCATATACATACATGAGGGGGGGATATCGAAGCAGACCTCTTCCATAAACAGGTTACCCCGATCTCACTGAGTCCCGTGCCGTCCCAGGCGTTTGATTAATACTTTTGTGACTTCACATTGCAGACTGATGATTATGTACAATCCTCATTACAGAGTTTTTTGTTATCGCCAGCATTTGCCCCAGACTAATTTCCCCCATATCAATCACATCCAACGTGTTCCTGCCAGTATGACTAAAGTCATACTTTCATCTTATTTTTACTCAGTAGTGTTTGGTATCTGAACATCACTCACACTAAGTTGTACAAAAATCAACCTTAATTAAAAACGTTTTTGGTATACTAAGAGCAATATCTGGTGTTTATCATCGTCCTTCCGAATTTGGTGTACATAAACATTTAATATGTTATGAAATGCGATATAATAAACCACAACAAACACAAGTTAAAACAAGTAAAAGCGCTATATTCGGCCGTGCCGAATCTTATATACCCTTCACAACGTGTAATCATGCAATAACAGTAGTTTGTATCACCATTCCATATGATATACGTACATACATACATATAAAAAACATACATATATAAAAACATCCCATTGTAAAATTATAAATTTACGTATATGTATATGTTAAAAAAAAATTAAAAAAAAAAAAAATTTAAAAATAATTAAAATATGTATAATAAATATAAAACAAAAAAAATATTAGAAAAAAAAAATTAAAAAAAAAAATTAAAAAAAAAATGATAATAAAAATATAAATAATATATTAAATAAAAAATAAAAAAAAAAATTAAAAAATAAAAAATATAAAAAAAATAAAAAAAATTTTTTTTGCCTCAGCTGGGATTCGATCCCACGTTTTCTCTAACCAGTATACACGTTTGTATGTATGTATGTTGTTGTTGTAATGTTGTTTTTGTGAAAAAAAAAACCAAGGTGGTCGTGGGTTTTTGCTCATATCTCAGTTGCTTATGTACCGATCTTTCTGATTTTCAATATCAATCTACTCCCGAATATTTCTGATATTTTAATACCTCACCCGAGTCCAAGCAATATCGGGGGGCTTCAAAAAGTTGATTTCAACATACACACGGACAGACGGACAGACTGACAGGGCTTAATCGACTCCCCTATTCATAAGCTTTCAGAAAATATATACTTTATGGGGTCGGAAATCAAAATTGTAGAAATTTCACACGGAATGACAAACCTATATATACCCTTTTTCACTGTGTGAAGGGTATAATAACATTGCTACTGTAGCGAAGAAAATGCTTAAAGACAGTGTGTAATCAAATCGATGCCGTATTCAGTATTATGGTGTCTCGCATGATCTTGATAGATCTTGGTACAAAGGCCTACAAAAATTTATCTTCTTTCAGCATTCATGTTCAGTTAGTAGGAGTTGCAGCAGCTGAATAGAGATCTGTTACTTTTGCTCTATGTTTTGTTTGATAATAAGGTAAACTGTTGGGCACGATGATGAGTCGAGTTTGTCTGCTCTTTTGCCACACTATCGCCAAAAACAGCAATATTTTCCATTCAATGAAATAAGAAGGCATTCACATGCCTTCATAATAAGCCAGAATAACCTTACGGCGTTGCTCGATTGTGTATCTTTCCATGGTTCAAATTGAGTTAGTCAAAAATTGAGAAATGTCAAATGAAGTGGAGAAAAAAACTTGACGTTTAGGTATGGTTTACATTCAACATCGGCAATGTTTACAAAAAATTTTTTAATGTAATAATGAAAAACTAATCTGAAACTGCATGCCGAGTAGAATGCAGTTTCGAAAGCAGCTACAATTTCCTCTTCTACTAGTTAAGGCTTTTCAGCTTATATCAATATTAATGGGGTTTAAAAACATTATGCGCCATTTTGATTAGTGCACCACCTTGGAATAATACTTTTTCATAATTAAGTATTGTTTCTACTGATCAAGCCCTTTCATTTGATGACAATTTTGTGTGGGTTGGAGGGGGTTGAAGAAGGTAAAGTCGTCATTACTATATGTGTCCCATATATCCGTCATTTGGTTTCAAACGCCATCTTAAATTTTAAAATTTTTATATTTAAATATATTTTACTGGTCAAGCGCTTTCCATTATTGAGGGAGTTGAAAAGGGTACATTTTGAGTTATTAGTCTTAACCCATATAAAAATGTATTGTACGCCATATTGCAGTAACGGCTATCTTGGGATTTAAAGTTTTAATAGTGTTTTATATTTTTTCCCGTTAAGCTCTTTCATTTGATACCCATATTGTCTTGATCGGGTTTTAAAGAGCTAAAATCTTGTACATTTTAGGAAAAACGCCAATTCAGTGGTATTTTGCTATTTTTATCTCAGTTAATCTTTTCTCAGGGTTACTTTTCGAGGCTACAACATACACCATATTATCTTTAATGTCTCCAAAAATTATTTAAAAACTTGTGAAACTGGTTGCATTTAAACAAATTAAAATTTTTATTAATTTGTACCTATAGCTTTGTCAATTAGCGACTGATTTGCCCAAACGTTTTTTTTAGCCCTAGAGGCATATCATATCTACAAATGGTAGCAAAATTATCTAAATATGTTTCAATGGCTGTAAGTTTTTCAATTTTATGCTAAAAATATGGGAAACAACAGAAGTAGTCGTGCTTATTTACTAACAAAAACATCAGAAAGTTATGGAGCGATTATGGAGGATTTAAATAGAAATTTTCAGGTATTTTCTGAAGATTTTTATCGCAAGCAGATTTGTGCTACATATAAGGGTTTCTAAAATTTTATTTCAACAGACAGACGGATATTTTACAATCCACTCCTCTAGACATAAGCTTTCAGAAAATATATACCTTATGGGGTCGGAAATGAATATTGTATAAAAATATAAATATAAACATAACTGTTATATTTAGGCTGCTAAGCAACCAAAGGAATTGCCAAAATGTCGATAGATTTCAAAAATTTAGGGTTTCCCGTGGTTACTGGTTTCCGGCTAGAAGCTTTTGAAGTCTGTTATGAGAGCGAATTATTATTTTGTTTTATTTCTATATGGTTAATTTTACTATTATATATGTATGTTAATAAGGTCGTTAGTGTTTCACTTTAAAATTAAATACATGAATATGTAATTGAAAAACGGAATTATTTAATATTAACCTGGGTTAGGAATTTGTAAGCAATAATAGGGTTTACGCTTGAAAATTATTACTTATTTATTATTTCTTATTATTTCACATGTCTAACATAGTAGTTGACTTTTACATTTTCTTGTAAGAGCAAGCCGATCCAACCTATAAAAATCGTCATAAAAAAACCTAAAAAGCTCTGATCTTGATATATTTAGTACTTGAGAAAGTAACAAATCTTAATTCCATATTTTGATATAAAAGCAGAGTAAGTAAATAACTAAATTGTGTTGAAACAATTTAACAAAACTTTTACTTTTCATTAAATCTTAATGAACTGTAACGCCCGCCTCTTAATATAACAACAAAATTTATTAAAAATTTTTAATAAAAATTGAAAAGGGTTTTTAGTTTTTATTTTTGTTTTAAAATTAGCTGAAGTGCCAAAGTATTTAATCTTGTGATAATTGGTCTAATAAGTATACCATTTCAAAGGTCACAAGCTCCATAAAATCCATATAGAAATTTATACTACAAGATTGGGCAAAACTAAACTCGTTTTAAGTAAATTTGCCATCAAGAAACTAATTGCCTTGATATTTTTTTTTTAATTTTTTGAAACTAAAATTTTATTATTAGTTTTTATATAAATAGAAAACTCATTTGGTTGACAAAAATATCAAAAATTTTCTGCAAACTCAAAACTTTTAAACTATTTTTTTATTTTTAAATTCATTTAAAACCAATTTTGTAAACGAAATTTGAGCAACAAAATTTGAAATCATAAACTCAGACATTTTTTAATCTAATCGTTTGGGACATGCTATAATTCTTATCCCTATTAAAGGTATTTCATTTGTAATCTTTATTTATATTAAACCCATATTTTTATACGCACATACATACATATGTACATACCTTCATTCATATGTATGAATGTTTGTTTGATATTTAATGGCCCTTTTGGTCAGTCACTAAACTAAATGATGTTTATTTGTACAAAAGCCACAATAAACATTCTAATCTCATGCAGGATATTTTTAGAATAATATCTTATTGTTGGATTACACATGAAGATAAAACTAAATCGTTTTGTATTATGGAATGTTTAAAAGCTGATCTCCTTTAAATGCAAATATACTCAAAATAATACCAAAAAAAAAACTATTGCTATTAAGAGTTAACGAACAATAAAATAAAATATAAAATAAGAGAAGCATTAATAGCCATAATTCAATTACACTAGAAAAGGGACTATTGCTTTAATATTTTTCATCTTTTTAATGCTTTTATTTAGCATATTATGATTGTCCTAGAAAGAATGAATGCTTTTGTAGTAACCCAGCAAAAAAAAAAAAAATTGGAAGTAGTGCAAAGGGAATTACATTAACAAGACTTCTAAATCAATTGTGTAAAATCATTAATTCTAAATAATTTCCTAGCTGCAAAATAAATGATGTACTTAAAAATTAATGCAACATCATGTAAAATATCTTACAAAAATTCATGTAAACAAACAAATTCAACTCATGAAATATCCATGAGTTCCATGCACTTATTGGAATGGTGCAGTGCAGTTTATTAATATATTCATGTAAACACATGATCTCCAATTACACGCTAATGTTGAAATAGTTAGTGTTTTCACTTAAATTTAATCACTTCGTCACCAGTTGATGCCCTGCAAATTCACTTTTTTGTCATAGATTTTTTTGCTGGGTAGTAATTAGCATACAATTTATTTAGAACAGAATGCTAGGGTAATTTTGTAAGTGGTTAAGTTTTTATAAAAAAACTGATTGAACGAATTCACTCAAACATGAAATGATATTGTTGAGAGATGTGGAAAAAATTAGATGTCATTCGCAAATATGAACAATCTTTCAAAAGTGAACTGGTTTAGTTTTAATTAGTTCATATTATCGCGAGTATACTGTAAATTAATAGGCAAGTCAATTTCATGTATATTAGGACAATAATATTTTTGCACGCCCCAATTAATTAACATATTCCCATTCATTACATGTATACATAATGACACATACATATGTAACATCTAATCTAAATTGTATGTTATTCCTATTCACAATACTGATAAGTATGCATACATACATACATACACAAAAATATACGAAATTAAGTTTAACTGCAAATACAATTACGTTTTAGCAATCATTGAATGAAGTAAGTTTTTATCACGTCTCTGGCAACAACTGACTAACAAACTTAATGAATTCTTTAACTTGAAGTTTTCTACACATCTCTCAATGAGAACAAGTATTAAAAGTAAAACTACTAGCAGATTTTTAACATCTGAAACATCTAGAATTGGTTCGAAGGAATGTATTGATGTGAGAAATTGGATAAAAAGTAAAAAATACAGAAAAGATAAAGAATGCATGGGGAAAACTTAAAGAAAGAAATTTGTGTGTGTGTATATGTGTGTGTGTGGATCACTTTTATAAAGTATATTGAAATCAAATACAGTTTAATACAAAATTTTCGTTTAGTATCAAAATGTATGTCAGGATAAGTTATAGTTGTTGTAGTAGTTTGAAAAATTAAAAGAAAGTAAATAAAAACGTATTTTAAATTGTTAGTAGTGTTGGTATGGATGTTGCTGTCGCTGCTTTAAGCGATAAGCCATTTTGCTGGCCATGTCCTTGTCAGCTTAAAGAATTCCAATATTGTACCTTTAGTACGAGAACACGTTAATACATTTTATCCAATATACTTTGTTCAACAAGCTTCTACTTGCTGGCCCGTTGAGTTTTTGTACAAGTGACACGTGGCCGAAATGTTCATCTAGCAAAAATAAAAAGAAAAAAAGTACTGCATGTTATAGAACGTGTCAAAGAACTTTCGTCCAACAACAAAATAAAATCAAAAGAAGAAGAGGAAAACTACAAAGTTTTTATGTTGTTCTTTGCAAACATGTTGGGAAATGTTTAAGATTAATGCAAAATACAGATAAGTCACGTGGTTCTCTATGTATCGACATTTTCATTAATTTTTGGGTTAAGAAAATATAAGGGCGAGAACAAGAAGCACTACCACGCTGTAGAGGAAGGGGAAAAAGTTGGCCAACAAATAACTACAAGAAACAAGTAAGAAATGCAGGCTTTTAGTTGTAAGTAAACGTTCATTAGAGTTAATTAATGACTCTTCTTCTCAAAACATTTTTAACAAATGATGTTAATTACAGTATACGTTTTGTTTCTTTTATATTAACGGTTTTTATTTTGTTCACAAAAGCTTACACCGACGAATTTATAAAAAAAAAGTAATCTGTACTATGGAAGTCATTAATAAAAGAAGCGCCTGTATTTGGTCCCTTCGTTAAAAGCTAAATTGAAAAGAAAAAGGAAAACGGAAATCCAAAATAACAAGTGTTAGAATAATTTCATGCCACAAATGGCAAAATTAAATCGTATTATAAGCAACAGATTCTATCACATGACAGCCAACACTTTGCGTTGAATTTCTTTTACGTTTTCACAACTTTAATACACAGAGAAAAATTGTATTCAAGAGGCTTAGTTTTCTGTCACTGTTTACTAAAACGTCGACTCTTTGATGTTTTTTTTAGAAATATCCTAATCTATATATATTAAAGTGAAACTCTGTGTGTGTGTTAGCTTTAGACTCCGAAACTGTAAGACCGATCGGACTCAAACTTTGGCAAGTTGTTGTACACATTCCAGGGAATGAATATATGCAAAATTTCATTATCATTTTATGAGCTTTTTAATTTTGTTTAGAGTAAATTATGTGAGAGATGGGCGTTCGAGTAGACGTGTCATTATATTATATGATGATATCTTGATCAAAGAGCAATTTTTGCAAAATTTCAGAAATTTTATTATATCATATCTTTTGACCTTTTTTTCATCTTTTAAATCTAAGCCTTGATTACAGTTCAGAGTTAAAAGAAAAAATTGCTGTTTTAAACTTTTTTGTTTTAATTTAAGAAAGGCTTATGTTTAAAAGTATATTTTCTGAGTTGAAAAACAAAATTCATTTACAGTTTTTTATTATCACTTAAGAAAACTAACGTGAAAACGATATTTCAATTTAACTGTAAGAAAGAGAAAAATTTTTCCTTGTACATATATTAAATTTAAAATAACGAACATTCATATTACATTTGATTTAAGGTTTTTGTTATGAATTTTTATTTAAAGCAAATATAAAGTTTAAGCATAAAATTATCAAATTTACATCATACTTTGTTCACATGTTATATTTGAAATAATTTGGATATTAGAATATTATCTGGACATATTTTACTTGTAGTTCTGGGTCTTCAGGTTATGTAACGCCTTTTAAAATTAAAAAAAAATTTCAATTATAATACTAATAATACTATCAGACAACACTAGTATTTATATCATGGAACAAAAAATGTTCGATATACGTTAATTCACCATCTCACACGGGAATCTTAGCAAGATAATTCCGTTAAATATTTGCATTTTATTATTTTGTTATCTTTTGTTCTTATTGTAGTTTTGTTTGACAAATGTTTGTTTAACAAATTTTATGCTAATATGATAACATTTTTGAGAAAGTAAGTGTCTTAAAATAAAAGCATAAGAAGAAAGAAATAGATTTTTACTCTCGACATTAGATACCAATTTGTATTAAAAACTACGTTACGCCGAAAGTGTTAATCATAAAAGAACACTTTTAATAACACTGTAATGTCAATAAGGTTTCCTTATATCGACGTTTCTTTATTATTGTGTTCCGTATTATATTATAAACAACTCTGACAAAATAGTGAAAGACAAACGAATAAAAAAGTTTTAAAAATTTAACCCATTTTATGGCAGGCGTGGTCGCAATTTTTGTTTCAAGAACTTATTTGTATTGTACAATATTCAGCTGTGCAAGGAGTTCAGACTAATAAAACCGGTTGTTTATTAAGTCGACTTTAGAGCTATTGGAAATGGACTCTAACTTTGGACAAAAAATTTTTTTTTTGTCGACGATCTATATTACCTTAATATGTACATAAATATTCTGTAACTCATCGAAAGTGTGAAGCCATCACCATCTATTTAAGGAGTATAATTACAGTTGGACACACTAGGTATTTAATGAATGCCATATTGAACATAAGGTTAAAGGTTGGGAAAATAAATAAATATTATTGGTTTCTCAAAAATTTTACTTAAAAGTGTCTCTCCCGCCGTGTGGGTAGTAGCTCCATCCTGCTAAATCCACATCACAGGTCTAAAGGACATACAAATTGTTATATCATAAACTGATGTCGCATAAACTGATACGGTTGCAGCATCTCCAAGAAGGCCAAATGATATTTTCAGATGTAATGTCATACTACACAGTATACACAAAGCAGTGCAATTGGCGTTAATGAATAGCCCTTTGATTTCCATTACCTTCCGTTCTGCTTACCAAGAATGCTATTCAAATAAAAATTAGCTCCATTATAGCATGTTTCCATGACACATTAAATTACTTGATTCGCTCTTTAAATTACTTAAATGAATTACCCTATTTCCACGACATATTGTAAATTTGATTTGACAATTCTTCTTCCTGCTTTTTTATTTAAATTATCGTTTTGTTTTTTGGCGGTGAACATTTAGAAATATTAAATTTTGTATAGAAAATTATAATTATTTTGTCAATGGAAGCAAAAAGTAAGTCATAATAGTAATAATATTGTAAATTTATAAGAAATGTTTGCAAATAATATCATTATTGTTTTAATTACCAAAAAATAGAAAAAGTGCAAGAAAAAAGGACTAGTGCAGCCAGGAAACCCTCTAAACACAATTTCGTCTCATCCAATAGTTTTGATGTGGCCAATAGTTTTCTAGGCATAACAGCTTTCTTTAAAATTTTCTTTTTTGTTTCCATATTATTTTTTATATATAAAATTTAGGGCCATATTCATAAAAAATATTTTAGGTTTATTAAAGGCTTATTTGACAGATGTTGTAGAGAAATTTGTCAAATAAGCCTTCAATAAACCTAAAATATTTTTTATGAATACGGCTCTTAACATTTTTCTTTTTCCTTTTCGCTTTGTTTTGAATTAAAGAAGACACTGATTTTATTATAACTTGCATGGCAATTCTAAATGAATTACGCACAAAAATAGTAATTCGCTTTGAAAATTTTGCATGGAAAAATTATGTAATTCGCTTAATTAGGTTTTGAATTATAAGTAAGACATGGAATTAAGAATATCGTTGCCGTAGAAACATGCTACTACTCATGATCAAATTTTTAATAAATTTGAAGTTTAATTGTAGAAAAAGTTGCCGATGATCTGCCTATTTTAATTCTTGCACCAATTGCACCTTGTATAGAAATAACAGTAAATCTTTTTTAAAATCTACATAGTGGAGTAGGAGCCATTCCTAGCTGAACAAGGGGTCCTATAAAAAATGTTTCTGGTGTGCCGTTTATACTATGCTTTATACTTTCAATAGTTTCCGCAGTGCGATTTAAATGTCCTATACCGATTTCAATTTAATCTCTTACGGTGTCATGCCAATGGTGACGATCAGGGTTCCCAGTTTTTTTTTTAATTTTATCCCCAATTTTAAGTTTTTCATCCCCGAAAATCCCCAAAAAGACATTTTTTTTATCCCCAAAATCCCCAAGTTTTTTTAAAATTATTTCAATTAAATTAAGCTATATAGTTTTAAATTAAATTCATTTTTATTCGTATTATTATTAGTACTATATGTAGCAGTCTTTAAATTAATTTGATTTGTACTTTTAAAAGTATGTATATGAAAAAAAATGTTATCAGAGAATAAATAAGTTAAAAGCAAATTATGTATCAATGTTTATCAGAATCAAAATCTTCTTATTCATCGGCTAATAAAATTTTGTTATACATGGTGTTTGTATTAAAAAGCTTCAGCATTTTAGAAGGTGAATTAAAGGTTTCACAACTATTACACACTATTACTATTACTATCACAACAATTATTTTTGAAGTATGTTTTCATTCTGATAAGAGCTTCTAATAACTCATATTGTATTCTATTGCGAATTTTTATTTTGGTTAAATTCATTATTGAAAAATCGCGTTCAACGCAAGTGTTACTCGTTGGGACGGACAGCGTATTCAAAATAAGTTCAGCAAGCTCTTCAAATGGTTTCAAACCAGCAGCATCTTGGTATGAAAAAACTTTGGACTAAAATACACTTAAATTTGTACTCACATCTTCACCAAAAAAAATCTCTCCAAGGAACAAATGACATTTTTCTCCATTGGGATTCATACAAGTCTTTTGGCGCATTTATATCTAACATGGGCTGTAATATTTTCAAAATAGATATAAACTTTGGTTGTCCTACTGAACTGCGACATAAGCTTGGCGAAAACTGCTTGAATATTTAAAAAAAAATCAAATTTGAAGGAAAACGTTTCAACATTTGTGCCAATGGACTCTTCATGTACAAAAAGCATATGTTCTTAATTTTTAGGCATATAGATATAGGTTGAGTTTTAACTTCTTCTTCAAATTCGTAACCCATATCCATTGCATATAATAATAGATATACTGAATCCATTTCGATGATTTCTTAAATTTTTTCTACATCATCTTCTTCTTTCAATTTAGAAATTATTGATGGTTTAAGAATTCTTGATGCTAGTGAAAGAAGAGTTACAAATAATTTTTCGTAAATTCTTCCAGCATCCATTTTATCGCTTTGAAAATCTACATTCAGTCTATTCATTTCATTTAAAATAGGAGTCATAAATATTAAATATAGCCTTATTTCATCATTGCACATTAAATTATATATATGTTGTGCCGTGTTTTCTGCCTCTGCTGTTGCTATTATTGAAAAGTGGTACTTAAGTTCGACCCATTGATTATAAAAAAATGAAATAAATATATAAAAAAAAATTAAGAGGAAAATAAAAAATAAGTAAAGTAAAACAATTATATTTTATCCCCAGAAAATCCCCAGATCCCCAACACGAAATTTTGATCCCCAATCATGAAAAAAAATCCCCCATTTGGGGACAAATCCCCTAAACTGAGAACGCTGGTGACGATAAACTAAGCAACGAATCAAGTGTCGATTATATGCTCTTTGCATTAAAATAATTGAGAGCTGATTTAAATTATAAAATTCTCTTATTCCGGTTCTTTGTTTAGTTGTGAATCTCCCCATTTCTTATTGTCCAGGTGTTACTTTTATAGTCTTGAAAAAAGGGTGATTTTTAATATTTGAAGATTTATTGTTAGTTCATTAAAATAAAACAAGAATTAGACTAATTAAGTTTTAGTCATGAAAAAATGGTACATTTCGTAAAGATATTTCTCTAAGCGTTTGAATTTTTCACCACAAAATATATTTTAACACTCCCTTGTTCCTTCTGCTTTATTTCATACCATTTTTATTTTAACTACTGTAAAATAAATGAACATATCTTTTTATTTAATTAACCATGGCCAAGAACCTAAATTAACAATTTACGAACGTTAAAATTACTTCTCATTTACATTTTTATCTTCTAGCAGTTACAAAACAGCATTTAAAAAAGAAAGAAAAACCAAACAAATAGAAAAAGTGGTAAAGAATTTTATTAATTAATTTCATTAATATTATATCTGGCCATTTGTATATGAGTATTCTTTTCACCTCAACTAACCTAGTCGACCTTTTACTTCAAATACATCAGGTAACATTTTTTTCATAACGAACAAAAATTAGAAGGGGGAAATAATATCTTGGCAAAGTTGTTTCAACGGAAAGTTAGTATATAAATATGAAGTAGCATTAGCAGCAGCTTGTATTTTAAGTATTATTAGTGAACAAAGAACAAAAGAGCGAAGGTCAAATTAAATTTAGCCTGAATTGACTAACTTGCTGGTGTTGTTGTAACCTTCTCACTCCTACAAAGTCCATTGTAAATTATCATAGTTAGCACTCACTTTTTAAACACTATTTAATATTTGCCCCTTTTTTTATTATTCTCTTTTTATTGTTCGGGTTTTTTTAATTATAAAGTTTGTATTAAATTGTATCGGCATGATGAAAGGTTGTCTTGCTTTTTAAGAATTTGAGACTTTTCAAATAACAAATTGTCTTATCACTACATGTGTCATTTAAGGTTGAACTTGAATTGGGTTTCTTTTAAATCCCATTTACCGGCATCCTAAACACAACTGTATTTAAAGGCAACACCTAATGATGTCTTTAGATTTGTATATCTTAAACCGGGATCTATGAGGAAGCAAAATAGAGTGAAATTCTAAAACTTTATAGTAGAATTCTGGTAAACACAGCTGATAAGAATATCTTTATGATTATATTAAATAATTGTTCACAAAAAATCCGGTTGTCAAAATACTTTTATTACTTTAATACGATAAATAAACATTTTTATTTAAGAAAAATAAGAAAAAAAAACTTTTAAAAATGTATGTGTTTAGCTAAATACACCGCGTAACCGCTATTAATTATAAATTTGACTTTCAATGTTATGTTAAATGTGTTACACAAGAATGATACAATAATAACAATACAATAACAATTTCTTTATATAAGTATAGTTTTTAGTTTAATAAATATCTCTTTATTAGGAGAAAAATTATCACATTGTACTATAATGTCTGCAAATATTTGCCAAATGTGACCATGCTTTTTCACTTATACTTTCTTTAATCGATAGCAATAAAAATAAAGACATTTCTGAAGGAATATGAGACCTCGATGTAACTAAAAGCTGTGTGAATGATAGTATTTCACCAAAAATGCTTGTTCAATGTCGAGACGTTATTTCTTCATTTTTATCAAAGATTTTTAATAGGATAGTAACCAAAGAAATTAATTCTTCAAAAATAGAAAAATTAAGACCAATAGCTTTACTGCCAATGACTGATACGATTTTTAAAAAATTCTTTATAAGCAATTGTCGTCATACTTAGATGAAGTTAATCTTGTATGGCCAATACGGCATCAAAAAATAATATGGTATGAAAGAAGCTGTTGTACATACAGATTTATAAAAAAGGGTGGTTAAATTTTAAGGGCCGATGTTTATTGTGAACCACACCTAAACGTCAAGTTTTTTTCTGCATTTCATTTGACATTTCTCAATTTCAGACTATACCAGTTTAAATTATTATTTGAATTATTATGAAAATGTATATTCGAATCAAAATGCATTTTGTGCACTTCGTGATTCTTTTGGTCAACATAATCATTCAAATTCGTGTACAATCGGGAGAATTGTGGAAAATATTTATATTTTAGCAACACAGGTCTATATGAATTGTGAAAACATCTGTGAATGCCTTCTTAGTTCATTGAACGGAAAACATTGCTGTTTTTCGCGATAGTGTGGCAAAATAGCACTCAACCTCGACTCATCATCGTGCCCTACAATTAAACATCAACATTGTCATTGAAAATTTGGACCATCGAATGGAGGTGTGCCAACGAGATCGCGGCGGCCATTTGGCCGATATTTTATTCCACTCATATTTGAACCATACCAATATTATCATAATAAAAAAAATTACAATAATTTCCTAATTATTTGTGTCTTTTTCAAAATTAACATCGGCCCTTAAAATTTAACTAACCTTTATATATCAAGGATAATCGATTGAGTATTGTGGCTGGTATTTTTATTGTTTTCTCAAAAGCATTTGTTCTAGTTGATCATAAAATTCTAATACAGATGCTACGTTATTATTGTGTTGACATCGGAGCACTAACTTTGAGTAAGAGCTTTTTAACATGTAGAAACAGTCTGTTGAAGTAAATAGACCAAGGAGCTATAAGGGTGCTGTTTAAAATCTATATTAACGATAAACAAAATCTATAATATTTCGGTAAACTATATAGGACTATAAAAATATTGTTTGCCCATACAAGGATTAAATCGCATTAAAAGCTTATTTGAAATAAGATGTAGCTATGATTACAAGAATCATTGTAAGAACAAAAAATTGATTTTTAATATTAAAAAGACTAAATTACTATGATTCAGGGCATACTTGGCTCACAAGCAGAAATAAATGAAACATTTTATACAAAATAATTTAGCATTTATTTTTGAAGTACTTTATCATGGAATAAGCATATCCAACACTTAAAATCTGCTTTACAAATTTTAAAATCAATTTAGACCGAAAAGAAAGCCAATTATTCACCAATCTTTGTTACATAGTCAATTAAACCATGTCTCTATTATATATGGACATAAGAAGTGTAATGAGTTAAGATGGTTGTAAAGATCTTCAAACAAAGCACTAAAAACAGTTTTTATTCTACCGCTAAACTTTTCAACAATTATATTAAACAGTAATGTATATGAAATAATTGTTTCTAAATATATACGGCTTGTGTAAATTGAAACTTCTATTTTATGTTCACAAATCTTTAAACAATACTGGATATCGTACTATTGAATTTTCGCGAAATCAAGCAATACTTAATACAAGAAATGCTACGAATTTAAGAAAAGCTAGATGCCTACTGAACACAACAAGACAAAGAGTAGAATACATAGGTAGTTCTGAATAAAAAAACATCTTTTACACAGCCTAAGAAATGTTGAATAAATTTTAATTTAAAAAAAAAATTTTTAAATTTTCTAATAAAAAATTTAGAAATGCTGCTTTTATGGAAAGTGTTTTATGTATTGATCTCATATTTCGAATAATCTTCTTTTTTGATATTTTACATAAATTTTATATGAATTTTTATCTTTTTGCCAACTCGCTCAAAGAAAAAGTGGAGCACAATTTGTTGTATAAATGTATATGAATTAAATAATTATTTTTAAACAAAAAAAATTTTGTTTAGTTGGACAAAGCTAATATCAGTTAGAGTATCGAGACGCAGTAAAAAAATTTTAGTGAATTTTTTTATTATTAAATTTAAATAGCAAACTTAATGCACAGCGATCTACTTTAATTAATATATCACAATTTTCGTTTGTACAACTAAAGTATTCAGTTCTATTCCCTATAGCTGATTACGGTTTATTTTGCACTATTTTTTAATAGTGCATGTAATTAGTGATGGGACAAGGGTAAATACCCAAATGGTAAATTGGGCATTTCAATGTAAATACCCAGGTATTTACCCAAGCACCTGGGTATTTTGCCAAAATGTGGGTATAAATCAGAATAAAGAAAAATTTAAATAAATTTAAAGAATTTAATTTTTTATTATGAATTAGATTTTTTAATAACACATAAAATAATTTTTAAATTTAATCGTAATCGCTGTCGCTGTCCGTATCCGATAAAGACTCATATCGAATAGAGTGCGTGATTCCTGTTGAAGTTAAAGGGATATAGTCTTGAGTACCTTCTAGTGAAGAATTCGTGGCATTTTCAAATTGAGTGGAGTGTGTGCTTTCTGCTGAAGGTGGTAAACTATTTTATAAAAGCAAGTTCCAGTTGCACGACATATATGTTATTTTTCCTGATTTTTGTGTTGTTAAACGGTTTCTTTTTTTTTTTTTTGAGTGAATAAAGCTGTAGGTGCTAAAGACGCGTTCAGTAGCAGCTGAAGTACAGGAAGCTGTTAAAATTCGAACAGCTAATTTGTCTAATTGCTTGCTTCCACAAATTCCTTTATACCAAGTTACCGGAAAAATTTCATTCAAACAGCTTGCTGGGAACAAATATCGCAGAATTAATGAACCAAATTCTTTTTATGCACCTGAGGCTCAAGCTTGGGTTGCGAAAATTTAATCTTTCTAGTTGCTTCAGCATTGTTGTTGTCATCGCTCCCACTCATTGCATTGAATTCCCATAAGCACGCTGATTAGCTGTTCTTATTAAGAATTGTTGTTGTGTTTGATGCAGTCAAAACTGTCTTACCTGAGCAAAACGCATCAAAAAATATTCTTAAAAAAAATATGTTCAAAATAAATGCGAAAATGTTCACATTTCTGTTACTCTACGTAACAACGAGTACTTCTTATTCAAATGAGTATTTACCCGAAATTAAATAAATACCCGGGTATGAAAGTGGGTATAAATGGGTAAATGCTCAGCGTTGGGTAAATACCCAGGTCTAAACCCATCTCTACATGTAATAAATACATAAAAATTTGATAATGGTGTGATCAATTTGTTGCTTTTTATGTAAACATCAACTTGTTGAAGTTGTGTCTACATTAAAATAATTTTATTATGGATGCCCAACTCATCTTATGTCGATACTTAAAAATCTAAATAAGTCTGTATAGGTTAACAGTATTTATACACATGTACTGATTTTAAGGCTACCAAAATCAAATTGCCACACTGAGTTCCTTGCCATTTTGAGCAATGGCTGTAGCCTTTAACGATTTGTCTAGTGATTGCTTACAATCCTTAGCACAGAGTCCTTCTCTATAGTCTGCATCTGCCTAAGACAACTTATGCTTAATGGGCGCCTCTTATTGCCAGCCTAAGCTGGTCATTTGCATATGTATATTATTGAACCACTTTCTAAATACTATCTAGGTACACTCTATAACATATCATTCTTATTAAATTTTTCTTTAGATTATATTTGAAGTTTCGTATCTTTTGATCAACGCAGTTATCCAGCTCCGCTTAATCCGATTTTTTCCAAGTATCCTAGCCAAGGAACTCTTAGAGCACCACGAGCCTGTCTATAGGTGGTTGCATCTATTCGCCTTTCTATCTTAATAGAGTCTACCCACTGATATACTTTTGGGAGCACCATATTGTCAGCGTTCTAGTTACATAATGCCACCGCAGATCACTTTTACACAATTTCGCCTGCAACCTCACACTCAGCTATGTCTACTTGCCCCATTACCAAACATTGCCTCATTTATAGACGTATATATATTGAGTTTCAGAATACATACAATTCAAAGTCAACGTTCGTTCGCCGCATCATCTTTATAACCAACTGGTTATCAAGTGCAATGAAAATGATCTTTTCCTGCACTAAGCTTTCCAGTAGGTGATCAAACTCTGAGGAGACGACATGTAGAGCTTGCGAGGAAGAGGATGAGACTCTGGTACACTACCTCTGTCATTGTCCTGCGTTTGGGCATATTAGGCGCGAAAATTTTACAGTGGATACTATGCCGAACTTGGAATACCTGGGGAACTCGAACTGGAGATCCATAAGGCGTTACATTGAGGGGACTGGTTTCTTGGACTAGTCCGTTATTTATGGGAAATTATGTTTATGGTTTTTTTGTTTGGGAATTCCGTTTTCCACATGGAGCGCACAACATGCCAACTGGGCATAGGTGTATACCTGTCATGGGTTTGGGCTTTTATACCCCTCCTTTTCAACCCAACCCAACCCAGGTGATCAAACTTAAGAATAACAATAATAACGGTTTATTGTTGTTTGTCAAATCGATATAGATATTATTTGGAAAAAAATTGCATTGGATACTTGTATATACATTTGATAAATTTTTTGGATAAAGTTTAATGGTTTGTTGGGGTGAGTTATTTGTTGCACAACTTTTTTTCTCAACTCCAATTTTTTTTACTTTTGGTGTAAAATTAAAATGAGAGATTTGCAAAAAAAAGTTAAAGAATCTCAACAATTTTGTTCTGCAACTTTTTTCTACCGGATCGATTTAGCTATTTTTAATGCCGAACTGCCTCCTGGAAACTTAACTAATTTCAAGAAATTTCAATTATTTTAATGTTTATCTCTGAGAATGTTGTCGCAGGTTGACCGATATAGCTCAGTTGACACAAAATAAAAATTTTTTTTCATTCAATAAATAAATATTTCTTGATGTTGCACATTTAATTTAAAACTATAATAACACTCTGCCATTAATATGGAGGGCATACGCTTACAGAAGGTGTCTAGATTTTATGTGAACAATGCCCTATTTTTAATTAAGTCTTTTAAAATAGCACCTGTGTTGCTGTGTTCCAAATCACAAGCATGATTTCATTTTACGAAAAAGGCTTTTGTGTATGTTTTTTATAATATAAATATTTTTTTTATTGTCTTGAAACCTACGAACCTTTTAAACGATAATTTTTTAATTACTGTTTGCTATCATAATGATGTAGCCACTGAAATTTTTGTAATTATTGCATATTTAGTATTTTCTGTATAATAAACTCAAATGCTTTCAATTTCAATGCATTAAAAAATTGCTGGATTTCATATTATTTAAAAAGTTTAAAATTTGTTATTTTAACTTATTTAAAAAATATCAAAAATCATCCTTCATTATATAGTACTTAATATTTGCTTAAATTTTAAATATTACTATGTATGTAAATATTAACTTACCTCTAAGTAATATCAGTAAAATTTAAAATTCAATCAACATTCTAACTCCAGCTGACATAACAAAATTACTTTGCTCATATGATCTCAAATAAAAAAAAAGAAACTAAAGATTACATGCCGATAACTAATGTCAAGTCATTGTCTAAATAAAAAAAAATAAAAATATAAAACTAAAAGAACAGCAGGATGACATTTTAACACTAAAACGTTTAACGCAGTATGTTCTAGTACCCCCAAATGTATACACTCATACACTCGTAAAATAGACTATTATTACCCAATGAGAAAAAACGCTGTTTCATACATTTTATTTTTTTTTTTCATTTAGAAAAAAAAAAAAACAAAAATACGCAGTAAAACACCTTAAAGGAAATGAATAAAATAATGTGTGAGTAAGAGTGTGACTTTTATTTGACAGTTTAAAGTTGATGACACTGAGATGTTAAAGCTATTTCCAGGATTTGTTGTATGCTTACAAAACACACTCATATACATATATACATATACATACACACAAGCACGTCTCTTGTACTTCACAAGTGTTTTAACGAAAAACTGTTGTTGTAGTTGAAGTGAACAAAATATTTTGGAATTTGATTATTTTCGATACAATTTTTCTTTATTGTCGTTAAAGAAAGTTGACACTGTTTTCTTTTTAATGCCCAATTTTTTATAACATTTTACACTTTTCAGTCACTTGCTATTGATATCAGGGATGTGAGTTTTTTTAACTCCCACCACTGTTGTTGTTGTTGTTGTTGTTCGCAATTTTCTTGTGTATAAAGTTATAAAATTGCTACAAAGGGCGTAAGAAGCGTAAAATTGTTTCATATTTTGTTGGTAATTTTGCAGACAATTTGATGCTTGATCGAAATTATTGTCATTTTTCATCATGCCATATACTTGTGAGTAGTTGTTTTTAAAATGTTACATTCTCACATTTGCAACGACACTCAATGAATACCAGAGATTTCAAATAAAATTCTAAAGGAGGGCCTAACAATTGTGCATGTGCGCACCTACACACGTAAAGGAAATCTAATAGCTTTTTTTATTTTTATTTATAGAGGGCGCTTTTTAGGCTACTAGAGCAATTAAGTACTTTACAGACTGAAATATTAGCAATTAGAAATTTATTCAACTAGAGGTAACTTATTAATATTTGCAACTATCGCTATCAGGCGTTTAAACTTACATTGCATTAACTGGCTGTTCATCGTTCGAATAATCTGAAAGTGAAATAACTTTTAATGTCTTAAAGTAAAGAAAATTATTAATATATTTTTTCTTTAAAATTTACTTTAATTAGGTGCGCATTTGTACACATTTCACATTTAGTGTCAAGGTTCGCTGAGATAACTTCCAAATCTGCTTGTAGTTATTTATCTGCATTTTATAACTCTAGGAGTAATAGTAGATAGTTTTAAATAAATCATCCAGTATATAAAGGGTCCGCCATCTAACGTTTTTTCCAAACTAGTGCTCATTTCGTGAATGGTAACACTTGGCTCATGTCCGCTGAACGAATATGGTTGTGTATACGCTTGAGCAACGCTGGGATATACTGCGACATTATTTTGGCCGATTTTGCCAAAAAAAAATCATCTTTTCAGATGAAGCTCATTTAGATCTTGGCGGGTATGTAAACAAGAAAAATTGTCGCATTTGGGGCATAGAAAACCCACACGCATACATTGAAAAGCCGATACACCCAAATCGATTCACTGTTTGGTGCGGTTTTTGGTCCAGAGGCATAGTTGGGCCATTTTTCTTCGAAAATGAGCAAGGAGTGGCCGTTACAGTCAATGGCGATCGTTACTGGGCCATGTTGAACGAATTTTCGTTCACAAAAATTGAAGAGGAGGATATTGGCAAAATTTGGTGTCTACAGGACGGCGCTACGTGCCACACAGCTGAAGCTACACTTTTTTTATAGCATTTTCAAAAAAAAAAGTTATCTGGCGGACCCTTTATTAAGTTATAAGTAGTTAGAAGTTTTGAAAAACAATTTTTTTTATTAAGCTTCTTATAAACGTTCGGATATAATAGTGACACAATTATGTGATTTGCAATCTCAGATATTACTCTAGAAAGAGTAACTGCAAACGAAGTTGAAACCACTAAAATACACTTTGTTCGATATATTTCCTAAAATTTACAAGCGATGATTTTTTCCAGCATCAAGATATTTAAAGGATTCAATATTGACTTGATTAGTAAAAGAACATTTATCTGCAAAAACTATTCCAAATACAGGATGACGTTCGGAAGAAATTATTAGATTAAAAAAAATTTTTCACATTTGAAAACATGATTATTGAATGATATAAAACAGTACACCTTAAAAAAATGTTTTAATTGGAGATGGTGTCCTTAATATGGCTATCAAATGAAAGGATTTGTCTGTTAAAATACAGCCGATCTCTGAAATATTTTCATTCCAAAATGGTGTTTAAATCCAAATGGTAAATCACGTATTTTTTTTATCACAAAATGACGATTTACTAAGAGTTATGTGTACTACGACTACGCTATGAGTTATTAGTAAAGGCCTCGTTACACTTACGTAACCGCATGTATGTACTATTTCGCAAAGTGACGTTGCGTTGCTGACGAACCCAATAAATTTTGAACGTAATATTTTTGAAGTAGTTTTTTTAAGGTGTTTTTTACTCTTAAATATATTTAAATATAATTAATGAAGTGTTAAGAGTTTCCTTGTATAAAATGGTCATAGTAGCAAAATATTACATGTAATAAATTACTTTTAAAAATACAAACCGATTTGAAAATATGAAAATAGTTTGTAAACGGTTTTTAAGCAATGTTTTATTTGTACTAATAGAATTAAATCTTATTTCCGTCTTCCAAAATTAATAACAAAAGAAAGTTGCAAAAAATTTCTCATATTTTTTTAAAAATATTTTTTAATTATAGTTATTTCCCCAAATTATCTATCTAGTGTGATAGCGATATGTCGAATATAAATATTAAATAATTTTTTTATAAAACCCTGATCTTAAGTATAGAATTATTATTGGCAAATATTGTACATATCTCTGTCATGTAAGAGCTGGTTGCTAAGTTTTTAAGATACTTTTAGTCTAAATTTTATAGGTATAATACTTGTGCCATAATTTAAGAACTGAAACTAAATTGGACTTGTTACATTTCAAGTTGTAAAAATCACAAACAAAAAGTGTTTAAATTCACTTCGTATAACTTAATCTAATTGAAAACCACTACGTTGTTAAAATTTTTACTTATGTATTTGATCTTATTAAAAAAATTTTTTATATAGGATTATGCATTTTGATACCATGTATGTGATTAACTATATTGTAAATAAAAAAAAAATAAAAATACGGCACGTTTACGTTTTTATATTAACTAAACACATATTGATTTGAATGCAACGCTTACGAATCCGTAACGTTTACGTTTACAAGGTCTTAAGTCTAATCAGCGCCCTACGGTGAGGAGTATATAAGATTCGGTAGTGCCAAATACAGCTTCCTTACTTTCTCTTTGTTTAAAAACCATATTTATTGGTTAGAAATTTAGTTTTTCTCTCGTAAAAAATGTTATTTTTGTATACAAAAATTTGTTTAAAAAAATTGTATTTCCTCTAAACAATTTTGGCGATTTTTATTTACAGCGTACACGCAAAGAAAAAATATGGTTGTGGTAACCATAATCGAAGAGAAACATACTATGATTGAATTGTATGATTATGTTTAAAATAATAATGGTTACCAATTATCATTATTATGTTTAATTTAATCATCATTCAATAATCATATATATGACTACAATTGAAATCGACAATCTTTGCTTTTTTTACGGCAAATTATTGTCTTTTGCTGTAACACACACATATTGCTTGTACTCACCAATTTAATTGCAATTTTTTTACCAATATTTTTTTACATTTTCTCGTTTATTTTGAAATTTTCTTTAATTTTTCAAAATTTTTGTTCCTTTTTTTGACATCTCAAAGTTTTAAAATAATAAAAATTTATTCAGCAAGAAGAAGAACAATTGAAATCAAATTATTATTAAAAAAATCATAGCTTGATTATTTTGTAATCATACTGTTGTATCACTTATTATTTTATGATTATTTTTAATTTTTAATGATTTTGAATATAATGTTATTTTTGTCAAATTAGTTTTTTTAAATCATACTATTTTTAAATGATAACCATTTTGAAATTTTTACGAAAAGTAAACATTAAATGATACAATTCAAACAAATGCTTGATTATCGTGACAAAATATATGATGAAATGAAACAGAAATAACTATTACTTGTTTTCGACAACCAAATATTGTTTTAGAAAAAATAATATGACCGTCGTGATCATGTCGTAACCATGGTTTTTCTTTGCGTGTATGTAAAAAAATCAAGAGCAGATGAATATTACTAAGGTTGCCTACAATAACTAGAATAACTTTCTTTAAAAAAATCGACACTTAATATGGAAAATAGAACCATAGTGCAAGAAATATTTACAATAATAACATGTGCCAAAATCGTACAGGTAAAAATATTCTCATCTCTGTAAGTGCACTAACTGTCGGATAAGCGGATATAACTTTTTATTAACTTTAGCTATAACAATATAATGCTACAACGACGATATTTCTTTCCTTATGTCGAGTAAAATAATAATACCTTTATTAAACGAGCAAAAACGATTCTCAATTTTATTTCTTCCCCGTTACTGTAAGAGTAGATGAATGGATGAATGTATATCCTCCGTGTGATGTTAAACACAAAAGAGGGGTGTGATACTTTCAAATAAATAAACACATATTCGCATGCCTTCATGACTGCTGTTGTTATAAATTACTGGCTGTTAATATTGAAGAAGGTACCGACTAAACTAAAATAAAAGTTAGCTGAAGTGATGGAATTGACTGACTACTTTGTAAGTAAGTTTGAGTATTTGTTGCAGCTTGTAAGTAGGTTTATTTAAAGCTATTAGATTTAAGCACTTAGGAAGCCTTATAGAAAAATAAGCTATAACACCCTTCCCAACCACGTACTCATTCTATCTTTTGTCCATTTATATGTATTCATTATTTCTTCATTCCTGACACATCCACCCAATTTATTTATTTTGTATTTACCGGGTGTTTTAATAAGAATTTCGCGATAAGACAATAAAAAACGAAACCTTGATGTTGTTTCTGTATAGATTTATTTTTTTGTTTTGCTAGGAGATAAATTGTATTTTCTCCTTTAAATTATCTTCAATTATTCAATGTCTTTGTTGTTCTTTTTATAGTCGCTTGAGAAATGTTAACAATTTATAACTAAATTGTGATATAATATATTTACTGCATTGGTGTTTGCTGTGAAATTAAAATTTCTATAACTTTTAAAATGTGTGGCAGGAGGAAGCTTTCCAGCCTACTTAAGTTTGCCGCATTAGCATGCACAGTTAGGGAGTATGTTGAAAAGGTATTTCTTTCTATTTTTTTTTTAACAAATTTAAAGAAATCTAACATTTGACAAAAAAAATTAATTTTTATTTAGTACATTATTTAAATAAATTGACTAATTTATTATACATTCTTTGTTTAATTTTGTAGGCTGGATTATTGGCATCTTTATACTACTGAATTAGATTTGAACTTTAATCAAAATTTGTCTTGTATCATTTATTTAACGTGATGTTAATGATGTTAATACATGCTGGCACATGAATGGTTCCACAAAAAAAAAAATTTAATATCGTAATAATTTTTTTTCTAATCAGCTCATGGTTCTTTCATTTGGCAGAAACTGCTTTGAGTAATTAAAATGAGTATCTGGGATACCGTAAATAGGATTCCAATAATGCAGCGGTACCATCATTTGCAGTTCTTCATTTCCGTCCGAAAGGAGTATAGGCGAAAGTTTAATGGCACTACCCTGGGTATATAAACTAACCTGTCCCTGACTGATTGGCTGATAAAAATGTTTTCCGTTTACAGAAACATTGTGCAAAGACCGTATCATCGAGATCCCAAAGTTTGGATTCAAAACACAATCGCATTTCGTCAACTTAGAAATTAAATCATTTCGACTCGAAACTTATTGGCGTAAATCCGAGTTATCACTCAGTCATTATAACGGATAATTTATGATGACTTAAACTTGTTTTCCTACAAAGTTAAATTTACAAGACAAAAAAAACCATCAACTTTTCCAATTTGTCTTGAATCTTACAATAAAATTATTGAAGTGGCGGAAGTAAATAGCAGTTTGATAAATTATCTAAATCTAAACAGCAATATAAACAAGGAAGGTCGCCCTATATGAAGTGAATCTTATTCTGTGACTCCCACAACAAGTCACAGTGTAGTGTGCTGTTTCATTATGTGGCCATACATGTGGTTTGATGAATTTTTTGCTCAGAACTGCACCGAAGACAAGCAAGATGGGGCAACTGCACACACCGGACCGATTATGGCGGAAAAAATTTACAAACAAAATATGATCTAGAAACTTTAATTTTTTTCCAGCAAGAGGTGTACAAAATGAAGCTAAAGAATTTTGCAGAGTGTAAGCAGTTCACTAAATCAATACTTAACGCGATTCGAACTACAGCACTTCAGGACGCAGTAATTTTTTAATCATTTGTCGCATATATGTATACAAGTGGATAAGTATGGTAATCATAATCTTCAAAAGTAATTAGTTAAAGATAATGTAAAAAAGTTTTCAATATAATACAGAACTCTGATTAAAAAATTATTTGAATTTATTTTTGTACCAAAAGTGGTTCCCCACTCTGTACAATTTTAAGACTGTCAACTGTAAAGTATTACAATTTAAAATTGAGGGAAATATGTATTGGAATTCATATGAAATTCACGAAAAATTTGAGTACAATAATTTGTTTCGACTAAGTCAAGAGCCCAGTCCCTTCAATGCAAGACATTGATAAAAGTAGTTCTGAAAAAGTCTCCTCCACTTTTTCACATGTTCTACTTACATGTCCTTTTATCGGAAAGATCCGTGCGAGCTAAATGAGTTCTGATCTCCATGTATCCTGTTATTACACTAGTCAACCTCCTAGTATTGGCGTACTTAGTCTCAGAATCTCCTTCCTAAAGATATGCGACACCCAATTGTATTTTTGACACCTTACCGACTGCAATCTTTGCCACTTTCTGCTGTGTAATTTTTTAGTTTTATTAACTAGAGGCCATAATATTGCCGCTAAGGACAAAAAAATGTTATATATTTCCCCAAATTGGCAACACTGTTTAATACAAGAAACCGCTATAATGCCAAGATTATAAAACTTGACATTAACGGCTATTTGGTTTTGCAGTTCTTTGTTTCTTTTTATATATATTTTGAACACCAGCCATTAGATTGTAGCCACTACAAATTACACTAGTTAACATTGCATTTAATTAATAGTGACAAAGCCTTAACACACACATGCAATCAAACCAAACATAAATGCTTACTTAAACATCTAAAAGCTTAAATACTCATACCCATGCATTCACATAGAAAATATTATAATTTTACATACATGCATATGTATGTGTGTACGTGCATGCTTGTATGTATGTATTTATTTAACATTTAGTGGAAATTTTATCTGGCACACATTTGTTGTGTGTAATAAACAACTTGATTGTTTTTACAGTTTGTGCCTGCTTTTGCATTTAAAAGTATGTATGAATATGTATGTGTAGTGTGAAGTGTATGTGAGTGTTAAGTTTATTTAGCATAATTTCCTGTGTATCCTTAACATTGTTCTAACTATTCGTTTTAATATACGAGTACACAACTTTAGGAGTGTGCTATAAAAATAATACACATTTTATACTTTCGCCATTTTTAGTTAGTGTATTGAGTGTAAATGTATGTGCATGTTTGTGTTAGTAGGTTTTAGAGGAAGTATGTGAATGGTTGCATTTCTTTTTTGGAAATTAAAAAAAAAAACTGCATGGTCAGTTGAGCCTACATGTGTATGTACTGTACACATGCTGTTACTTGTATTTAACTTGGTTCCTGTTATTGTTAAGCATTTTTTACATATAAACCATCTTTATGAGTTGCGACGCATTGTTAAACTGGGTCAACTGTATCCATATCAAAATGTTGCTTATGTAAATCTATACAAACACACTCATATTTTATAGAATTAGTGCTGGTTCTGGCCTTGTAAATATTGCAATTTTGTTGAAAAACAATTTTCGTTTACCAACCAGTGACACAATGTTGCCATTTAGCCATTATACATACAAGAATACATAATACACTAATGTATAACCTAAGAACACTAAGAGAAAAGCGTGAACATAATAAGGTTTTTTTATATATGTTTTATATATTGAATTCAATAAAGCATTGTAAGAGTCTACTTTAAATATGCAATGTAATTATAAACAGTTTGCGAACTGCGAACAAAAAATTTTAGTGAACTGATTCACATAATTTCTTTGTATTAATATCGAATATTAATAATAATTTTGACAAAAACAACTGCCATTTCAAGTAGAATGTAAGGATGAGCACCTAACATTAAGATAAATAAAGATGTGTATATTGTATTTAAACTCATAATTGGTTTTTATAATGAGTTTTTAATGTCATATTGAAAAACAGGTCAAGTTTCAGTTCCGTCTTATCATATATATAAAAGAGTAACGTGACTGACTGACTGACTGACTGATTTATCATCGCACAGCCCAAACGCAAAGCGCTAGAGACATGAAATTTGGACAATCAATTCCTCTTTCTTAGCTCCACTAAGAAGGGATTTTTGGAAATTCGTACTTTAAGGTGGTAAAAAAGGGTAAAAAGGGTAATCTTATAACTACTAAACTATAAATGATACAAACTAAATTTAAAAAGTATAGTAATTTGCACAAAAAATAAGCTGAAAGATGTCTGGACTTTTTTTGAATTTTCAACCCCAAAGGGGAAAAAACGAGTAAAAACTATAATTTGGTACTTTTTGGTACCCTATGTAACTTCCAAACGCATAAAGCTAGGAAAAAAATTTAACTTTTCTTAATTGTTATGGTACTTTTTGTATTTTCAACGTTTGCGAAGCTAGAATTTTAAAATTAGTAAATTAGTGGCTATTGATACAAGGTGAGACTGAAAATGTTATGGTCGACCAAAAAGGTACTTTTTTGAATTTTTGTGGAACTTTTGGTATTTTCTACGTTTATGAAGGTAGGAGTGTACAATTAACGACTATTGATTCCAGGTTAGACTAAAAATGTTATAGGCGACCAAAAAGGTACTTTTGTGAATTTTTATGGTACTTTTTGTATATTCAACGTTTGCGAAGCTAGAATTTTGAAATTAGTGACTATTGATACAAGGTGAGACTGAAAATGTCATAGGCGACCAAAAAAGTACTTTTTTGATTTTTTATGATACTTTTGGTATTTTCTACGTTTATAAAGTTACAATTTTTAAATAAAGGATTATTGATTCAAGTTTAGAATTAAAATGAAATTGAAGACACAAAAAAAGTTTTTTCGGCTTTTTATTGTACTCTTTGTGTTTTTACGTTTGTAAATCCTAATATTATTGACGACCAAAATTACTTTTTCTGTTTTTCATATATTTTGTATACATAGAATTTTGAATGTAGGTAATAATAAACCAAGTAGAAGTTTTAGTGAAGGAAAAAATGTTACTTTTATTGTTTTTAAAGTCATTTTTGCAAATTATGAATCTTAATTTTTGAAACTCAGTAGCATTGATCTTGCTTTTAGTTAGAAAATATACGCCTGATATATCCTTACTCTACTTTTTATTTTTATACCCTTCACACAGTGAAAAAGGGTATATATAGGTTTGTAATTCCGTGTGAAATTTCTACAATTTTCATTTCCGACCCCATAAAGTATATATTTTCTGAAAGCTTATGAATAGGGGAGTCGATTAAGCTCTGTTAGTCTGTCAGTCTGTCAGTCTGTCCGTCTGTCCGTCTGACCGTCTGTCCGTGTGTATGTTGAAATCAACTTTTTGAAGACCCCCGATATCGCTCGGACCCGGGTGAGGTATTAAAATATCAGAAATATTCGGGAGTAGCACGGTATTGAAAATCAGAAATATTGGTACATAAACAACTGAGATATGAGCAAAAACCCACGACCACCTCGATTTTTTTTCACAAAAACAACATTACAACAACAACATACATACATACATACAAACGTGTATACTGGTTAGAGAAAACATGGAATCGAATCCCAGCTAAGCCAAAAAAAAATTTTTTTAATTTTTTAAAAATTTTTTATTTTTTTTTTTTTTTTTTTTTATTTAATATATTATTTATAGTTTTTTTATTTTTTTTTAAATTTTTTTTTTATATCATAATTTTTTTTTTAAATTTTTTTTTTTAAATTTTTTTTAAAAATTTTTTTTTTTAAATTTTTTTATTTGTTTTTTTTTGTTTTTTTTTTTTTTTGAACATACATACGAGAATTTATAATTTTACAATGGGATGTTTTTATATATGTATGTACGTATTTCATATGGGATGAATGGTGACACAAACTACTGTTATTGCATGACTACACGTTGTGAAGGGTATATAAGATTCGGCACGGCCGAATATAGCACTTTTACTTGTTCTAAGTAAATTGAATCAGAGATAAAAATTTTCATAAATTGAGTCAAAAATATTTAATAATTATAAATGGAAATTGAGTATTCAATAAATATTAAGAACTGCGCTATCGAAGTAGCGGGTTAAGTGCTAGTCACTTATAAATAGATGAAAATGTATGTGCACCAGAGATCCGAAACGAATACTAATTAATTAAGTCAACTTAAATCATTATTCATTATTTCGTTGATTTATATGCATTCAAAATTATTGAAAAGTCTTCACTGCTTATACGCACTTTTAAATGAAAGGTACTTACAGTACTCATATTCATCAACACGTATGACTTAGTCGTTCATGCAAAATAATAAGATGACCAAAAGCACGTATGACTCGCGTAGTCATTATGAAGTTGTGTGCTTTAACTAGGCTTGCCAGATAACAATTTGGCATTCACCATAATAATTGTGGATTGTTAAAAAAAATAGACAATTTATTAAAATAATACAAAAACAACAAGAAAAAATAAAGTGCTTGCTTTGATGTCTGTTTAAGAGATTTTGTTTTTGCGTATTATCTTTCAAATTTAAGTGAGCATCTAAAAACGCAGTTTTTTAATTTGCAGCAAAAAAATTTAAACGTGAAAATAAAAAACACAAAATAACTATTATTATTTACCAAAACTTAGGCTTAAAGGCCATAATCAGTTGCATTTATTTAAAAATTAAATAGTGATACTTGCAAAAATTGTATATTACACATTGTAACATTGCAAATTTTCTTTCGGCCAAAAAAGATCTTGCACTCTCCGACCTGGCAACATTGTTTATTCTTCATACAAATGAGAGCTGTTTATGTTTTTGTTGTTGAGTCAACTTGCATTATTCTATGAAGATAGTAGTTTCTTAAAAATATGAATCAACGTGAGTAGTCTTGCAAAACATATAAATATGGGACGCTATGTTGTAAGTTGTATGTAAGTACGACGTAGTGCTTATGTTCATTGTGTGTTATACTTATAAATCAACGTTGATGTGGGTATGCTTACGTCAGCTCAGTTAAATTTCAATGATTTATATGCACTTATACTCAGTTTTATGACACACTATGAATATTGAAAAAACGACTCAAAGCCGATCACTGATGTGCACGTGTTTGCGTGTGTTTATTTAATAATAAAGTGATTATAATAATACAGAATAAAAACTGATCTCATAGCTTTGAAATTATGTTATTTTTAAGCTGGGGAAAGTCCATTTATGTATCATATTTTTATGTATACTTACCATAACTACATATGTAATAGAGATAAGGAAAAATGGTGACAGTTTGTTTGCATTTAAAGTCGTGATTTTTAACCGCTAGGTTTTTTCTTGTAGAGTTTTTCAAAGTAGCATTTTAAATTTAAAAAATTTAAAACAAATTTTCTATGTGTATAAATAGTGATTTACTCAACAAGGGAACATGTTGGGATTTGTCAGCCAAAAGGAATGACATTACATAAATTACATTTTCATGTCGCTCAAGAGAGCAGGCAAACTACTAAAGAAAAGACACAGCTGAAGACAAAGACCAACAAGAAGCTAAAATAGTTGTCTATGCATATGAAGCCTAGGATTTGCATACAGCTTGAATGGCTTGAATTCACATTCAAAAGGTCATTTCAATGATATATCGCATTTTCACTGATGTTGCCACTAAAAACAACTGTAGATAAATGTAACAGTTTGTAAGTAAAAAGAAAAAAACATGAAAATCAATTACAATTTCAAGAAAAGAATCAAACATGAGATTAAAACTACTACGAAAAATATGACAGATAAACTAAAACTTAATAATTTTTTATTTTCTTAACAAGAATATCAAAATGTAGAAAAAGATTAAAAACTTCACAGGCATTGGCAAACACAATCAGTCAACTCGTTCAGACCTAAAATAAAAAATTACGTACACACGTATAGTACATACATGTGTATGTTAACGTGTACGAATATAGTGCCAACGTGAATTTTCATTTATTTGTATTAAAGCAATCGAACACAAAAATATAAAAGAGGAAAATACAATTTGTATATACATATATGCACCCGCACAAACACTTACACAATAGCACTTACGAATGTACGAAACGGGCTACAGACACAAGTAAAAGATGAAGTCAGTAACAATTTTTCATTGAAAAACTGTTGTCAGAATCAACTGAAAATTGCACATACGAGTACAAAAGGCATTTAATATTCCGTTGAGCGCCCTTAAGAGCACTTATGTGCGAAATCTTAAAAAGAAGCGAAACACCATTTTTATTTAGCACTTACACATGCTCAACTTCTCATCCGGTTAAACACACACACACAAACACAAACTTTCGACATTCATTTGTTACAACAAAAAATAAACATTCAAATAAATACACAAAAAAACAAGCCAAAACAAAAAGATATAAACATACTTACATGCAACTTGTAGAAAAAAAACAAATTTAACGTTACATATGAGCGTAGATTACAGATACCCAAAATAATTTGCAGCCGTATTGGTGAGAAAATTTTAAAGCACAGTGCTATAATAAACTAAGCGTACAGATTTGTGTGAAATTTAGTCACAAACAATTTTCGAATTTGCTATTTCTCTTTTAGTTGAACGAAAGAACAATTTTTCGCTTGTTTTCCCATTAAAATTAAATACAAGAAATTGTTTTGTGTGTAAAAACCCAATAAAAATGCAGCATACACTGAATTCATTATGTTTTTACTTAACAAAAAGGATAATTTTTAATAAATTTTGCTTTTTAAATTAGACTTTTTAAAAAATTTTTTTTTTTTATTTTCAACATAATTTTTTTTTGCGCACTGTATTTGAAAAAAATTCAACACAACCGCTAAGAATGTGCACTCGTCGCTGTCTCATTGACGACTAAATGAAAAATCATAAAAATAAAAGAGATCGTGCTTACAAACAATTGTTTTGTGAAATGGGCACCTATAGCGTAGATCTATGTTTCTTATGTGTAAAATTTAAAGTTTTATTATAGTCAAAATCCGGGATGAATATTTTTAGGTTAAATGAAAACAAAAAAAGAAAAAAGATTTTATTAAAAAAAATCTAGCTATTTTAAAACCGAAAATAATTGAACATTTTAAGAACTGGATATGAAAAACGTAATGTATTCCTACATATTAAGACCAGAGTATGAACCTACGTCAATCCGTCGATCGCATCTCTCTTATTACTTCTACATGAGTAATAAGTCGATTAAGTATGATAACACCTTGTATAGCGATAGATAGTTCTTATTACTATAAGCAGTTTTAATATATAAGGGATAACAAAGTTCTACATTATAGATTTGGTAAAGAAATAATTATGTTAATTTATAAAAAAAGTTGTATTCCAATTGACGATCGTTAGTTTCATTCTATAATTTACGCTCACATTACACAACCGCTTTTCATATAAAATAAATAAACAATTTTAAACAAATTTTCTTGCAGATGTTCACAAGAATGATCCTATACGATTTAGTTCCCTATTTTAGGATTTTAATAGAAGCGATTAAATTTGCCACCAACAAATAAGCGAACCCTTTTTACATGCAAAATAAAAAATAAATATTGTTACGTTTATACCTTTTATAAACGTTGGCTTATTTCCTTTAAATATCCTTTGAGATCTTTTTGTATTGCAAATAAAAACAGTTGAAATTAGTTATAAAATTAAGTGCACATTATTTATTTAAATACACTCAGATATTGTCTTTATAGCACTTTACTTATTTCACTTATTGTTTTACACCTTTATTATGAAGCACACTTTGATACGCACTTTAAAAGCTCTACTGATACTGATACTGATCATGTTCGGCTATTTTTAGTAACTGTAACATTCTGTTCTGTAACATTCCACAAAGTTCTAGTATGTACACACTAGTTCATTCGAAAACCGATACATTTAAATTAAGACGTAATGTTAATGTTTAGTAATGTGCAGGAATAATAAAAGTGCCTAAGAGTATGCTGCACATAATAACTCACCTCGGCTGCATACAACTTAACATCATGTTCGAACAACCAGCGAACTAAACGAAGTATTACATGTACATAAACTATTACAAACAAGACTACTGTAACTTCAGCTACTGTATATATAACTAAAATAAAATTATAATGTAAGTTTAGCTATTTAAAATAAATCGGTAACAATATAATAATGTGTGTTTATACAAATTATTTTTTAAAGAGTTTTTTTTATTTGATATAAAAACTAAAAATAATGAGAGTACAGTCATTACTACTACTGCTGTAGTATACTAAAGCCCCGCTTAAAAGATGTTTTATTGATTAAAATTTTTATTTTAAGATTATGTGTTCATAGTCTATTGGATTTACTTTATAAAATCATTACAACTAAATTACGGTCGTTTAGATTGACGGCAGAACTTACTAGTATTACTTATTTTGAAACTACATGCTCAGTCTTTTCTTCTTTTAAGAATTTATATCAAAAATACTGTATTACCAAAAAAATTGAATTGCTTACTTGTTTCCAAGGGCACATGTAGAAGGCGCCATTTTTATATGCGATGTACCATTTCGCATATTTCTTTTTTTGGCATTTATAAGCAACAATTTTATCCCTACCAGGAAGAAGCTAAGATAATAAGTATGCTCTGCTTACAAAATTCAATTTTAAAAATTTAAAGTTTTAATATGTACGAAAGGGCATAATGCATAGAATGAAAAAATTATTTTTTTAGTACGTCCAAACAAAAAAACTTTGAATAGCTTTTATTTTTTTAGGCATTTTAGAAAAAATTGTGTTCTATTCCTATGTTTCTTCGGCTATTTGTCAAAATTTAAAGGATTTGAAAGATTAAATTTTAAGAAAAACATCTTCTTAGTATGACGCCTTGTTACATTTTACCCAAATTGATAGACCATATATCATAATAAAAAAAATAATATCTTGCAACCTTCAAAAAAATTAATTTTTACTAAAAGGATAAAGGATTAAAAAATGAAATATTTAGTACGACATGTTATCATATTTAGCCTCTGGCCATTTTAAAATGTTTTATTTTTTAAATTTTTCTTTTAGCAGGCCAATAAATAATTAAAAGTGCTATACGTATATATATAGAAATAAAAATCACATCATTTTGTAGTGGATAGATTTTAAATTTTTTCAATTTTATTATATTTTTCTAGTGAAGTTATTTCGTTTGTGATCGATATCAATTCTCTCGGTTTTCTAAGAGCAGAAAAGATCGATTTTCGATTCGATCATGTTTATTTGCTCATATCTCAGGCGATTATATTGTACATGCAGACGAATGGAGTTCCCTTAAGGGGTCGAAGATCAATATCGTAGAAATTACAAACGGAATGACAAAGCTCTAGATAGCTTTTTTTAACATTTCGCTTGGTTATACTCCTAATGTTTATGCACATGTATTAATGTATGTATGTATGCGTACGAGTAAATATTTTTGGCTTTGTATCTTTTGAGAAGCCACAGTTTGCATGAATTACTCATACGTACTACTGGTATACAAAAGAATAAATAAATTAATGTGTGTTGGTTGCACTAGCAAAAGCAATTCAATGTTTTTCCTTAAATTTCCTATTTATTCTTGTTGTTATTGTAACTTTTTTATGAGATTTTTTTTTAAGCAATTTTTTGTATTTTTTTTTTTTTTTTGTGTTTTATACGTATTTTGTGGATTTATTATACTAAAAATTACTTTCAACACTTTCCATATGCATATAAGTACAAGTGTATGTTTATGTAAGTGTGAGTTCGCTTATATGTATGTTCTTTTAGGATACTTCAAGTCCTAGTTAACCCGCTTTTTTCTTATATTTTTAGTCAATTTCACAACTCATATAAGCCGCAATGGCAAAACGCCAGTCCATATGTGTGCGAAAGTATTATAAATAAAAATTTTGCACAGTGGTGCAGATTAAAATAAAATATTTTAGAATGACAAGTCTGATCGAAGCAATGGGTTCTTAAACATTCTAAAGATAAATTATCTGTTGCTTTAGTGTATTAAGCAAATATTTTTGTTTAGAAAATTCCAGTATATTTTTTTGAATAAATGTTAATTTGTACTTTCACACAAGTTATTAAAAGTTTTAAGCCGGACTTTAGGATTTAAAAACAATAGAGGTCAGTAAGTAAGTGGAAAGCGATTTTATGTTGAGGATACATATATACGGTAAGTGTAAAATCATCTGTATTTCATTAATTCTTTAATTTTTTTATTTTTTTTTTTTTTCAATTAAATATTTGTCAGCCCAAAAATGTTAATTATAAAAATTATTATTAGATTTTCGGGTAAGAATTATTTAAAAGATATACAGGGAAATGCGAGACAAATAATAAAAAGATAAATTTTAATGTCAGCCAATATTTTTAAGGAGCTTTTTGAACATTTTTTTAAGTTATTAGCTACTTCGCTAGGGCAGTTAATTATACAACATTCAAGTTCTTCTTTTACTTAATAATTTTCGTTTTATTAATGAAAATTTGATTCTCTAATTTAGAGAAATAAAAAGTACTGTGAGGATATATCTGTGACATATTTTTATCTAAGCCAAGATTAACACTTCGTTGTTTCCACATTCAGAAAATGCTAAGATGACTATTAAAATAAGTAAAGGTTCGACGTCCTTCTCTATTAATTTTTAGAAATCAATTTGTATTAATAGTACCTAATTTCAGAATTCTATAGATATTTAAAAACATAAAAAATACGAAAAGTACCATAAAAATAAAAAATTTAACCTTTTAATCGCCCTCACGTCGGATCTATACTCAATGAATTTAAAATTCGATCTTATTGAACGTACAATAAAAATGCGAAAGAGTATTTTTTTGGTGACCCAACATAATTTTTAGTATTACCTCGGAAAATAGTCCCTAAGTTCAAAATGCTACCTTCTCAAACACAAAAAACACAAAAAGTGAAAAAGTTTCTCCTGAGGTGCCTAGTATTTTTCAATCCTAACTTGGATCACAAACCATAATTTCAAAAATCTAGATTCAGAAATGAAAAAGCACCAAAAGCAATCATGTTTCTAGCTTTTTGTGTTTTGACTGTGCGTAATTTATCGTAAATTTTAATTAAATACTATTTGCTATTAATGAAAGTAAATGTAATTTAAGAGATTGTGAGGAGTAACAATGAATTTGCTATTCAAGCCCTTAAAATTATATTTTTACTAGTATTATAGATTTGAAATTTGTTGCCACTGTGCAATATTTTACATGTTCATCTTCGCCGGCTTATACACATATTTAAAATGTATGTATGTATGTGTGCGTGTACGAACGTACTTTTATATGTACGCAAACATGTGTAAGTGATTCATGGAAGTAGTTTAATGAATAAATGTTTTGCGGTATATATAACTCATGTGAACCGACGTGATCCAATCTACAAAATCTCTACTTAGGGACCAATAAACACCACCATTCACAGGCAAACAACTGCAACTGACCCAAACTCCATTCAAAACCCAACACACACTACTACTAGCCAACACTACACTACTACAGAAAGTATAAAAAAAAACTAGAAGCGGGCAAAAGGTAAGTGCAAACACTCTCACAGATAGTTGAAGCCAAAAAAGGAACAACATATGTTTGCAGTATGAGTGATATTAAATTAATGCGGTAGTTTTAATAAGTACACATATGAAAATTCATCATACCGGGTTTTAATTTCAAATGAGTTTGCTGTTGTATGTAATTTGTTAAAACTTTCTGTGATATTTCACAAACTACTAACACCACTAGAACTTATACTCACACCTCATTTTCTAAGTCTTTTGCGAAAATTAACGAAAAAAAAAAACGAAGAACTTTTTTTTTTTGATTAAATACTACTTACCACTTTGTATGTGCACATACAAATTTAAATTAATGCAAGTATGAAAAGGTGAATGTGTAGATGTATGTTTGCTAGAGTGTAAGTATGTGTCATCTAATGTGTTCTAGTTGCAATTGTGTGAAAATGTTTTAAATTATGGCATTTGATTGTTTGTTGCTATTGTTGTTTACAACATTTTGCTAAAAAGTCTGTAAGTGGCATTCAAACTATTTACACATAGAGAAAATGCGAAAAATAAAAATAAATGGAATAAAATGAAAAATAAACAAGTGAAAAACGTATGTTCGAAAGCAATTCAAAGTTGGCACGTTTTACAGCTTTGTCCGTTTAAAATTATGTTGTTTTTACATGCCACTGACCACACAACTCAAAGTTACTATTTATTTCATACATTTGTTTAACAACACAAACAAACACACAAATAAGCATGTGTTCATGTGCGATCGTATTTTATATGACAAAGAAAGAAAAAACGCAATATACGAGTTAAAAACAGAAGCAAAATAGAACTATAATAATTTAACTTGCATAAGAATTTAAAATGTTGATGGTTTTGTTTTTTTCTCCACGAACTTTTATGCTACTGCAGTGAACACTATAGTTAATGGCTAAAATTGTAAAGCTAAGTCATTTTCTCCTTGTTGCAGATAAATTGCAAAAAGGTCACTTTGAAAATCATTTCATTTTCTCTTGCACAAAAGAGAATATTATATTTTGTGTTTGTGTTTTTGTTTGTGTTCTCGTAAAATTTAGATTTTAGATTTTAATGAAAGTGCAAATGGCTTGATACTTAGATTTATCGTTAGGTTTTTATTTTATGAATTTGTAACAGAAATGTTTTTAAATTATTGTAGTATATATGCAATATCTGCCCAGACATACATACATACAGATTGTACCATCATGTTTATATAAACACAAGTATGTATTAGCGACCATTAGCTTTTGTTGTTGTTTTATCTATAAGGACTTTAAATATACATATATTGTTTATGGATTCGCCAGTTATTACATCTTTGTTGCTTATCACAACTAACAGTTTCAAGACCACAACTGACAATTATGTGGTGCAACTGTGACCAAAGCCAGGAAAACGATATTGATATTTTTTTTTTTTTTCACATTTTTCGCCTATACCTTTGTAGGTATTTGACACAGTAAATTAACACTTTCCGAATATGTTTCCAAAAGTACATATTTTATATAACAAACAAATGTTGCAAATATTTCCGTAGGATCATTAAAATATGACTTTATTTGGATAAAACACAGAGGATAAATATTGTATTCTTTCTCTTATATCTCAATTTGAAATGTGTAGACGTAACTTTTTTTAAATAACAAAATTTTCGAAGAGCCTGAAGTATACTTGTGGACGTCAAAAAGTTGACATACAGACAGACAGACAGGCAGACAGATAGACTTAGCAAAATCAACTCCGCTATCTGTAAGGTCTAGAATGAATGTTTTAAAAATTACAAACAGGATTGAAATTGACGAAAAAAAAATTAATTTTCGTTTATAAAAACTGAAAAACTTGTTTTTGTTGCCTATCTTAGTTAGTTTCAAACCAATTTTTTAGTTTTTCGCAGGAGTGATTTTTGTGGCAACGGCAAAGCTTATAACTTGATATCACCAGTATGTCCAAAAATAACTCAGTTGCGTGAAAACCTGAAAATAAAAAAAAAAAAAATGTTTTTCCAAAAACCATTATCCTTCTTTACAAAATTCTTAAGAAATATCCCTGGACATATTATACCGGGTGTTCGCCGGAAAGGTATACTATTTTGTTTTGCCGCCATTTCGGTTTACAATTGTCTTGACAGTTCATATTTGGCAATCGTAATGTAGAGACGTGGCAAATTTATTATGCAAAAATATTCGGTGAACCAACGTGTTTTAATCGTTAAAACATTTTATCAAAGTCAATCATCGATTACTGTGACATTGAGAAAGTTACGTAAAATTTTTGGGAGAAACAACGTGCCAACTAGATGCAATATGTATCGTGATAGGCCTAAGCATGTACCACAACGTACTGTAAGATCGGCTGAAAACATTTCTACTATCAATCTCAATTCGACGCCGTGCTTAGAAGTTTAGTTTCCAAAAAAAAAAAAAAACAACTTTGGCCACAATTTTTCAAAAAGACTACCTGTTGTTTCCATTTAAGATTCAGTTGACACAAGAGCTTCTTCCAGAAGATCATTTACGCCACCGTATATATGGCAATAGGATGTTACAGCTCGCCCATGACAATCCTGATTTTTATAAAAAAATCATAATGAGTGACGGGGCACATTTTCATTTAAATAAACAGAATAGTTGGATCTAGGTAATCGAGAACCCCTAAAATTATTCATCAGTCACCTTTGCATCCATTAAAAGTGACAGTCTGGTGTACAATTTGGTCAGAAGGAATCATTGGAACTTACTTCTTAGAAACTGAAATGAAAAACGTGCTCAAAAGGGCTCGCATTTGTAAGGCTACAAGAGGTGGACATTTATCTGATATTGTATTGCAACAAAAAATAAAACACATATAAATATAAGATCCATTATCTTTTATTTAATCAAAAATTATTATCAAACAAAGTAGTATATCTTCCCGGCGGACATCCTGTATTTATTTATAAATGCTAACAACCGTGACAATTAATTATTCCAGGGCCAAAAACTGTTAACTTTTATAGAAAAAATATGCAAAAAAGAGGTAGGCGTCTTAATTTGCTTAAAGTTATGAGTCGACTATGCTGGATTTTAATAGTAATTGACTTTCAAATATTTTCAAAAGACTGATACCACCTAAAGGTCTGTGTAATTGCTTGAGGTTCTACAAGTTGACTTTAACCAACTAACGGACAGGCGGTAGGACGGACAAATACTCTTTTCGTACTGAAATAAATTAAGTACCAAATCAAAGGTACCCAAAATACAAATTAAATGCAGAAACGAACATATTCAAGATCTCGTAACTTGTCCGTAAGGTCTCTAAGTTTTCTTTTCAATTATTTTAGTAAAAAAACAAAAATCAATTTAATTGTTTTTTTCTTATTATTCTTTTTCTAAGTAAGTTGTACGAGAAAGTAATAAAAATATATCGTTCAGCTTTAAGTTAAGTTTATGTACTTTTTACTGAGTTTTTTAGGGACATTTTTAATATTTATTATCTGCATTTATATGTAAGTATATTAAGGCATTTATAAACCGGCACAGCAAAATATAAAATTTTTTTCTTATTCTTTTAGTTTTTTTTAGTTCATTTTATATAAATTTATTTTATCATATACATGTGTATTTGTGGTTTTTAAATATTTATTTTGTCTTTGTATTTTTTTTTCCTTATTTGCATGTTTTGGGTACGAGTACAAAAACCTGTCAGTATCACAAATACACAGACACGCACTTACACATTCATTCATATATACAAAAGGAATAATGGGATAAAAAAAACATGAATTCCATTAAAAATATTTCAATAACGTATGTCATTTAACAATACTTTTGTGTGTTACAGACAGTACTTGTACAAAAACAACAACGAAGCCAAACGTCATGTTGTATAGAATTATTTACTTTCAAAAAAGTGAACTTAAATACACAAATGCACTTTTATATACTTACATATACAAACACAAATATGCAGATAATAAATAATTTTCTTTATATAAAAATGTAGTTTAAATTCTATTTATACAAAAAGAAAAAATGTGTACAACGACATTTAATTCAATTTCTTATTTTGATCTGTTTAGTTCGTTGTGTCTAGTTCACCTGTCATTTTGTACACATTCCAATATAAATTGTACACGTATGAACAACAAATAACTATCTATCTGCTGCCAACTAATAGTCGTTGTAAGTACATGCATATGTATGTGTTCAGTTATTTATTTTGCTAAAAATCTACACACATACATCATTCCATATACCACACACAAATCGCATTGAATTAAATGTACAATTGAATTCATTGCCATTGTTATTCATCGTATCTTTAAATTCAGACATATTGGACTTTTCTTAACCCCAATGAAGAGCTAACACATTAGACTAAGACGTATTAAACACATACATATGGGCATTTCCATGAATATGTCAACCACGGCTGTAAAAATTAACACTCTTGAAAGTTTTTCAATTTAAGTTTAAATTTTACTATGCGCAGGAGTTTAAGAGTTTATTACATTATTTTAATAGCAATAATAAGAGTTTTATCTGATTATCTCTTTGACTTTTTTGAAGAATTGCAATCAGCTATTTTTTTTAGCGACTAAATTGTAAAAAAAAATCGTAATTGTTAATATGCTTTAAAAGTAAGGTAACAACAACAATTAACAAGATCCATAAGAAAAAAGAAAATATAGAATCCAATTAGCGGTATTTTTTTTTTATTTCCCTTGGATGTTATTTTAATGTCACGTACGGATTGCAAAAACATTATTTGTCTCCGTCATTCGTATTTGAACAGTCGCAAGAGCATCTAATTTAGAATTTAATTTAATTTTTTTCTTAACAAAATATACATCAATTTTATTACCTAAGAATACTATTAGAGAAAAACCTGTCACGTACGATATGTCGCGAACGATATTTAATTGAATTTATTATAAAACCATTAATGGATTTTGAATGAAAAATATCTGGTTTATTATAAGAAATTAAAAAAAGAAAAAATACCTCCCAAGTTTCGCAGATTCTTTCATATTTCCATATATACCTCAAAATCATTTCTGTTTTATGTCCCGTACGATATAGTCTTATTTTTCTGGATATTTTAGACAACAATGATTCTTATATAATTAATTTCTTTTAATTTATTTTAGACAACAATGATTCTTATATAATTAATTTATTTTAATTTATTTTAGACAACAATGATTCTAATATAGTTAAGTACCCTTTGAAGGAACATAAAGATCTAATTATGTTTCAGTTACTTTTGCAAAAATTACTCCACTTTATAGGAGTACATATGTCACGTAAGATGACATGGAAATGCCCATATGTAAAAATCACACACACAAAGATACGTATATACATATTTATATGTCTGCGTATACGAGGTTGAGTTATTACCACATTCAACTTAAACTCATTCCTTTTTTTTTTGGGCCATACAAAAATTCAATTTAACTAAGAATTAAAATCAATTCTCAACTTTGAAAAGAAAATTTTGCTGACAAATGCGAAGAAATTGCTGTTTTGCCAATATCCGGTCATAAACTTATTCCCCTTTGTGCCTTTTGTCAATTTATTTTACAACTCAATCATTTTGAAATCTCCTTCTGTTCGCCTAAATATAAATGAATGTAGGGAGATGTTTTTTATTATTAAAAGTAATAATTTATTTCCAAAAAGATTTTCCTTGGGTTAATATTTTTATGGAAATGAGATAAGCAATATTTTAATAGCATAAAGTATTTGTAATCGGTTTATTTGTGTTTGTATTTGAAAACACTTTTTGTTACAAAATTGTAAGTATTTAGGTTAGTTTTGGAGTTTTATTTCATTTAAATCATTTAAACATAAAATAAAATCTTTAAAATATTATTAGACTTTGATAATTGTAATACCTCCGCCATCGAAATTATGAAAATTTGCTATTGAAAACTAAAGCTAAGTGCAATTGGTTTAGAATAAAACTAGATAGAAATACGCTTCATAAAACTCTATACCCATTAGAAAGACACAAAATGTCCTTTAAAAAATGTATCCTTCATATCCTTGAGATTTTGAGTAGTTGTAAAAATATATACAAATACATCACAATTTATTTCTAAAATATTTTAATCAAAAGATATGGAAGAATACATTCTACAAAGAATATTTTTTTGTGCTGATGAATTAAAAAAGATTTATATGTATTTATATTCAGATTATACCAATTTCTATTATACATATTTGTATAAACAAATATTTTTTATTTTGTGTCATTATATGTATGTATGTGTATCTAATTTTAGAGAATTTAAAAAGGACAAAAAATTAAAAAATAAGCACGCAGTTTTACTGCATTTGATCATATCAAATTTGAATGTACATTTAAAACGATGGTTTTTGTTACATGGTATTTGCAATACCAGACAATATTTTAGTCAAATTTATTTGTTCAAGATTTATTGTAATTAAACAGAATAATAGACGTATGAACACAACTTGACCGGGAAAATTATTATATGGGGTTTTACATATAATAAAAACATCGTTAAAATATCAATTTTCTCTAACGGTTTTACAACTTAATTGTCAATTTCATTTTATTTCTAAAGGAATTAAGAACCGAATACAGGAACTCTATATTGTATTCACAATTAAACTTAACTTAAATGCATTCTGTTATTTAACCCTTATCCTGTGCTCAAAATATAAAACGCATGTGGTATTTGTGGGTCAATTTTTCCCAATATAGAAAGTTCGTATATTCGCTTATTCAGTTTATTTTTTATTATATCCAATGCATATAATGGAAATTTCGGAATAATTTTTACAAATAAATTTAATACATTTTGTACATTTGTTTGAATATTTTGTGCTTCTTGGACAAAAAGAACAACGTCCCCTTTTCAAACTGTTTATTTTTTGATCGTTTGCAAGGTCACTTTGAACGCTTCTAACATATTCTTTGGCATGAATGCTTTGTGATAGATTTGTTCTTCGATATATTTCTCCATTTATTAGGCTCATACTCAACTTCTAAATTCGTCGCTTGCACTTTTTATTTTGATTGCATTCCATATTAATATTTAAAAAAATTAACTACATCTTGCATATATTTATACACTTGTTGCGACCATGAATAACTTGTTTTTGAATCGCATAAAGCCCAAATTTGTATGCCATATTTTCCTGGCTTCGATGGTATATGCTGTTTAAATGGGCCATATCCTCGGTATGTTACTAGCTGTTAATCCACTGTGACACACTCTCATATTTACCATGTACTTATATTAGTTATATCAATAATTATTTTTATAATTTCATTTGGCATAAACAGAAGAAACGATGATTTTATGCTGTCAACTTTATACTTAGCATATCTTCCAACTTCTTTGATTGTTGATGTTTCTGACCATATATATTTTCCATTTGTAGAATTCTATTTCTAAGATCCCTTCCTCACCTTCCTCACTTTTTCCTCACTAGAGCTAGATGATTAATTTGGATCATAAACTGAAACCTACTTCAGAAACGATATAGTCCTCATCCTCACTTGACGTATCATTAGGTGCTTCTTCTTCCAAATCAGACTCCATAAGTAAAGCTCTAATTACTTCTGGTTTCATTTTTGAATATAACCAGTTATTTGCAATATATATATTTGTGCATTCACCGCAAACACTCAAACTCGAATAAGAAAATTGAATTCAAAATAAAAGTTTTCTTATGCTTTCAAGAAACCAATGTATAAACTTATGTGAAGCTAAGTTTTGAAAATCATATTTTTCTATTTTTGACACTTAACTGTGTGTGTGTATTGACTTAATAGTGTTGGGTTTATTTTGACCCATGTGTACAATATGTGTGACTTTTTTTGTACAGACATTATGAAAAAGCTTTGAAATTAAATCTTCTACATAAATTTCAAAATAATTCATTTACTTGTTTTAAAAATAATGAGCAATAAAAACTGTTTGAGCAATTTTGACCCATGAATACAGGATAAGGGTTAAATTATAATTAAATATAATTTTATTTCAATATTAATGTTTCTTAAGGAGCTAATACACGGCATGTTTTTTACGTCTGACTTGTCAAATTCTCCACTGCTAATACAAACATGTCGTGTGTTAACTTTAAAACATTACTTCTGTAAAAAAACATGTGTTGAAACATCTGACAAAATTTTAATTAGAGTGCGCTCTATTTTCTTCTGTAAAAACATGTGACATCAGTCGTTGGCAGAAATCTCTACTGCTGCAAAGCAGTCAGCGCAAAGGTACAATTTTGACAGACATGTAGATTTACATATGTCTCACAAATTTTAAAGTCAGATGTAAAAAACATGCCGTGTATTATAGCCTTTACAGATATAAGTACATAAGGACCGAAGAAAAGTACAACGTAAAGTAAAGTATTAAAAAAAAAACTTTTTTTTACGGATGAAATTTGTCTTAATAAATTAGGCAAATAAAATTTGAACTAAAAGTGTAACATAGTTATCGTTTTTTATTTTTTTTTTATTTCGAAGTGACAACTGTTTTTAGCTCCAGAAGCCATTGACTTCAAAAAAAATTTAAAAATACGACCTTTAGGTTAGGCAACAAAATAGATAAAAAAGGCAAGTGGAAGTACTATTTATTTGGCCATAACGACTCCGATAATACCCTTCACCATCATGTACATGGGTATAGTGACAACAGCCTGACTTAAGATTTAATATTATACGCCATTGCTGTGCTGTTTCTGACGTCATTTTGGATTTTTTCATTTACATTTATATGTATTCATACTATTTCTTCTGAGTTAAAGGTTGAAAGTCCTTATTTACTTTAATTCAACCATGTAATCGTCATTTTATTTCGGACTTAATTTTAGATTTAAAATTTTTTTATAGTTTACTCTACCGACTTAGCCCTTTCACTTAATATCAATATTAAGTGGGTTGAAATATATCCATTTCTAATCACTAGATTTTTTCCATCTATAAATTGATTGTACGCCATTTTGTAGTGGCCGTCGTCATGGAATTAAATTTATTTTAGTGTGTTGCATTATACTAGTCAGGCTGTTCCTTTAATTGCATGTCGATACTCTCAGTTATCTGGAAACTAAAAAAAAAATTATTGTTATATATACATTTTTGGAAAAAACACCGAAGCAGTTGTATTTTTTTGCTTATATCACCATTAGTTTTACAATGATTTTTGAATTTTTCTCAGCAATAATTTTTAAATCTACGGCTTAAAAAATATTGTCTTTAGTAACTTGATGTATTTATAAAAAAATATATTTTCTAAAATTATTGATGCCTATATCTTTGCCTATTAATAATCTATTACTTCAAAATAATATACAAATAGTTCTAGAGACAACTTTATCTATAAATTGTAGCAAATGTGCTTATAAATTATACAGGGATAAAAATTTTGGTTTTTATGTGAAAAATATGAAAGAACACAGAGACAGTCATCATTGTTTGCTCATATCTCAGAAAGTTATTGAGTGATTAAACTGGATTTAAATAATGATTTATTCTAACGAATACTTAATATACTAGAAAACTCTCCTATCACCTGTGCTGACAGCATCAAGTTAACTATATGAAAAGAAAGGATTACTATGCAAGAAGAGTTTAAAATACAACTAAAAATAAAAACAAGTAAGACTTCATCATCATGTACATAGGTTTAAGCCCACATCGTAGCTTAAACTATATTTCATGTTATACGCCATTATTTCCGACGCCATCCTTGAATTTGAATTTTTAAGTAGTTATTTATATTTTACCACCCAGCCTTCTCATTTGATACCCATATTGATGGGGTTAAAAAAATTTGTTCCGCCATTTTGTTTTAGACACCATCTCGGATTTTACATTGTTTAATAATTTACTGTATTCTATTGGTCAAGCTGTTTCATTTGATACCAATACGAAGGGCTTTCAAGAAATAACATTTTAAAAAACCAGATTTGACCCATATATCATTTTATTGTCCGCCATTTTGTAGTGGCGGCCAACAGGAATTTTAATTTTTTTTTTATAATGCTTATATTGCCCTTGTCAAGTTCTTTAAGATGATATCAATACTGACTCTCTCGGTTGTAAATTTTTGATATATATTTAAAAGAAAAAAATTTTCCTATACGAATAAGTACACTGTGCTAGTTGAAAAAACAGACAAGCCGGGCACCTAGCGTTTTAACATAATTCGGGTACGCTAAATCCAGTGGTGCCCTCGGTTTTTTAAGATTGGCTCTGGTTTTCGAGATATACCGTTATTTCGAAAATGGAGGAAGTTGCACCACATATGTTCGCGTAACTCAAAAACGCTTTAGCTTATTCCAAAAACTTAAAAAACCGAAATTCCGCAATAAAATTTCCTTTAAGAAAAGTAAAATTTCTTTCTAATATCCGTAGTCGTTTTAGAAAAATAAAAAAATTAAAAAATGCAGCTAGGCTTCTAATTTTTTGCAAACATATAAAAAACAAAGCTGCTAACAAAACAAGCTATAAATGATTAAAATCTGTTAGCAACTTTTGATTTTATTCACAAAAGTCGACAAATTTTAATTAATTTAAGAATTTCATAAAACGCAATATTTGTATGGGAGCCCCCCTAAGGGATGGTGATAAAGGGAAAGTATAATTTAAGAAAATGTTAAAAACAAAAAACAATGAAGGTCGGTCATACATTTTATCCCCCTAGGAGTGAATCCTAGGCCTTAGAAACAAATGTTGGGAATGAAAAATAAAGTTGCGCTGGTCATACATTTGGCCCGTTTAGGGGTATCTCAGGCGCTGCAGGTGCAAAATTTAAGGCTAGGGTTCTACGCGTATAAAAAAATTTTAAATTAGTGACATGTAGCAAAACTGCTTTTAAGCTACTTTTGGAAGAATCAATGAATAAGCGCCAATCTCTAGAATTACATTCATTTTGCATTGTACAACGGTATTTGGCATGGTTCTTGGAATTAAAAATTAAAACATAGTATTTTTGAATTACCTGTGATTTCAAGTTATTGGCAATAAAATCTACACCTGGAAACGGTAGAAATATTATTCGTCCTGGCTTTTTTTTTTTAAAAAACATGCGACTAGTACTTTGATTAAAACAATTACAGTATAAATAAGAGTTCCTCAACCCTTTCACTGTCATATGGAAAGTGCTTGCGAAAGTGATTAGTGAAGTTTAAAGCCTTTGACAGTCTTGTATCTAATCAGTTATATTGAAATATCTAAGATGGGGCCGTGTAAAAAGTTTAATTACTTTTGTTATGTGTGTGGGAAATATAAAAATATGCCAAGTCGCCGTAAAATCACTACTGAAACAAGTACCTTGTATGAATCATATTTTTCTTTAAGGGTTATATATGGTAAGAGTTGGACACCATCAATAGTGTTCCAATGATTTGGAGAGATCCCATAGTTCATGTTGAAGATGAGTGTTATGCGTGCATAAATTATACAGCGGGTATAAACAGAAGAAAAATGACTTATATGTCTTATACTGAAACAGCATATGCTCGATTTCCGCTGCCACATTCTGATGAAATTACTGTTCCGGGTAGCCATATACCAACAGAACATATTCCCTCAATAATTCATTCTGTTGAAGCGGATAGACCAGCTACTTCAATGTATCAACCGTCATGCATCACGGTTCCATGCAGTCACAATGAAATCACGCAAGATCGTCTGGATATAATGGTACGGCGTCTAAAATTATCTCAAAGACAGAGCATTCTCTTGGCAAAAGAGTTAAAACGAGCTTATATTTTAGCACCAGGTGTACAAACATACGGGGCTATCAATCGCCATAGACGATTTACGACTTTTTTTAAATCTATTAAGAATAATTCTATTGTGTATTGTACTGACATCCGCGGATTGGTTTTAACAATGCAAAATGAATATAATCCTGGAGATTGGCGCTTATTCATTGATTCTTCCAAAAGTAGCTTAAAAGCAGTTTTGCTACATGTCACTAATTTAAAAAGTCCTATTCCGATAGCACTAAGCACAAATACTAAAGAGACATACGCCTCAATGAAAAAAATAATACAGTTAATTAAATATGAAGACCACAAGTGGAAAATATGCGCAGATTTAAAAGTGGTAGCTCTTTTAAGAGGCATGCAATTGGGCTATACTAAAAATATGTGCTTCATGTGCTTATGGAATACGCGTTTCGATGGCGACTAGTACAATACACGGGATTGGGCTTTACGTGAGGAAAGCAGATTGCATAGAAACAATGTTATTGAATTACCACTTGTGTCGATGGAAAAGATTTTGCTTCCTCCACTCCACATCAAACTGGGTATTGTAAAAAATTTTATAAAAGCATTGAGCCCAGATGGTGTTGCTTTTACCGAATTGCACCGAATTTTTCCACGATTAAGCGGCATGAAAGTAAAAGAAGGTATAAACTCTAACTACTTTATTAAATTAGATTTATATTTCATTTTATAATGTTTCTATTTTACAGGAATTCTTAATGGACCGGACATTCGCCGTCTTATGAAGGACCATCAATTTGAGGTTGCATTGAATGATATCGAGCTATTGGCCTGGAATTGTGTGAAATCAGTAATAGAAAATATATTAGGAAATCATCGGTCTGAAAACTGGCGAATTTTAATCAAAAATATGCTAACCGCATTTAAAAACTTAAACGTTAGAATGTCATTGAAAATACATTTTTTGCATTGCCATGCCGAAAAATTTAATGAACAATCACCAGCCGAGTCTGATGAACATGGCGAGAGATTTCACCAAGTAACAGCCAGGCTCGAACACTGGTATAGCGGCAAACAACTTGATTCGCTATTAGGGGATTATTTTTGGAATCTGCAGGAGGAAGAAGAATAAATTTCTAAATAAAAACTACTTAACAACAAAAAATTTTTAGTTTGGTTATATAAAAAATTCAAAAATTTCATCTTTTCTGAAAAAATCAAAAGTTGTAGACAGACTTTAATCACAAATAGCTTATTTTGCACCTGCGCAACTTTATTTTTCATTCCCATCATTTGTTTCTAAGGCCTAGGATTCACTCGTAGGGGGATAAAATGTATGACCGACCTTCATTGTTTTTTGTTTTTAACATTTTCTTAAATTATACTTTCCCTTTATCACCATCCCTTAGGGGGGCTCCCATACAAATATTGCGTTTTATGAAATTCTTAAATTAATTAAAATTTGTCGACTTTTGTGAATAAAATCAAAAGTTGCTAACAGATTTTAATCATTTATGACTTGTTTTGTTAGCAACTTTGTTTTTTATATGTTTGCAAAAAATTAGAAGCCTAGCTGCATTTTTTAATTTTTTATGAATTTTTAAAGAACAAAAATTTCGAAATTTTGATAAAAAAATTAATTTTTTTTTCAAAAAAAAAATTATTTTTCTAAAACGACTACGGATATTAGAAAGAAGTTTTACTTTTCTTAAAGGAAATTTTATTGCGGAATTTCGGTTTTTTAAGTTTTTGGAATAAGCTAAAGCGTTTTTGAGTTACGCGAACATATGTGGTGCAACCTCCTCCATTTTCGAAATAACGGTATATCTCGAAAACCAGAGCCAATCTTAAAAAACCGTGGGCACCACTGGATTCAGCGTACCCGAATTATGTTAAAACACTAGGTGCCCAGCTTGTCACGAAAAAAAAGTGTCAATTTCATGCACAGTGGTATTATATCTCAACTACTCATGAATAAATTTTTTTTGGATTGTCAAATATTTTTCAATTATTATTTCTGGACGTATGCAATTTTGTGGCACTAAATATAGTTTTGAAAGGTTAAATTTTACATTAGACATTATTAAAATTAAACAATAATGCTTACATACATATTTTAACAAAAATGTTTAAGATATTTTTTTATTTTTTAAACTGTTACTTTTGCAAGTAATGACAAAATCAGGAATAACACAGAGAAACAAAAAGAGGTTTCATGTTATGTTTACTTTAACTTTGTTAAAGACATACATTTGTAGAGTTCATAGAGCACTTTTCGTAGGAAAAGTCTATATAGTCGAAAAACAATGATTTGGTTATATTTTTATAGTGCAGTAGTGCAACGACAACAATTACTACACATACTTATTGTCGTATATGTATGTATTCGTTAGCTTGGAACAGTAGCCCGATGTTAAAAGTAGTTAAACAAAGAGTTGGCACTTTTGTTGATGTTAGAAAGGTTAACAAAATATATAAGAATAACCTTCATACTTACAGAGATTGTACTCTTTGCCCAATTCTCTTGTATAAAATCTGCAAAAAAAAAAAAGAAATAATAGAAATTTATTATACTCTACTACACGGGTAAAATTGTGTGCAGTTTATAAAACCAGAGGCTGGATGAAGTAAACTGTTGCCACAATATGAAATCGTTTTAAAATCTGGTCAAGTCGAATGTAATGATATTTATTTATTTAAAAGGCTTTGCGAAACGGGCAGCAATGAAATAATCTTAGTTGAAATTCTAACTATGAGTGATGAAGCTTATTCTCATTTTAATGCCAATTGCACCCCATTATGTGTACAGTATGGTGTGATGTTACACCTTTAAAAAACATCGGGCATATATACTTCCAAAATAAAGATGAAAGAGCGATGTCGGTTAATGATAGGACAGTTTTTAAATCCTAATCTTAAAAATTGGTCCATTTCCCGGTACACAATGGCACTTTTAAGTCGAAGTTTGGCCACCGTTTATCAGTACCTGACAGTTTTGTTTGGGGTTGTTTGAAGGAATGTGTATGTGTGGACGATACCGAGATAATCCTTAAACTGTGGCAGAAATTCAAGTGCTACAGCTACAAATTTTTAAAAATATTTTTGAAAAGGCTCTAAAACGAACCTATTATTGTAAAGCTAAAAAGGATGTCATTTAAGTGAGATTATTTTTTATATTTTAAAATTTAAAAAAATATTGAAAATACATAAACATAAAAGTTATTAAGTTTTTTAATCTCATGCTGACTGTTGGTCTACTCTGTGTTACAAGATATTATATCCTGGCTTGTACTTCTCTTAAAACAAATATTTATTTCGGGTTTCCAATACTGCTAAGTAAAATTTCACATGAATTACTAAAAAAGTAAAGAGTCTAAAGCTTTGATACGTTATTCCTAAAAATTACTTCGAGTAGATATTTTCACTTTAATATTTGGTGTTCATGTACAAGCAATAAAGGTTCAAATCAGAAAATCGCAGTAAGTAATAAATGTTTGCATTCTTTTCTATAATTTTTAGCTCTAAGTTAAAGTAGTTTTTTTCTACGTGTACAATTACCGAAAAATAGACATGTATGTGCTTCCCAAAAAATCTTTTAGTTGTTTTATGGTTAAAAAAGGTTTGCCTTTTTCTTTTGTACCAGTACTCTTATTAGAAAATTCTCATATTAAAGTATTGAATACAGTCCAGCAACATAAGCAATAACAGCAAGTAGTATCAACGGAAGCGTGAGTGCATGTACTACAAGCAATACACACATATTAAGTGGTACGTTCATGTATACAAGTACATGCTTAGGACGACATACCCTTTAGGTTTTAAAAACAGATTTTTTTAAGGAAAATTTTTACATAAAATGTTAATATTGTAATTTGGCAAAAAAAAAAAAAATTACTAAACCAAAGTTCAGCTTTAACATAAATGCATATGAAAATATTACGTTATTTTTCATAATTACAATATAATATAAAAGATGTTTCACATTAATTTGTCAAATAAGCCTTCCTAACCTAACCTAAAGTATATAACATAAACATAATGTTCAACAAACAATAAGCCATATTAAACCGGTAAGAATTTTTCCTAAAATGTTTGCTTCATATTATATTTCATTAAAAATTCGCCAGAGAAAATATTCATAAGATAGAATGTAGATTTTTTTCCTAACAAAATCGCATGTTTAATAACTAGAATTTAATGGTCGGATTATACAGGATAATGACACGTGTTTCCCGTTGCCTTTTTCTTATTTTAGATTTTTTAATTTTTAAATATAATCGTCATTGATTTGCAACTTCGATTCTTGGAAGAAAACTTATTTAGACTTATCAAACTAGCATTTTATTATAATTGCCAAGTGTCATTGGAACTTGTTCCCACCAAGTATTCAACTTACAAGCAGTGCTATACAGTTTAAAAAAAACTTTTCCGATATAAAGGGTCCACAATCTAACGTTTTTTTCAACTAGTGCTTTTATTGTGAATGGTAAAACATAGCTTATGTCTGATTTGACAGATAATTAGTTTTATCCTTCCGCTAAACGAATATGGTTGTGTATGTGTATGCTTGAATAACGCTGGGAAATATTGCGACATTACTTTGGAAGATTTTTCCAGTAAAATCATCTTTCTAGATGGAGCTCATTTTGACCTTGGCGAGTATGTAAACAAGCAAACTTGTCACATTTGGGGCACAGAAAACCCGAACGCATACATTGAAAAGCCGATACACCCAAAACGAGTCACTGTTTGGTGCGGATTTTGGTCCAGATGCATAATTGGACCATTTTTCTTCGAAATGAGCAAGGAGTGGCCACAGTCAATGGCGATCGTTATCGGGCCATGTTGAACGAATTTTCGTTCACAAAAATTTAAGAGGAGGATATTGGCAACATTTGGTTTCAACAGGATGGCGCTACGTGCCACACAGCCGAAGCTACACTTTTGTTTATAACATTTTCAAAAAAAAAAGAAGTTATTTGGCCCTATATGTTAAGAACAACTTATTTACAAAAAAAAATTAATTAAAAAAAAGCAAAACTAACAATCTACGGTGTTATTGCGATAAATTCTCATAAAGAATTAAGTTAGATTTTATTTCGTATGGGTAAACCAACAAACGTAGCTTTCCCTTTTCGAGCAAGCAATGCTTGAAATAAAAAATAATCCAATATAAGGAGTTTTATAAAAATTTATAAAAAATAAAATTAATTTTACTGCAGTAACCGTGAGTAAAAGAACAAAATTTGTTCACAAGTATTTAATAACTCTAAAAAGCTAAAGTGTTAAAAATTTAATTGTTTGCCTTCCATACTTTATTTTTAGTAGAATTTAGTCTGTTTAAACTTGTAATATATCCATTGGCGTAACTAGACTATATTGAAAAAATTAACTATTTAAACTTAGTAAACGTATAAAATTAACTCAGTTTACGATTTTAAAAGAAAAAACTTTTTAAGCTTTTGCCACCCCCAAAAAAAGTTGTAGCTACGCCAATTAATATTTGGTAGCACTTTCAGTGATCTTAACAAAACCGATTAGTATTTGCGTTTTAAACTGTAAGAAAGTTTCTTTAGTTTGTCAACTGCTAACTTTAAGAACTGCAGGGGACTAACACGTATTCTCTGTATGATAAGTATACGTATGAGTTTAATTATAATTTAGGAAAATTTTGGTCTACTCAGTGAGGCTTAAGTAGCAACTATAAGTACGACAAAGAATCTGAAAGAATTTTAGGTTTAAAATGAAAACTTTGCAATACATAGTAAATTGATCTAAGTGAGTGGCAGATTTAAAAGGTATGAAGAGTTATCTTAAATAATATGAAAACTAATAAATTTTTGGAGACTTTTACAAAAGATTGCAAAGATTTTTACACAAAAATTGTAAAAACTACCAAATTGTATTTGATTCGAAAATACCCAACTTAAACTTCAACTTTTTAAATTTAAGAATGATTACATTCTTTAGAAATTCTGCATTATTTTTTCTAAAAACTACACTAAAATCATGTTCTTGTTGTAATATGTGTGTACGTATGTGTTCAGAACATGACTATTTTTGCGAAAAGTGAACTTTAGACCTCACATAGTTGACAGTAAAATTTTCATACACACATACAACACAACTACAACTAGTGTACACTAAACAAAGTCGACAAAATTATATCCATCGTATCGTATGGTACTGAAGAATAAAAAAAATAGTTTGTTTGAGAAAATGCCAAGTCAAGTTTAGAATGGCAAAGTAAAAAAGACACACACATACAAAAACAGGCACAATGTTAAAAACATTGACTCAAAAGGGTGTCAGTTGACTCAAAGAGAATAAAATGAAAATGAATAAAAGGCAACAACAAGAATAAGGAACATGTTCAATTTAGTTAGATGTTTTAACTACTACTAACAAATAAAACGTATAAAAAATATTTGTACGTGTTTGTTAGTTAGTGATTTACTCAGTAGGGTGGCTTCACTCAAATGGGGACAGAAAATGAGATGCTTGTATTCTCATTAGTAAAAACTAGTCTCAAATAAATAGAAATTTTGTACCTATTGTGGTTATCTAAATGTTCATATGTAAGGTTAGGCTGAAGAAAACTGACGTTAAAAACCTTCAACCCATAAATAATATGCACGTTTGCCCAAATTGATATGTTGTGCGCTCTAGAGAATGAAGAATTCCCCTATTAAAACCATTACCCTAAACATTTTAAATATTTTGACTCGCTCAAGAACCCAGTCGTATATATTTAGAGAAATGATAAAGAAAAACTAAACTTTAATGTTAATTACTGGTATTTATATTTTATTTTATTTTTGTGGACTACCTTATTGCACACTCTTTGTATGTTTATTATTCTATATGAATGACACTTGAATAACTTGTGTAACATTATGTCATTAAGTTAATTTGATATGTCAGTATTCATGTGTTGCAAAAACAACAAAAACATCATCGAATATACGTATGTAATACATTGTTGTGGGAGATATTATTTTGAGGGCTTTGGCAAAATATCCATGTTGTACTCGTTTGCTTAATTTATTTTATTTGCGTTTCTCAGCTTTTTCCCCCCAAATTACTAACATGTTTCTTTATTTTCTTAAAACTCATTACAACTTATAAGTGTAGAATTTATTTCTAAAACTACATATTAGTTGAACTCAACAAGTAATTTTCAAGAGGTGTAAATTGTTTGTAAAACCAAACCTACCATGGTATTAAAATCTACATGTACACTTGGCTTAACAAAATTTGTAATGTAAGTAAATGGATAACCTTTAAATAGAATATAATGAGTATGTTTATGTGTTTTTTAATTATATACGTATGTACATACAGTCTAGGAAAAAACTCTACATACACTCTACTATTTTGAACTTTTAGAGAACTAGTGATAATATTAAACATAATTTTGATGTCAATATTTACGACATTAATAGCTTAGAATGTTGGAAGGAAAAAAGTTTAGAAATTATAATAATTTATAAACTATTAACGATAAACATAGAAATCGGTGGGAAAAAAGTCTACATACAGCATTGGCATCTCTTAAAATGAATAAGAAAATTAAGAAGACAAAGAGAAGAAAACCCGTTAGTTTTCTTGAATTGCTTTATTTCTCAAATACTACAATCATTTAAATTCAGAAAGCAATTTGTAAAACACGTTTTAACTTTAAAAATGGTAAATAAAAGAGAAATACAGCAATCAGTTCGAAATTAGTGGTTAACCTTCGAAAAGAAAACAAATCTTACGGAAAAATTGCTAAAATAGTAAACTTAAGTCACTCAACACTGCAAACTATTGTTAAAACCCATCAAAACACCAACAGTACCGAAAACAATCCACGATCTGGAAGACTGAAGAAGCTTTCGAGACGCGATATTAGTAGTGTCGTTAAAGAAGTCCAAAAAGATCCGAAAATAAGTTCCCCAAAATTAGCCGAATACCTTGCAAGATGTTAAAATATTACTGTTTCATCAAGAACAGTAATAAACGTTTTGCATGATAGCGGCTTTAAAAGTAGAACAACACGCAAAAAGCCATTTATTTCAGCCAAGAATCATCAACTTTGCCTGGACTTTGCTATGGCACATTTACAGAAAGGAATGGAATTTTGGAACTAAGTTTTATTTACCGATGAAAGTAAGTTTGATGTTTTTGGGAAAGATGGCCGAAACAAGGTTTGGCGAAAACCGAATACTGCACTTGATCCAACCAACTGTGAAACATGGTGGGGGCAGTGTTATGGTGTGGGGAGCTATGGCGGCATCTGGAGTTGGTCGATTGGTTTTTGTCGAAGGCGTTATGGACATATATAAGTATAAGACAATATTGGAACAAAATCTGAAGACATCTGTGGAAAGCTTGGGCCTGGGAAACCAATGAATTTTCCAACAACACAACGATCCCAAGCATACTGCGCATATTATTGACTTAAGTATTGATAGTTTCATATAAGAATCAAAAAATTAATTTTGGATTTTTTTTTATAATCCGTGAAAGGTATTGTTGGTTTAGATTCGACTGACTGTTTGAGGAGTGTGCATTTTTCACTGATGGATCGAATATGGTTATATCCTCAGGGAATGGTGTCTATTTATTAGGGAAGAACATCAGGAGTTCTTATAGACATTCTGATAGCGTAGAGATAGAGGACAAAGAAACTCATAGTGCAACATGATCCGAAAGGAAGAAAGGTTATATGGATACTCAGGCGGCTCTCAAAGCCTTAAAAGAAAATCATTATCAAATCAAAGTTGGATAGGGAATATAGAAGAGCCCTTTTAAAATTATGGACTCCTTTAACATCAGATTGTGTTGGGTTTAGGGCACTGTGGAGTAGTCCGCAATGAAATCGGTGACGAAATGGCAAGCTGTTTTTTGGCACTATGGTCGACATTAGGGGTACATACGACCACCGATGGGTCACTATTTTGAGCGATTTAAGAAGTACTGATATCGGACTGATATGGTTTGGAAGAACAAAAGAGTGAGAAGAGCTTTATAGTCAAAGGTAAACTCGGCAGACCCCACGATACTCCTAGATCTAAATACGGTATGTCTGAGCGCCACTCTTTTTGTCTATCACTACCTCGAGACTGCAGAACCTTAGCTGGTTAGGTAAGCGGTTTCATTATCATTTTTATCATTAACGGGAATTTAAATATGTAACAGTTATTACTCTAACTTCTTTTTACTATGTGATACCTTAAACAGATTTCGATCCAGGTTTCAGAACGGTAATGGCGGGTAAATTCAATTAGGACATAATGGAAAATGTTATCCACAATCACAGGACTTAGGATACGAGATCGTAATTTAATTAAAGAACATAAGTATTCACGTACACAACATACAGGGAACGCAAATTGCAAAATATCTTTCTAGAATTTATCTAAGATGTCTTATAGTGGTCGAAACTATCTAGCCACTGGCCCTTAAAAGTATATGTCCTAGTTTACACTTAATGAATTTGAAAATAGAATTAAAAAGAAATTGCTCAAAATCTTTTGGGTTCTAGTAAAAACTTTTCCAATAAAATGGCTTATTTTAAGGTACGTCAAGGCTGTAATGGGAAGAAAAGAGAAGAATACTTAATATTTATATGTCTTAATACTGTCTGTCTGTTTAATATAATAGCCCAATTTACAATCTTGTGCGTCTGTTCTTGTAGATTTGCACAACTGCAAGCGTGTTCTCTTTGTATATATTTTTAGTCATACTCTACTATTTTGCAAATGAACACACAAGATTGTGAATTGGGCTATTGTGTTTTTTTTTACCGGTCTGCTAATATTTAACTGCATAAAAGTTAGTCAATTCCAGGCGATCGGTAATTTCTGACCACTCGTAATTTGTTTCACTTGATAATATTAAAAACGTTTGCTTCATTTAAAAAATTTATCATAGAACTAATATTGTATAGTTTTTATTGAATCAATTTAACTTATGGTTTCATTTAATGAACGAATAATAGTGCAATCAAGTTTTTATGAAACATTTTTCTGTGTGTTAATGAAAAATCTGAAATAACTTAGGCTTTAATGCATAAAGAACCATAAAAAAAAATTACAAAGAATGTTACTGTTACTGCAACAACAACAAGTTATAAGAGTTGTTATTACTGCTTTTACAGTTAAAATATTTAATATTCCCATAAAATTCTTAACCATTCAATTCAATTTACAAACTTTTAAACAACAAAACGATTTAAATCAATTACCATTTGAAGGCAGAGCCAATCTGCATTAAAGTAAACGAGTGTGTAACCGAGCATCCATATGTCTGTAAGTAAATTAATTTAATTCGAAAATTATTTCGAAAAAGGCACCCTGTTAACATCAAGGAATGAACATGTGTACGTATATGCCTTTAAACACAGCTTGAAAATTGATGTTTTCATTTATAATCAACTTAACTAAGTTAAATTTTGATTAATTACCATTAGATATTCTGTACTCAATTAATAATCAAGAAGTAAAACCCTCTTATTTATTTTTCTTTCTGCTCCATCTCCCATTTAAACACTTATTAATAGTGTGATTAACAACAAAATACCAGTACAACAACAGCAGAACTAAAATAAAAATAAAAATATTATAAGTTTAATATTTTCCAATTAATTTGCATGAAATAATTTAAATAATGATGCTGTAGTTGTTTGCTTCATTATGAACATTTAGAAAATTTAAATAGTTGATTTAAAGAAAAATCTGTACAAAAATAAATTCATAATTTTACATGATTAACCCTTCTGACGCAACTGTCCTTTTTAACAAAAGAGATAAAAGCACCATTATGCACTTGCATTTTTGTGTATATTTTCACAATTTTTGCTTTGTTATGTAGTTTGACTTCTTTGATTCCAATCTTTGCGAAAGTGTTTTTTATTTATTTATTTACTAGGCAGAGCCTATATAAACTATCCCTCCAATATCAATAAAAAAAACCGTTATAAACAGTTAAAAAAATCGGCGATTTAAATTAGTTATGAATTAGTCGTTCACAACAGTCATATATTTAATCTTAATATTTTAGAAAATTTGAATTTAGGACACCTTCTAAACACAGTAACTGATATACTCTTCACCTGTGGTGCACTTGGGTATATATAGCTTTGTCATTCCGTTTGTAATTTTTTACAATTTTCATTTCCGACCATAAAGTATATATTTTCTGAAAGCTTATGAATAGAGGAGTCGATTAAGCCCTGACCGTCTGTCCGTCTGTCCGTCTGTCCATATGTTGGTTGAAATCAACTTTTAGAAGCAACCATATGTTCCTCAGAACTGTGTATGGATCAATCTTTTAGAAATATCCGGGAATGAATCGCTATTGAAATTCACCACAATTTGTAGATATAGTATACCTCTAAAGATATTCGTGAAAAATTTGGGATTAATCGGGCTCTAATCGGTAAAGTTATAGGCAAAAAAATATAGATTCCAAAAATGTACAAACGAAACCCAATTTTTAACTTCTCGATAACCGATAGAGTCAATATTGGTATCATCTGAAAGGAATTGACTAGCGCAATAATTAAAAATTAAAATTCATGATGGCCACCACTACAAAATGGCGTACAATACATTTTTATATGAGCCAAATCTGGTATTTTAAAATGTAACTCCTACAACCCCCATAATATTGGTATCAAATGAAAGTGCTTGACCAGTCGAATACAGTAGATTATTAGAAAATGTAAAAACCAAGACGGCGTCTTCAACAAAATGGCGGAACAAATTTTTTAACCCCATCAATATGGATATCAAATGAAAGGGCTTGACTAGCAGAATACAGACAACTACGTAAAAACTCAAAATCTAGGATGGCGTCGGAAATAATAAAGAAAAATAGCGTATAACATGATACATGTAAAGCTACGATGTGGGATTATACTTAGGTACATGATGGTTACGGGTCTTATCAGATTCGGCACGGCCGAATATAGCACTCTTACTTGTTATATTTAGAATTGAAAACAATAGGATACGGTAACAAATACACATATTTTCTCAAAGTTGCGTAGAATGAAAACCCACTGTTACACATGATCACGGCGATCATATTTCATTCTCTAAAACAATATTTGGTTATCGACAACATGTTATAGTTATTTAGGCATGAATTTCGCCTCGATAAGTAATTTTTGTCAAATTTTTTTAAAAATATTATCATTTGCTAAATAATTTTTGTAAATATAACATTATATTCAAAACCAATAAAAACTTCAGTTATCTATTATATATTAGGTGAAACAACGAAATGATCAAAAATCAATAAAGCTATGATTTTTTAAATAAAGATTTGTTTGCAACTGTTTTTCTTCATGTTAAAGAAATATGCATTAATTTGAAAAAAGTGAAAAATACATAAAAATGTTTAAGCAATCTAATAAGTAATAATAATAAACGATAAAATGTGAACAAAAGCTTCTAAGAAAATAATAGCAAAAAACATAACACTTGCTTTGAAAGAGAGCAAAGATTATGTATTATTATTTTGTAATACTTAAATTAAACATAACAGTGATAACTTATTACTATTATATATTCGAGCCACAATCATACAATTCAGACATATTATTTTGCTCTCAGATTATGATGATATTTATTATACTCTGTGATTCATCTATGATAATTCAGTATTTAGATTATACCAAAAAAAAATTTATACAAAGATTATATATAAAAAAAGGAAGTCAGATATCCAAAAACTACAGTCCGATCGATTTTTCATTTATTAAATATGAGTAACAATTGTACCAGGGTTGAATTTTCACGCACAATGAACAAAAAAATCTGTTTTCATTTGATTACATTTGATTTGCATGATGAAAAGTCGAAAAAAATTTAGCAGTAATTTTTTGACAAGCGTACCATTTCATAAGAACGAACAGTTTTTGCAAATGCAATGAAGATCGCTGCATATTTCGTCTTTGAGCTAGACATCAATGATATGCGGTTTTGTTACAACAGTGATCCAAGCCACGCAGCATATTAAACGACTTATTGAAACCTAACTTCGGATAACTTGCTAAATATGTACAGATATATTAAGTCGATTGGCGATTTAAGTCACGTGGTTTAATGCCACAAGCCTTTTTTTATTGGACTACTTTAAAATTTTAATCTGTTTCAACAAGCCGGTATCGTAAAAAAAAACCCCAGATCCAACAATGATAGCGACAGTTTCTATCAAAAACAATTTCTTTAATTTATCCAGGGCTTCTACCCCCCAGGTTCTAAATTATTATAAAGACAATAAAGATCTTTTTAACAATATATTCATCCGCCGTAGAAAAAACATAATAATTTCAACATGAGCTAATTTGACATGCTAAAGTCGTAAACACAATATACTCAAATTATTAATAATCGCTGATGATGATAATTTGGAAAATAAAAATAAAATAAACCAAAAACAGAATCCAATATGGATTAAAATTTTTTTTATTGTAAAATGTTCAACAATAAATGTCACTCTGCAAAAGGCAGCAAGCAACAGCGTCAGTCGCATAACAATATTAACAACAACAGCGGTTGCAGCAGCAGCAACTCACCATCCAGCAACCAAAATTCACAGTAAATAAACTCGGGCAATTTAAATAAATGACAAAAAATCAACATGCAAACCCATAAAAATACATTCAACAGCAATAAAAGCGAAAATAATTTACAAACAAAACAAAACATTTTTACAACAAACAAGAGAAAAAAGTTAAGTGACATTAATTTTCATGAATTACGTTGCAAACGTAGGCACATACATCCTAAAGAGCTGTTTAAGCATAAGAAAAAATGCTTACAAGCAATCTAATTAAATATAAAATAGTGTGTGTACATTACACTCTCATTATAAAATACATACTTCCAGAAATTTTTGTTTTCTTTAACGATACAAATTTTTAAACATAAAACTAATCTGAAATAAAACAATATTAAATAAAATAAAGCTGAACCAGAACATAGACAATAGAACATTTAAACAGAAAAAAACTTTTGAACCATGAACTTAGACCATAGGTACCTATTTCATTAAACAATTGTTAGTAAGCCCCACATCTTTTATTTTTATGCTCTTTAATTTGATCGTCGATGAGACAGAGACGAGTGCACATGCTTAGCGGCATGATATTTTTTTTAGAATACAGTGCATAAAAGAAATATGATGTAGGAAAATATTTAATTTTTAAAAGGTAAAATTTGAAAAAGAAAAATTTAATAAAAATTTTGCATTTTACCAAGTAAAAAAATAATAAATTTAGTGTTTATTGTTTATTGTTTAATACTAATTTTTAGGCTTAATTTTTTCGTTCAACTAATAAAATAGCAAATTCAGTGTGAACTGCATTATTATACATTGAAGAAAACCAAACAACTTTTTCTGACTAAATTTTAATAAAAATATGTGCGTTTACCTATTTATATCACTTTAATATTCTCTCCCCAATTCGACTGCAAACATTTTTGGGCATCTATGACTTAGACCAAAGAAAAACTTGCACATAGACTTTAACATTTATTGTTTTTAAAAAAATCTCTTCTCTTTAAACTGCCCTTAACGTAATTATTCAGTAATACTGCTGCTTTATATTGTTTTATGTTTTTTTTAAATTGTCCTATTTTACTCGATGATTTTATTATAAGTTACAATTTCTTAATTTCATTGTCACTTTTTGTTTTGATATTCTACTTTGTTTAAAAACACTAACAAATTGGTGATTAATGTATTTAAGTGGGAGTAATATTTTCTTATTTTTATTTTATTATTTATGTTTACACTGAAGTATAGTGATTGGAAGTAATATTTAATAGAGCAGCTCACTTTTATATAATTTTGCGCAGCTCTTTAGTACATACATTTAAAACTATGGTTTAAATATGAATTAAGTGATGCATGAAAAAGCATGTACACTCTACACACTCTATTATAAAGGTTACTGCTTGTTCGACGACATTTAAGAAGAGCTGCATCCCGATGACGCCACGAGCCCATAAACCGCATAAAACACTCACTCTGGATGCATCGACTATTTAACAATCACTCGTGAATTCTCATTTGGCAAAATGCATCACTTTGTTCTTGTAACGAATACACTGAGCTGAAAATGTGCCTTGTCTCTGAAGATGATTTTCTTTGTAAAGTCACTATTCACGTCTGTCTGTTCAACCAACCATTCAGCGAATTCATGATGGTCAGTAGACTTCAGCGTAAGATAAGGAGAATTAAGGACATAATCAAATACGAACTTGTTGATAGTTTTGTTGATATGTATTAAATTAATAATAAATTACTCTAAAATCTTTTCAAATCGTAAAAGCGTTACCGATTTCTTTTGAAATGGTTCAAATTTGATGTTATTTATAGGAATTCAAAATTTAAACCAACCTAAAAATAGCATTCTGAGAAAATTGTCCATTTGATATGTATATAAAAACATTGAATTTTATGGTGAATTATATTCTTTATAATTACTGGCTAAAAAATAAAAATAGAAAAGAGAAATGGTGTAGGGGACAAAAATATGGAAAGAAAAGTAAATACATGTTTTAACAAAAAAAATTCTCACACTCCATATTCATGGAAAAGTATGTCTGAATACCCAGCAAACAAAAAAGTCTAATTTTTAATGATGCAAAAGACCATCAGCTTGAGCGATTCTAACACAGAAATGTTAAAAGAAATTACTAAAATAAAACAATTATTTTAATGTTTTTAAGACTAATACATATTTGTAGAATTTATTTTGACGTCTCAATAAGAATGCACTTTTTGTGCAAGTTTCAATATTTAGATTTGAAAGCTGGCACATGCGTTTTCTCCGATTATTAAAAATAAAAATCTGTATGAAGAAACAATGCATTATAATTGTAAAAATTATGACACCGCTCACGAAACTGAAAGAATTTTCAGTCATAAAAGTCCACCCAATGTGTCACCATTCGAAGAGTGGTCAAAGAATTTGCACAAATTGTTCGATTATGAACAGTAAGTTTTGCCAAAATTACGAACATGTCAATTCGTTTCAACAATTCCAAACATTACGAAGCACTAGAAAATTTTGACAAAAGATCTCCCTTTTCTTTGTACAAAATTCAGCTTAATCAGAAACTCAAACCAGCAAATCAATTGTTTTATGGAAAATAAAGCAAAGTGAAGTCATTGCCAAGTTTTTCGGAAACAAACTAATTTTCTTCAATGAAGCGCATTATCGTCAAACTGATTTCGTGAATACACAAAATTATCAACTCTGGTGCTCAAAAAATCCTAATGCAATCCATTTATTGCAGCAACGATCTTCAGAACAAATTTTCTCTAGAAATTATTCTGTCAACTGGCCACCAAGATCATGCGATTTAACGCCGCAAATGTAAAAAAAAAATTGTGGGGGTATATTCATTTTGTCTTTCCGTTTGTAACACATCGAAATATCCATTTTAGACCCCATAAAGTATAAATATTCTAAATCGTGGTTTGATTTTATGACGATCTAGCTATGTCCGTCCGTCTGTCCGTCTCTCCGTCTGTTGAAAGCACGATAGAGGTCGCACCGAAAAAGCTAGGGGGCTCAAATTTCGCCAGAATCTTTCTTATAGACAAGGTTTGTTTGGTATTAAAAATGGGCTAAATCGGAATATTAGGAAGAGAGTTATAGCTCGAAAAGCAAGAGTAGGTCGAAAAAACCGTGTCCTTCGAACATCGAATAAAATGGAATTGTGTCCAAACGCCTTAACATACACTCATGAAACTTCCAATATATATTTCCTGGGTAAAGACTATATTTTTCCCCGAAAATTGTTTCAATATATGCATTAGGAGAGGAGTTATCGATCAAAATGTACGAAAATTTATACCGCACAGTGTATTTTTCGGTATATTTAAAAACAAAAACGTCATAAAAGCAACAAAATTGGATGTACGACTCTGAAATTTTGCACACTTTGCTTTTTGGTGACACGCTTTTTTGTAACGGCAAATAAATATGCCACGCCCACTTTTACGCCCACCTCCCATATAACGTTTTAACTAAAATTCATATAATTTCTCTATTAATAAAGATTTTGGAATAATAAAGGCCTATATTGAAACACCTCAGTTGTACTCATTCGCAAAAATAACTTAGACACGCCTACTATAACGCCCACTTTTCACGTTATCTACCGTTAATGAAATTTAAAAGCTCATAAAACCGCCAAAATTAGAGGTATGATGATAAATTTTGCTACGTCTATCCCCCTAGGCAATTTCATTACTATGCCAAAAAATTAAGGTGCCACGCCCACTTTTACGCTCACCTCCCATATAACGTTTTACCTAAAATTCATATAATTTCTCTATTAATAAAGATTTTGGAATAATAAAGGGCTATATTGAAACACCTAAGTTATATTCATTAGCAAAAACAACTTTGACACGTCTACTTTAACGCCCACTTTCACTTTTGAATTGGATCCAGACGCATAAACGTAGTCATGAAACTTCGAATATATATTTATCGAGTCAAAAGAATATTTTTCCTTGAAAATCGCTTAAATCTATGAATTAGGAAAAGAGTTATAGATAAAAATGTACGAAAATTTATACCGCACAGTGTATATTTCAAATTTAAAACGTAATAAAACTGACAAAACTATATGTACGATTCTGAAATTTTGCAAACATGGCTTTTTGGTCAAAGTCTTCGTTATAACGGAAAATAGATGTGCCACGCGCACTTTTTTCCTTAAATTTTTATAAAAATATATTAGTCATATATATTAGCATTTATTCATCTTACACTGTGCCATTTATTGTACTGTAGCTAAATATAAGATAAAGATGATAAGATAGATGACTCTACTAGCAACTACTAGATGTCATGCTAACAACTTATGCTTATGTTCTCCTGAAGTTATGCTCTATTAAATATGGGAATTTAGGAAAATTTTGACCTAAGTAAAAAAAAATTATCTCTAAACAGTATTAAACAATTTATTTTCATGTACTAATGGCTTACAAATTTTAAAATTATACAAAACTTATTTCGGTTGAAAATCTTTTAAAAGCAAAATGTTATAGAAGTTTAAAAATCAAAATCTTACTAATAAATTTCCCGTTTTAGAAAATGGAGAGAATGTTTATTTTAAATCACCCTGTGGCCCTTAAAATTTAATCTTAAATTCACTTTCTTCCTCTTAAATTCATGTTAATTCTCTATGAATAAAGATTTTGGAATACTAAAGGACTATTTTAAAATATCTAAGTTATTTTTATTAGCAGAAACTTTATTGACACGCGTATTTTAACGGCCACTTTCATTGAAAGACTAAATTTACGAAACCATTTTACTAGCATACCGAAGTTACAATGGGTGGTTTAATTTTAAGGGACTATGTTGATTTTGAATAAAATTATTATGAAATTATTATCATTTATTTTTATAATGATAATATTTGTGTGCTTCAATTATGTATGGAACAAAATATCGGCCAAATGGCCCCCCAACCTAGGCGGCACACCACGATCCGATAGTCCAAATTTTCAATGACACTGTTGATGCTCGATTGTTGGGCATGATGATGAGTCGAGGTTGCTTGCTCGTTTGCCACGTTATCGTGAAAAACAGCAATGTTTCCCATTCAACGAACTAAGATGGCATTCACAGCTGTTTTCACATTTCATACAGACCTGCTTTGCAGACATTTAATTATTTTTTACAATTCTCACGATTGTGGACGAATTCGAACGATTATGTTGACCAAAAGAATCACGAAGTGCACAAAATGCATTTTGATTTGAACGCCCATTTTTATAAAAATCTTTAATATTTAAAAGCGTTACTCGATTGCGTATCCTTCCACGGTTCAAATTGAGTTAGTCTGAGATTGAGAAATGTCAAATGAAATACAAGAAAAAAGTTGAAGTTTAGATGTGGTTCACCTTAAACATGGGCCCTTAAAATTTAACCACCCTCTACAAAGAAAGTGATACATATTTTATTATAAAGAGATTATTCTATAGCGATTAACAAAATAATAAATATTGTGCTTTAAATGTACACAAAATTGGTGGTGGGTATAAAAGATTCGGCACAGCCGAATATAGTGCTCTTACTTGTTTATTTTTAATATCTAAAACCTAGTTGGATGTGATATAAAATTTCCATCACTTCAATCCATAACTAATATCTTTTTACAACAATCGTTTTTTGCTGGGTGCTTGTATAATTGTTTTATTGTTGTCATGTGTATGTGCATAAAAGTAAACCTGTTCACAAACGTTATTATGCATACATTCTTCCATATATTCAAATAAAAATTGCCAAGTGAAAATTAATATTTACTGTACACTGCAAACAATACTTAGGCTGACTTTTGCACCTCCTACATAACGAACAACATCTCCACACACACTTTTAGGTCTTACTACAATAAACGGACATGTATTATATTTGAATTATGTGCCACCCCCTTGTGCATTAATCTGTCACCGAATTGTGGTTATGGTCCCAGATCGTTGGATAAATAAAAAATAATAATAATAATGTTTACAGCAACAACAGCAGAGCAAGTAAACAAACATACGGACATACGGACATACAAACAAATAAACGCAAAGTTAATAAAGATTATTTGTGTTCACAACACTGGCAGATCATGCATGAAAAATATATTTAAAGCAATTGCATAAATTATGCCACAAAATAATAATAAAAAAAATATTAAAAACAGCAACAACGATAACAACAAACGTAATAAAATAACGAGTTAAAAGCACCAACAATAACAAGAAGAAGAAGTAGAATAACGACAATAATAATTACTGCATTTTATTTACTCATGTACCAACTATATGAATTTAATACCGATACAACCAAAATAAATATCAGGCATGCAAATGATTGTGTGCTCGAGTGTACGAAGAAAACATTTAAAGTGTACTTTTTAAGTTGTAATGGTACCAATAACTTGTATAGCCAAGCAATTGACTTTGGAACCAAGTTCTTAATAAAGAGAGCCTACGCAGCAGCGAGTTTTTATTGTTTAATGGTGCAGTGAATTACTTTATTTGCACAAGTTTCGCGTTTATGGAAAAGAACATTATCTGATGTCTTATTACATATTATACGAAATCATAGAACTCTATCTATCGATTTTGTTAAAATTACCTTTTAGATTGCAGTGTTAAGTTAGAAAATCGGATACGTTTAGCAAAGATGTTAATTTTTAAAAACTCCTATACAGAAAAATTAACTTAATTAAAAACTTATACCGTGTAAAAGATAACATATTTTGCCAAAAAAAAGTTTGGAGCTACACTGACAAATATTTTATGTGCTCTTTTAAATGAGAAGCGGGTCATCAAGTCCATTATCTACAGTAACCAACAGCAGGGTTTTTTATATTTCAATATTTCAATCCATTGAACATTTAAAAGAATTTAAATGAGGATCTTACTTATATTTCCCGTTATCACATCATTCGGTAATAACGCAGATGTCGTAATTTTTTTAGGACTGTAAAAACTAAACCCAAATACGATCGAATTTTTACCGCAATTTAAAAAATAACAAAATTTTCTTTCTCTTACTTAAGACATATTCTAGGTTATCATACTACCAAAGTCATATAGAGCTTAAGTGTGTTTCCCATGATAGAAGAGATTAGCACTTAATTTGTCGACGGAGTCTAAATTTAGATAATATTAGTCATCGTAGTGTCCTGAAATTTTTGCCTTGGTAACATTCTTCGTATTTATTTTCTTTTATGTACTGTTTTTCAAACGGATTTCACTTATTTATTTAATTTTGTTAATCTTGTTATATAATTAAAAAAACATTTCTAATGATATATTATTAGTGAACCACGTTACCAATATCTGTTAATATGAGCTTTATGAACTGTCGATTAACAAATTAACATTTTTAAATTGAAACTTTTAAATGTCCAACCATATATAAGAGCCTTAACTATACGTAAGTATATAAGAATTTATAGGGTCTCAAATTAATATTGTAGAAGTTCCAAACGGAATGACAAACTCATATATACCCTTTGTAACTGTCGTGTAATATTAAATCATAAAAAATTGTGATCATTAGGCTCCATTTTTTATCCCTTTTACAGTTGTGTAAGCCTACCTATTGAATATGTAAACGAATATGTGTGGATTTATAAACATTCAAACATAAATATTCTCATAAAACCAACAAGGCAAATAATAATTAACGACATAATAATGTGCAAATAAACTACCACAAGTTTGACAAACGAAACGGCACTTACAAAAAACAAAAAAAAACATATAATAATGTTGGGAGCCAAACACAGTATGTAACCACTATGTACGTATGTATTGTTTTAATAGGATCCAATATAGTACATATATCTATATGCACATAAGTCAATGGGAGATAAAGCCTCTGGCTATATATATACAAATAACGCCAACACTAAATTTTCGTTTTTGTTGTTATAGATATTACTAAAATAGGAGATATTAGGTAGATTTTTGTTAGAGAATATTAAGCTTGTCTAAAGGTAAATTTCAATTAATTGGAAAAGCAGGTCAAATTGCAAAAATTAATAAGAATATATGTATGTACCATAATTATAATCATGTTTAATAAACTTTTAAACGACACAAACCGGCGGAATCTGCTTAGTCGAACCAATTAATTAGTGATCCTAAAATAGAAAATCTTTTAATGTATGAATCAGTGCACAGCCCACCGTGGAACTCTAAGCATCTCTCTCCCATTAAAAATAAAAAGAACAAGCAATAACAAACAAAAAAAATTGAAACTTCTATCGACTTTAGCGTACTCAATATAATTCAACAAACCAGTCTTCTTGTTTCTCTAGTTTCTTAAATAAGATTCGACAAAATTTTAAATTTGCTTCAAAAGGCTTTTGTAAGTTTGTCAATTTTAAAAGGAATACAATATCATTTCCATCTTTTATGAAATACCAAACTTTTATTCGACAATGGCTTTACAATAAGCACTATATTTGCTGATTTCTTTTCTACCACTTATTCCAATAGCAATTTTTATATGTAAATCGAATTCCTTTTTGCTAACAGATCATATCAAGCTAACAGCTATTTTAATTCCATTTCTTGATGAATCATCGGTTCTTATCAGTTTTAAAAAAGCCTAAATTTTCTTACAAATACAAGCCTGATTTACTTCCGAATTGACTTCTTATTAAATATGCTGAGGCTTTCGTTTTTTACTATAACGTCCCCCGTGCGCGAAATTATCGTATGTTACGTTTTTTTTTAGAAATTGACTTTTTATGCAAATTGGTTCTACATCCATTGATCCATCTGCTGACAAAATATTATAGCGATAACTGTTTTGTGTTATGGGGATAACACAGTGTACATTTTATCGTAAGTAGCAGTAGTGTTATTTACGTTTTTATTTATTTAAAATTAATAAAAACGCTCTCCTGTAAAATTTTGTTTTTGTAACATACGATAATTTCGCGCACAGGGGTCGATAATATTATACATCTTTGGCTGCGAATATAACATTGCTAATTGCAGAGATATTGCTAAACTTAGTACCATACCTTAACTATTTGACCATAACAGATCATTTTTGTCATCAAATATCATCTACTAGCATTTAACCCGCTACTTCGTTAGCGCAGTTCTTACTATTTATTGAATGCTCAAGTTCTATTTATAATTATTAAATATTTTTGGTTCAATTTATGAAAATTTGTATATCTGATTCAATTTACTTAGAAATATAAAAAGTAAGAGTAAGGATATATCGGGTATATATTTCCCAACTAAAAGCAAGATCAATGCTACTGAGTTTTAAAAATTAAGATTCATATTTTGCAAAAATTACCCTAAAGTAATAAAAGAAACATTTTTTCCTTCAATAAAACTTCCACTTGGTTTATTATTACCTTTATTTAGAATTCTATGTATACAAAATATATAAAAAGAGAAAAAGTAATTTTGGTCGCCCATAATATTAGGACTTAGACCTCGCATCAAAAAACACTAATTTTAACAATATATGTTTACAAACGTAAAAATACAAAGAGTACAATAAAAATGCGAAAAGGCTTTTTTTGTGTCTTTAATATCATTTTAATTCTAAACTTGAATAAATAATCCTTTATTTCTCAATTTTAACTTTTTAAACGTAGGAAATTCTAAAAGTCCTATTATAATGCATAAAACTACCCTTTTGATCGCCCATAACATATTTAGCCTTACCTTGTATCAATAGTCACTAATTTCGAAATTTTTGCTTCGCAAACGTTAAAAATACAATAAGTACCATAAAAATTCAAAAAAGTACCTTTGTGGTCGCCCATAACATTTTAAGTTTCACCTTGAATCAATAGCCACTTATTTTAAAATTCTAGCTTCGCAAACGTAGAATATATAAAAAGTACCATAAAAATTCAAAAAAGTACCTCTTTGGTCACCCATAACATTTTTAGCCTCACCTTGTATCAATTGTCACTAATTTCAAGATTCTACCTTCGCAAACGTTGAAAATACAAAAAGTACCATACAAACTCAAAAAAGTACCTTTTTGGTCGCCCATAACATTTTTTGTCTCACCTAGAATCAATAGTCCTTGATTGTACAATCCTATCTTCATAAACGTAGAAAATACAAAAAGTACCATAAAAATCCAAAAAGTACCTTTTTGCTCGCACATAACATTTTCAGTCTCATCTGGAATCAAAAGTCCTTGATTGTATAATCCTATCTTTATAAACGTAGAAAATGCAAAAAGTACCATAAAAATTCAAAAAAGTACCTTTTTTGTCGACCATAATATTTTCGGTCTCACCTTGTATCAATAGCCACTAATTTTAAAATTCTAGTTTCGCAAACGTTGAAAATAGAAAGAGTACCATAAAAATTCAAGAAAGTACCTTTTCGGTCGCCCATAAAATTTTTAGTCTTACCTTGTATCAATAGTCCTTTATTTTACAATTCTACCTCTATAAACGTAGAAAATACAAAAAGTACCATACAAATTCAAAAAAGTACCTTTTTGGTCGACCATAACATTTTTAGTCTCACCTTGTATTAATTGTCACTGATTTCAAAATTCTACCTTCACAAACGTTGAAAATACAAAAAGTACCATACAAATTCAAAAAAGTACCTTTTTGGTCGCCCATAACATTTTTAGTCTCACCTGGAATCAATAGTCCTTGATTGTACAATCCTACCTTCATAAACGTATAAAACACCAAAAGTACCATAAAAATTCAAGAAAGTACCTTTTTGGTTGACCATAACATTTTTAGTCTCACTTTGTATCAATAGCCACTAATTTTAAAATTCTAGCTTCGCAAACGTTGAAAACACCAAAAGTACCATAAAAATTCAAAAAAGTACTTTTTTGGTCGCCCATAACATTTTTGGTCTCATCTGAAATCAATAGTCCTTGATTGTACAATCCTACCTTCATAAACGTAGAAAATACAAAAAGTACCATTCAAATTCAAAAAAGTACATTTTTGGTCGACCATAAGATTTTCGGTCTCACCTTTTATCAATAGCCACTAATTTTAAAATTCTAGCCTCGCAAACGTAGAATATATAAAAAGTACCATAAAAATTCAAAAAAGTACCTTTTTGGTCACCCATAACATTTTTAGTCTAACCTGGAATCAATAGTCCTTTATTTTACAATTCTACCTTTATAAACGTAGAAAATACAAAAAGTACCATAGAAAAGCGAAAAAGTACATTTTTAGTCCAAGTTCCAAATTCCAAGTTTAAAATGTTCAAATATCTATGTAACAAAATATTTTAATAGACATGATTAAAACTCAGTAAATCTACTCTTTTTTGCATAAAAGTAATTATGTTCTAAAAAGTACCAAACTCTTCCCGATTTTTCCCTTTTCTACCCTGTTATGAATGTGTTTAAATTTTTACTAAATTACATAATTTTTTATGTCTAGTGAAATCCCAATTAAAAATTTTGTGAAAATTGGCCGTCTAATTAGGAATTACATACATTTTCCGGAATTTTCCCCTTTTTGGTACCTTTTTTGTCCCCAAAAAAGTTTCCAAAAATTTCACCTAAATAGTTGTCCATATTCTATTAGGAAATAATAATTGTCAAATTTTGTCCCATTGAATAACATAAGAAAAGTTTATTTTTAAAAAAGTACCAAAAAAAAGGACAATTTTTACCCCTTATACATATGAATTTGAAAAAAGTGACGAATTCCTATTAATATTTTTTTGCGGATTACTTAATACAGTTTAAATATTTTTCCTAGCTTTATGCGTTTGGAAGTTACATAGGGTACCAAAAAGTACCAAATTATAGTTTTTACCCGTTTTTTCCCCTTAGGGGTTGAAAATTCCAAAAAAGGCCAGACACCTGTCAGCTTATTTTTTGTGCAAATTACAATACTTTTTCAATTTAATTTATATCATTTTTAGTTTAGCAGATATAAGATTACCGATTTTACCCGTTTTTACCCTTTTTTACCCCCTTAAAGTACGAATTTCCAAAAATCCCTTCTTAGTGGAGCTATACATTGAAAGAGGAAACGATTGTCCAAATTTCATGTCTCTAGCTCTTTGCGTTTGGGCTGTGCGATGATGAATCAGTCAGTCAGTCAGTCAGTCATTCAGTCAGTCAGTCACGTTACTCTTTTATATATATAGATAGGGCTGTTCGACTGTTACTTATCTTATGCACTTAACTATGCTAGTGAATCGTGATTTTGTAGAACGAAAGCGAACTGATATACACCGACGTTAGCAAACCTTTTAATAAAAAAAACTTGATATGGATTATGGAAACTATCTAAGGTGGATTTCTACACACTTGTTTCAAAATATTACTTCTATAACTATTGCTGTTATTTTTAGTGTCCAAAAAGGAAGTTATCTCAGTGTCCTGCGATTTTACCTATATATTTAGGATATACCTACCACATACGATTAAATTCTAAGATGCTTAATGAATGATGCATGTTTTTCGTTTGTGGATGTCATACTAACGTAAATTATATCTTAAACGGTCATATATTAGACAGGTTAAAAGCGTCTTCGACCTTGGAATTTTGTTAGATTCTCAACAAAATTGTATGCTATTTATCTTGGTTACTAATTTGCAATATTTTATTTATTTATTTATTAATTTCAACAGATTACAAATCCATAAGACCGAATTTCTTTATTTTACTGACCCATATATAACACTTTTATATTTTGCTGGTCAGACCTAGAGTATGGCTCTTTTATTTATTAAAAGGAACAATGTTTACAACAATATAATTGAATCTGTGCAAAAACAAGTCTTGTTATTTTTGCTTCGAGGCCTACAAGGACACTTAACCCCATAAGACTGTTAAAAAGTCGAAAAACAGTGCCAAATGTACCGTTTGTTTTCAATTCAATAAAAGAAAGTATAGGCTCTGATTGATTGCCAATCACTCTGTTAATAACCAATATCTCTAGAATCACAAAAGAAAAGAAAAATACCGCACTGTTTAGAAGTCTGTAAGGATGTCGAATCTCTTGACTCCGGTATATCTGTCTGTTATGAACCATTTGTCTGTCAGTGGTATAAAATGAAATGGTTAGGATACATATTACACAGTCCCACATTACTAGGAAGCTTTAAAGGTGAAATGAAGAACATTTTCAGAGAGGCAAGTCTAGAAAGTTTATTGATGAAGCTTTTTAGATGAACTACGAACAAATATATAGACCACAACTTTTAAAGCCAATAGCACATAGCTGGAAAGAAAAAAGAAACTAAACTTATGTAATACATATTATGTTCCGCAGAACTTTTTTACTTTCATACATATTTTGCAAATATTAATACTTTTTTAAATGTTCTCCATTTAAATTTACTGATAAAAACCCATTTAATAGTACAGTAACTCTAAGTCGAATAGGCTTTTAGAAAATGTTATTTGTGTGCACTATTGTATTTATTTATTCATGCAGATAAAGTTAAGTCATAGTGTGACAAAATTTATAAATCCATATATTAGAGCAATTGACAGTATGACATTTTCTATTTTTGCAAAAATGCAACAATAATAGTTGCATTAGAGGTTTTACGACCCAACAACCGGAGAGTTAACAAACAAACAAAAAACTAAAAATAAAAAATATTAACACTTAAGTCTGGCTGTTAGTTTAATAGTCGTTTGTCTCAATTAATGGACATATAATGTAGCCACCACCAACCGACTCAACCGCTATTCGAATACTATTAAATATTAATGTAAATCAATTTGGTTTGAGTTAAAAAATAGAAACTAGTTTCCATGTAAAACTATTACAAAATATTAATTTAAACATTTATAAATGCATACAAGTAAACATTCCAGATAAAATATCAATTAATTAATTTCGGCATTGTTGTTTAAAACTTCTTTGAAACAATATAAGTTTATTTTAATGCTTTTAAACGCCATAGTTATTTATTTCAACTATTAGTCATCAATTAATCACTGTTTTAAACATTTTCCCTAATTTGTTCACAATGTTATAATTGTGACCTCTTCTATACATTCACACAGCAGCAAGCGAAAACCAAAATCTAAATACTTATGAGGTCTATTTTTGTAATTTATAATTTTTTTCCTTTTAGAAATCAAAAATTCCGTAACATGTTGTATAGATACATTTTCATGTTACGCCTAATTTTAAGATTTTATAATTGTCTCCACGCGTTCAGTTGTATTTATTAGTTGGGTTTAACGTTGGCTTATCACTTGTGATATCTTAATAAGAAGGCGTAACTGCGACTCATATCCTTATTGTTTTACTTCACATACATTAATACATTCAGACAACAAATGTTATGGGGTTTGGTATGAATATTTTGAAAACTGATCGTAAACAAAGTGAACTCTTGACTTAATATTATAGTTATATTACACAACTCTTAGATTAGTTTGACTACATGTAACAAGGATTTAGTTGTGTTTAACAAACAGCTGAAAAAGTCAACAATGGGAGTTTCCTTTCCATAAAGAGTTTTTTGATTGGAAACATATGGTACTTGTAGTATTAAATAAATATTTAAAAAATATCAGCATGGGTCTTTGAACATTTGTTCCCCCTTTTTAACAAACAGTTAAATTAAGATTTTTAAGATTTGATTATACATATATGTATGTATGTATATTATATACAGCAAGATTGACAACACTAATTGAGTTATACTAATGTAAAGTTTTCGTCTAGTAATGCAAGCAATCGAGGATCTAGGTGGAAGCAGGGTATACTTATACAGGTGGCGGTGCCAGCCCAGCTGATTATTTTTTTGTGTTCCAATGTTTATTAAACTCCATATATAAAAAAGAGACTTCAGTGATGAAGAAAATGTTGTGCCAGCATGCCTACACACGTTAAAACAATTTTATACAACTTTTCCAAAAAATCACAAATTTTTTATCCTTCGTGCAACTAAAATACATCTTTATAAAACGAGCCTGCATGTGCTTCTCTCTTATATACGACCTTCTTATGTTGTACCAACAATCGCAAATGTATCTGATATTTAGTTGGAAACCACATCACTTAAGAACGGCAGCACCGATTTCACAAATTTTTTTAAAGGGTTTATCATAGATATTTCCTGAAAGAAAAATTTACCGCTCACACCGAATTTTTTTAAATAATCTATGAAGCTCAAGAAAGATTCTTTCGAACATTTTTTCTAAAAATTTTAAGAGCGTGTGTCACCCACATATCCAGAGTACTGTAATATCTAAAGACTTTGAAACTCGCATTGGGTATTATCATGAGAATTTTCATAGTTGCGCATAAAATAAACTTTAAAAGAACAATGGGCGTGGTCCTCTCAATAGAAGGAATATACATTAAATGAGATATGTACAAATTATGTCCTCTATAGTCTGTTTAACTTTTATCTCATTTGTCTTATTCTTAAAAGATCGGAGCAGGGCAAGGGATTCCTCCTATACAAAAACTCATATGATTTATTTGTGGAAAAATAAATATTAAAGTTTTAGTCTTGGCATTAGACAGTTCATTTAAATAAAAATATTATTATTCATTTCAATAATCAAATAGAATCAAATAAGAGAACGTGGTATATCCCTTGCAAATAAAATACTTACTTACATACATTTAATGGCATATCTTCTGATTTATCTATGTAACAGGCATTAGATTCTGCAAAATTGGCTAAAATATCAGTTTATCTGGTACAAAATCGATAGGATTAGTGATAAACTACACTCACCCCCAAACACCAAACAATCCCGGGTTCTAACGTTTTCAGTTCATTCCAATCTTTCGTTGTCTGAATAGGCAAAAAAAATAAATTAAATTAATTAATTTCGTAATAGACAAAACAAACCGTTTACATTTCTTAGCAGTATAGTGAGTTGAAAATCATAATATATTGTCCAAAATATGCATAAACATAAATATAAATCAACTAGTCATCGTTCTTTTAGTAAGAATTTTGCATAATGACCTCAGCTAGAGTATTTTTGGGGCAGCCAACAAAATGTCGATGTTCAGGCTTCCTAATAATATAAAAAAAATATAAATAAAATATAAATTTTTACAAGTAATATATTTTTCAGTATTTAAAATTTTAGATTATTATAGATCATATGTTTGTATAAACATATTAAACTTATCGCCAGAAATTTATTTGATACATAGAAGCCTACCTCCTATTGTTATAGTAATTTTTGTAATTTTACTGTAAAATTTACTCTGTTTAATAACTACTTATGTTATATAAACAGTTGTTTTTTGTAAAAGTGTTTATAAAAATTAAAAAGATCGAAAACATTCATTTATTATACTTATGTTATATTTAGATTTAAATAATTTATTTAATACATATTTAAAGCGTAATCCACCTAAAACAATTAAGATTTAACAAATGTAATTGAAAGGATTGCTCAACTTTTACTACAAACATAAGTATCTACCACATACCAACAATGCAGTTGCAAAGCAAAATAAGTTTAAAATCATTTCTGATAATCAACAAATTTCAACTACTTTCAAACATACACACACACACACACACACAGCCAGTTTAAAATTCACTCTGTCAATCGCATTAACAAGCTGTTTACGAAATTGATTTTTATTTTCCGCACACCAGGTTGCCAGCATTAAATGCGAAGTATAAAATATCAATGTTATGTTCTCTGTATGTATGAATATATTTGGGTAGTATTACATATTAACTAAATAGCTAGTACGAATACATATGTATTGTATGTTTTGAGGAAAATAATATTTAATGCTTTCGTAATCAATAAAAGATGAATTTTTATGTTGTTTTTATTGGCAATCATTATTTATTTATATTTTTTATTTGAGTTTTAATTTATTTTGTTGTTGTTTTTTTCTTTTAATACGAGATTTTAATGGATGTACACTGGCATGTATCTGTGTTTTTTGTTGTGGGAATGAATAAATGAAATGTGCTTTCATGGACGTAATGAAAAACAGTATGTTCATTTCTATTTTAATATCGCGTTTTTTTTATTCAGTTTTTTTTCTTTTTCTCTTTTTTGGTTTCTCAAATTCATTTGATAGTAAAATGAATTTTGATCATTAAAATTCATTTATTTTTGTTTTATACATTGTTTGTCTGTCCATTTTGGTCTGCCACTCTGTTGTAGCTTTGTTGGTTGTACGGTTGACTGGTTGGCTAAATACACGGCTACCATGATTTATTTAGACAAGTAATAAATTGTTTGTACATAAGGATGTATGCATGTATTTAAGAATACCTGGTTACCAAAACGATATTGAATTTTAAACATATTTAATCCTTTTTTTCAATTTTGTATTAAGCTGTTTTATTTGTTTATTTTCACTAATTGCTAATACATACTGATATTGCAAACGATGTCGCTGTAAAACTCTCAACCAAATATTAGTTGTATCCTTTTGATATCATTACACAAAAAAAAGGAGAACAAAAAGAAAAAAAGAAGAATAAGTAGGAAAATAAATGAAACTAATTTTGGTGGCCACCCGTTGATTTTATTAATCATTTAGATTTGAGTCATTTTAGTATTTTCCCCTTAGTTTAAGCCGTCTGTATGTCTTTGTTGGTTTCTCTTGACTTTGTTCTTTTGTAGTTTTAAAATATGATCGGTATAAAAATGTTGCATATGAATACATTTTGCTAAGAATGAATACAATGATGTCAGATCATTATAATAACTTTAACTAGTCTTGTATAAAACTTGCCTTAATGTGCAGCAAATGCAAAATTCTTTTTTTAAATAAAGCAAATTTTACTTTCAACTCGAAATTTCCGAAATTTTTATAACAACCAGCAAGTAATTTTGGGAATTGTATAAAGCCACCGCTGCAAAAAATTAGATTTGAGCCAAATTTCTACAATGCAATTCTTACCATTTATTTGAAACTAATGTATGCCTGCAACATCATTTCTTTGTGATTGGGATGAAAACTAACCTTTTTTAATCTAAGTAGCTATCTGCGCACCAAATTTCACTTAACTCCGTTAATCCATTTTGATGTTATTGAATAACAAATATCAAAACATGCAACAAACATACAAAGACACGTATCATTTATTACACAAGTCTATACACATTTTAGTACCTAAAAACCTAACGCAGATTCTTGGGTAGTTAAGGATGCCAGACACTATCCTACAGCTCCGAAATAATTATTAACATTAACTGAGAACGATGCATCCAATTCTGTTATACAAATATTTTAAATTATTTAAATAAAATCCTATTCGTATATGTTAACATATAAATCTGACCACTACTTCCAGATATATAGTAAAAGTATTGCCAAAAACATTTTTTTTACAAAGTTTAAAAAAATTTTGGTTTTTAAAAATTTACATAAAACTAATTAATTAATTAATTATGATTTTTTTTTCAATTTACTGCGTACGTTATTTATACAAAATTCGGTTCAGCATTTGAACAACGACAAGTAAAAGTTGTTTCCAAGACCATTCATGGTAAGGAATTCAAACCTGCCCTAATTTTTATTCTTTTTTTTTAATTGGATATAGTTTTAAATATAAACCGCTAAATATACAATTTTAGAACCGTTTATTGAATTTCGTCTAGTAAGGTAATAAAATTCCTTCTAATCTGTACTAATATTTTCTTTTAATTGGAACGGTTAGATAAGAGATATAAAGGAAATTATGAAAAAGAAAGATTTTTTACAAAACAAAAATAAAAAAATTTGTTATTAAAAAATTTATAAATAATCAAAAGTAACAAGAAAAATTCATTATTTTCTCTTGTTAGTTTTTATATTTTAAGGTGGAAAAAGTCTATTTTGAAATTCATACAACAAGATTTTTGTGTCGATCAGTTATTTTATGCAACACTTTTGTCATTTGACTAAATTGGACCCAAAAGGGTTAATAAATTTAATTTAAAAAAATTAATTAATTATTAGGTAATACAAACAGTTTCACTAATATATTTGGAAAAAAATTCGAACAAAAAAATAATTTTTTTCATATAAACCATTTTTGTGCGTAACATGCACGTTCTAAAACAGTCATTCCTATTAGCTTGTGCTTGTGATTTTAATGACATTATTGAAAACTTTTATTTAATGCATATATTTCTCTCAATAAATTTTTAGGTTTACATGTTAAACAAACCTAGTAGCTTTTCGAAGTAACTTTATCTAAAGGAAATTTTTCACATAAAATAAATTAAATTTTTTCAAACAAGTTGATTTTTTTGTTCTTTTGCATCTGATAAGTGTACATTGGTTTCCAACTGACAGGAAGAAGTTAAGTTAAGTTAATTAACTTATAAATAAACAAAATTGTTTTTCAACTCGATATAAAATTATACAAAAAATATTTTTAAATACCCCTGATGATGATCTACGAAGTCGGTCGAAATATTGGAATAAAATAAAGAATTTTAAAATCTTTTCTTTAAAAATAAAACAACAAAATTAAAATTTTATGACCTAAAGAAAAACAAAAAATCTTCAACATTTTATTTTTGGTTTACATACTAATTTACCCAAAATAATAATTAATTTATTGACGTTACGCAAAATGGTTATGAGTTAAAAAATTATAGTTTACATTTTTGATTGGATTTTACTCAATTTTTTCTTTCATTTGATATCATTTAACACAAGTCTAACACAATAGTAATTATACTCTCTTTTGGCAATAATTAAGAAAAATTAATATTTTATTTGTTTTTAAACAAAAACTGCATTTTCTGAATTAAGAACTTTTTGCATTATTTCAAAGAATTAATTTACAATATTTGATCCAGATTATATTTTTTCATATTATAAACCACAAAATTTATTAAAAGATATAACAATTAGAAAATATTGTATAAATATATATGTTTGTAACCTTTTGATAAGTTGTCGTAAAATTAAAACTTTTATAAGGTCTTCCAAATACAACTTGAAACGAAACACAACTATATTATGCTTTACAAATATTTAAATACAAGTTTTCATAAATTAAACGAAAAATAAAATTTTTTTGTAATTAAAAATAAAACTTGAGTATTCAATAAATTGTATAAAGTGCGCAAGCGGCTAGTATTAGTATAGATAGGTTATACACCCTACAGATAATATTGGACTACTTACCACATAGTCCTATGTAATGCAGTAATGTACCATATAATTTTTAAACAAGAGATTGTAGTTAAACAACAAGTGTTCATGTTTTAACGTTTACATATGTTGTTGTTAAGATATGTATATTGGTTGTGTAGGTGATTCATCGAGTAGTGGCAAAGAGTAGTTTTGAGACTACTCCGATGGGTTAAATGGTCCAGCCCTAAGACATCGTAATGTTAAATCGACCACAATATCTTCATAAATTTGGATGATATTTGGATTAGTTCTAGTCCATTGCAGAGTATACTTTACATGCGTTTATGGACTAGTCGCTTAACCTGCAGGGCATCTATAATGCATAGTGGTGTGTATATATGTTTGTGCATTTTACTTTTTGATAGTTTTAATACTATTATAGATTTAATTTTTATACCCGCCACCAAAAAAATGGTGGGGGTATATTCATTTTGTCATTCCGTTTGTAAAACATCGAAATATCCATTTTAGTCCCCATAAAGTATATATATTCTGGATCAGGGTTTGATTTGATGACGATCTAGCTATGTCCATCCGTCTGTCCGTCTGTTGAAAGCACGATAGAGGTCGCACCGAAAAAGCTAGGGGGTTCAAATTTTGCCAGTATCTTTCTTATGGACAAGGTTTGTTTGGTATTGACGGGCTAAATCGGAATATTAGGAAGTGAGTTATAGCTCGTAATGCAAGGGTAGGTCGAAAAAACCGTGTCCTTCGAACATCGAATAAAATGGAATTGTGTTCAAACGCATTAACGTACAGTCATGAAACTTCGAATATATATTTCCCGAGTCAAAGCAATATCTCTCCCAAAAAATTGCTTACATCTATGCATTAGGAAAATAGTTATAGATAAAAATGTAGGAAAATTTATACCGCGCAGTGTATTTTTAAGTATATTTAAAAACAAAAACGTCATAAAAGCAACAAAATTAGATGTACGATTCTGAAATTTTGCACACTTTGCTTTTTGGTGAAAGACTTTTCTGTAACGGAAAATCAATGTGCCACGCCCACTTTTACGCCCACCTCCCATATATCGTTTTAACTAAAATTCGTATAATTTTTCTATTAATATAGATTTTGGAATAATAAAGGACTATATTGAAACATCTAGGTTGTACTCATTAGAAAAAATAGCTTTGACACGCCTACTATAACGCCCACTTTTCACGTTATCTACCGTTAATAAAATTTAAAAGCTCATAAAACCGAAAAAATTAGAGGTATGATGATGAAATTTGCTACATATATCCTTGTAATCAATGTTATTGTTATGCCATAAAATTTAGGTGACATGCCTACTTTAACGCCTACCTCCCATATAACAATTTATCTTAAATTCATGTAATTTCTCTATTGACAAAGTTTTTGGAAAAATATATATTGAAATATCTAAGTTGTATTTATTAGCAGAAACTTTATTGACATGCCTACTTTAACGCCCACTTTCACTAAAAGACTATATTTACGAAAACATTTTACTATCATATCGAAATTATTAAGGGTGGTTAAATTTTAAGGGCCGATGTTGATTTAAAATAAAACACAAATTATTTAAGAAATTATTATCACTTCTTTTTATAATGATAATATTTGTATGGTTCAATTATGTATATAACAAAATATCGGCCAAATGAACCCCCCCCCATCCTTGGCGACACTCCTTTATCTGATTGCCCAAATTTTCAATTACAACGCTTATGCTCAATTGTTGGGCACGATGATGAGTCGAGGTTGACTGCTCTTTTGCCACACTATCGCAAAAAACAGCAATGGTTCCCATTCAACGAACTAAGAAGGCATTCACAGATTTTCTAACATTTTATACAGACCTGTTTTGCAGAAATTTAAATATTTTTTACAATTCTCCCGATTGTGGACGAATTTGAACGGTTGTGTTGACCAAAAGAATTACGAAGTGCATTTTGATTTGAACGCCCATTTTCAAAAAAAAACCTGAATAACTTTAAAGCGTTGCTCATTGGCGTATCTTTCCACGGATCAAATTGAGTAAGTTTGAGATTGAGAAATGTCAAATGAAAAGCAAAAAACAAATTTAAGGTCTAGGTGTAGTTCACCTTAAACATGGGCCCTTCAAATTTAACCACCCTCTACAAAGAAAGTGATACATATTTTATTATTAATAGATTATTCCATAGCGATTAACAAAATAATAAATATTGTGCTTTAAATGTACACAAAATTGGTGGTGGGTATAAAAGATTCGGTACAGCCGAATATAGTGCTCTTACTTGTTTTTGCTCGAATAAGGAAACTGTTATCAAAATAACTCGTACAAAGTTTGTAGGATATACCTGCTATATTTCTTAATACATGTTATGAAATGTAATCCATTTGTATGGGAGGTATCATGCCCACTTAAAACATAAAACAAAAATATAGCTTATATTCGTTTCGAGTATAGACCTAGAGTACTGGTAAAAAGTTTTATAAATCAAATAAAGGCTATAATTCACGGCATGTTTTTTACATCTGACTTTAAAATTTGTGAGACATATGTAAATCTACATGTCTGTCAAAATTGTACTTTTACGCTGACTGCTTTGCAGCGGCCGAGATTTCTGCCAACGACTGATGTCACATGTTTTTACAGAAGAAAATAGAGCGCGCTCTAATTAAAATTTTGTCAGATGTCTCAACACATGTTTTTTTACAGAAGTAATGTTCTAAAGGTAACACACGACATGTTCATATTAGCAGTAAAGAATTTGACAAGTCAGATGTAAAAAACATGCCGTGTATTAGCTCCTTTAGTGGTTTCGAAGAAAACTCATAACATACAAACACACATTACCTTTTCATTATATTATTATAAATAGGGTGGGCGGTTTATATATTTTTTTATTTATTTTTTTTCAGATTAGAAAATATACAAAATGGAAACATTTTACCCAAGTATGGAAAATTATGCCACTCAAATGGCCCCCGTTTGCAGCTTCGTAATGATGTGCCCGTTTTAAAACATTTCCATATCATATTTTAAAATTTTTAGCTGAAGCGCTCGAATTTTTTCAACAATGTTTGCCATAAATTTAAGAATATCCATAAAAAAATAGTCGGGTGCTGATAAATCTGGTGAACTAGTTTCCAAATTTCTCTGCAAAAATTTTACTTAAAAATGCCACTGCGTCTCAGTGGGTCCAACATGCTGACACTACATCTCAGATTTATTTTTAAGAGCAGCACTTAAAAAATGTCCATTCATTAGCCGCTACCGTTTTTAGTTTTGCTTACGGTTACAACAGAACTTTATCTTTATTTTTAAACAAGCTTATGTGTGAATAATAGAAAAGCATTTTTCAAAATCCGCCGTAGTGACATACATGGCATTTTTAGCTGAGCAGAACGCCTTCTGGTAGAAATTTCTGATATTTCGTTAGTACTTTACTGTAAATGTTCAATATTTTCTGCAGTGTAAATTAAATGTTATAATCCAAGTTGGTGGTGACGAATCATTGCCTCAGAGGAAAAATTCTGAAAATATGCTATTTACTTAAAAAAACTAGTAGCTGCTTTAAATAGTGAATTCTATTTTTCTAATTCTTTGTTTAGTTAATAATCTTTACATTATTTGTTATTCAGGTATTATTAATATAATCTTAAAAATGAAAAAATATATTAACGAAAAAAATATTAAATTTTTAAACCCCATAGTGATTTCTGCCCTACCCTGTATATAAATCTATATTTAAAATACATCTAGTGTTATTAAAAAAAAAATAAAAAATTTCTTATTCTTAATATCAGTTCCTGTATTTAAACACACTTTAAAGAATCTCCTCACTTTCCTCTAAACAACAATAATAATATAAACCATATTTCTTCAAATGACTAATTTGTTCACAAATTACGAGCAGGCAGGATATAATTTCACTTTAACTGTCAGTTCTTATACAAAAAAAAAAAGTATAAAAGAAAAGCCATAAAAATAATTCAAACATTACATAAAGATTCCGTATTTTACTGCTTATTGAGTCCGTATTTCAAAACATTCCAAAGCATTTTGTTACATTTCTGCACTTCACACCACCGTTTCATTGTCATGTAATTTTGTTTGAAGCATAAATTGTTGACGCTTTACTGTTCCATGAAGTACAACTGTGTAACTCATTTAATTTTTATTATTCTATATCCGCATGAAAAAATCTTCTTCGTATTTAAACCATTTGGTGTTTATTTATTTTTTCTACGATTTGGTCTATCCTTTCTAGCAGTAACTCTAAATAACCTTTTTGTTTTGTGAAATAATTCGCTCAAATGCTTACAACCCAGCAAAAAATATGTTTATTTATTGTTAAACGGAACTAGCTAACATCACGTAAATCAGATTTATACGTGCTAAATTAAAAGTTCAATATGAAAGAATCAAAGCTTTAGGAACTTGATTAAAAATAAAACTTATACAAATATTTTTTATTTGTTAGTGCATTTGTATGTTATCCCAACAAATACTAAGACATCGCAGAATATATAACGAGATAAAATTGCTTAATTCACAACATGTCATAGGAGTCGTTAATTTGTTGTAAGTGCTGCATAAAAACTTAATGTAGAAATTATCGACATAATGTGTACAACAACTACGACGTACAACTCCTACGAGAGCTTGTGAATTAAACAAATATGTTAATAAGGCCTAATTGAAAATCTACTTTAGGACTTTTAATGTTAAAAAATTCGCTGGGAAGCAGAACGACGTAAGAAAAGGCAGACATGCTGCTGTGGTATTAACAATTTTCTAATTAAAATGGCAACAAGCGTGTTGAATGAAAGCTCTATTTTCCAACTCGACTCCTGTCTTGTATTATAATCTTGATTTATTTCATTGTACTTGTATCACAACCGTTTGAATATAAATAAATGAAATTAAATGAGTAAAAACATTCTGCCAAGTGTAAAAGCAATTTTTTTCGCTTTATTACACCAAATGATAAAAGCAAAATAGTAGCTAAGGAAAGTGCGTTTACATTCTTTTAATTTAATTTTGGAAAAGTTCTCAGAATCTGTGCTTCTGGTTAATATAAACGATGAGGCATATAGTTTTTATTCTTTTAGATCCATTTTTAAGATAATTTTATGCTATTTTTACACTTTTTAGTTTTTTTTCATTAAAGAAACTTTATGAAGATCATGAATTTTAATTATTGTGATATTTCCTTTAATTTTTTTAAATTTGAATGTCACACAGTGCATGAAAGAATTTAATTATTGCATGTGCCATTTTCTGCCAATCAGAGTTGGCCTACCTGCACAAAATAAATCTATTAGCAAAATATGTTCAAACAAACACTTGCCCAAAATTAATTTAGTTTCCTGTAAATGTTTGTATTGCTTTGATAAATGATATGTTTGAATAATATTTTAAAATAAAACTATATTGAAGAAAACCGACTTTTTTAAATTTTTTTGGTTTACTGTTTGTTCCTAATTCAAATAAAATGTTACTTAGTTCGATATATGTACATATATTGTCATTGAATCTGCAATTTAATTTTTTTTCTATGTGATCATGATATTTAGGTTAGGTTAGGTTACATCCGGCAGCCGCCCGAAGGCATAATTCACTTGGGTCCTCCGAGGGTCCCGTTGTGATACCGTAGGCACCAACGCCCGTTCGTCTATGTCCTCTGGCCGTCGTTCCTCAGTCATCCTGTCCTGTTTACGATATTTAAGGTCTTTGGATTTTTTTCTGTAACAATTTAATGTCAAAGACTTGTGCCAACAACTCCTCAAATTTCAGTTCATTGAAAATCGATGGAGGTTTTCCTCTTCTATACATAACCCTATCCAGTGTATTCTATTATTTAATATAGTAATAATAATCTTAGAGAACAAGACATAGATTTTCTATGAAAAATAGTTCCTAAATTCTAGGAAAAATTTTAGATACTGATCTTCAGTCACCTGTGTGTTCTGCAATAATGTGTTTATTTTGAAATTCTAAATATTATTCAATATGGTAAGTAAATATGCCTGTGGAACTCAATTTTATTGGTAACCAGTACAAGAATAAATTTAACTTTTATACTACCACAAATTATTGACAATTCCATATAGTATTTCAAATTTGTTCTAAAGTTAGCTACATGCTTGAATTTGATATTTCAACGACAGTTTTAACTTAAATATCCAACACAATCCGTTAGTACTGTATTATTTATCGATTGTTTTTTTGCATAGCACCCACAAATTTCTCTATTATGTTCTTTAGTGTAGTCAATAGAACAAAAATAAAATTTTTTAGAAATTATTGCCGATGAAGTGAAAAGAAATTAAAGTTGCACATTAAAATTGCACGCATAAGAAAAACAAAACTAACAATTTCCCTAACAAAAATATTAAGTAGCAATATAGTAGCGTCAGTTAAATACACAACAGAAAACGAACAAACAGTCAAGCTACAAAGGAAAATAACCAGGCACGTACATGCCGCCACACACGACACCAAATTTCACATAAACTCCAACCGCGCACTAGTCTCACAAATTCTTAAGAAGTAGAAATTCAAAAGCACAGGCATGTATGTACATTTATGTTAGAACATAGAGGCAGACACATTTCAACATCATCTAACGCTATGTGGCATGGTGACAAGATGATGAAGTTGAAGTTTTGGTTACCACCAGGACGCATAACAAAGTCGTAGTTGGTAAGTACAAGTATTGCACTGTATGAAAATAAGTGTATGTGTGTATATGCTTAAACACAAGGAGTTGAGGTTTTCACGCAAATTAATTGCTAAAATATTTTTTCTTTCTTGCTCTTGGCTTTAACTGGTGTTGTGTGGTTGTGTTTGGAGAACAGAGGTTGTATATGAATTTGTTGCTGCTTTTTCAGTTAATTTTTTTCTTTTTAGTTTTTTTTTTACAAAAATTAACCCAAGTTTGTAAAATAAATGGAATCTTTCTTGTATCATTTACAAAATGTATACGGTTTTGTTAGTGAGGTTTAATATGCATTAGATTTCTTTCTTTCTCTTAAAGGGAAATGTCAGATGAAGTAACAGCAGCGGCAGCAACACAGCAAGTATCTTAAACAAGTTGAAAGAAGCAGCAACACAGTGGCAGTGGCATAATTTAATGATAACAGTTATTTTGTGAAAATTAATTAACATAATGCTAATTTGTTTTATTTGTCACGCGGGAGCATATAAATTAGTCTTTATAGCTGAAAAAAATAAATAAATAAAACATTGGAGAAACTTACGAAACTGAACAATGAAACTTTCCCAGATGTAGACAAAATAATAAAAAGAAACATTCAACATTATTTCAAATTATAAAATTTTCAATGCTTTAACTTAAAGAGACGTTGTTTGAGATAATGAAGATTCCTGGGCTTGGGAAATAATTTTGTATTTCATTTATATTGTCGTTTTTTCTTTAATTTAGAAATATTTAAAACAAAATATGCATGCACATAAAAAGGAAATTAAATGGATATTGAAATGTGACATTTATTTTTTAACAGCAAAAGTGTAAAAACGGTTCCTGGGTTTTTTTAATTATTGTCTTTTCTAATTAAAAAATATTTTTATTAAAATACTTTGCCTTTTTATACCCGCCACCAAAAAAATGGTGGGGGTATATTCATTTTGTCATTCCGTTTGTAACACATCGAAATATCCATTTTAGACCCCATAAAGTATATATATTCTGAATCAGTGTTTGATTTGATGACGATCTAGCTATGTCCGTCCGTCTGTCCGTCTGTCCGTCTGTTGAAAGCACGATAGAGGTCGCACCGAAAAAGCTAGGGGGCTCAAATTTTGCCAGAATCTTTCTTATAGACAAGGTTTGTTCGGTATTGAAAATGGGCTATATCGGAATATTAGAAAGAGAGTTATAGCTCGGAAAGCAAGAGTAGGTCGAAAAAATGGTGTCCTTCGCACATCGAATAAAATGGAATTGTGTCCAGACGCATAAACGTAGAGTCATGAAACTTCGAATATATATTTATCGAGTCAAAAGAATGTTTTTCCCTGAAAATCGCTTAAATCTACGAATTAGGAAAAGAGTTATCCATCAAAATGTACGAAAATTTATACCGCACAGTGTATTTTTCGGTATATTTAAAAACAAAAACGTCATAAAAGCAACAAAATTGAATGCACGACTCTGAAATTTTGCACACTTTGCTTTTTGGCGAGACGCTTTTTTGTGACGGAAAATCAATGTGCCACGCCTACTTTTACGCCCACCTCCCATATAACGTTTTACCTAAAATTCATATAATTTCTCTATAAATAAAGATTTTGGAATAATAAAGGGCTATATTGAAACACCTAAGTTGTACTCATTCGCAAAAACAACTTCGACACGCCTACTATAACGCCCACTTTTCACGTTATATACCGTTAATGAAATTTAAAAGCTCATAAAACCGACAAAATTAGAGGTATGATGATAAAATTTGCTACGTACATCCCCCTAGGCAATATCATTACTGTACCAGAAAATTAAGGTGCCACGCCCACTTTTACGCCCACCTCCCATATAACGTTTTACCTAAAATTCATATAATTTCTCTATTAATAAAAATTTTGGAATAATAAAGGGCTATCTTGAAACACCTAAGTTGTACTCATTCGCAAAAACAACTTTGACACGCCTACTATAACGCCCACTTTTCACGTTATCTACCGTTAATGAAATTTAAAAGCTCATAAACACGCCTACTATAACGCCCACTTTTCACGTTATCTACCGTTAATGAAATTTAAAAGCTCATAAAACCGCCAAAATTAGAGGTATATTTGCTACGTATATCCTTCTACTCAATGTAATTGTTGTGCTAAAAAGTTTAGGTGTCACGCCCACTTTAACGCCTACCTCCTATATAACGGTTTATCTTAAATTCATGTAATTTCTCTATTGACAAAGTTTTTGGGAAAATAAAGGACTATATTGAAATATCTAAGTTGTATTTATTAGCACTAACTTTATTAACACGCCAACTTTAACGCCCACTTTCATTGAAAGACTACATTTACAAAAGCATTTTAGTAGCATATCGAAGTTAAAAGGGTGGTTAAATTGTAAGGACCGATGTTCAATTTAAATAAAACACAAATTATTTAGGATATTATTATTATTATTTCTTTTTATAATGATAATATTTGTACGGTTCAATTATGTATTTAACAAAATATCGGCCAAATGGCCCCCCCCATCCTTGGCGCCACTCCACTATCAAATGGTCCAAATTTTCAATGACAATGCTCAATTGTTGGGCATGATGATGAGTCGAGGTTGACTGCTCTTTTGCCACGCTATCGCAAAAACCACCAGTAGTTCCCATTCAACGCACTAAGAAGGCATTCACAGATTTTCTAACATTTCATACAGACCTGTTTTGCAGAAATTTTAATATTTTTTTACAATTCTCCCGATTGTGGACGAATTTGAACGATTATGTTGATCAAAAGAATTACGAAGTACACAAAACGCATTTTGATTTGAACACCCATTTTTATAAAAAACCTGAATAACTTTAAAGCGTTGCTCATTTGCGTATCTTTCTACGGATTAAATTGAGTAAGTTTGAGATTGAGAAATGTCAAATGAAATGCAGAAAACAAATTTAAAGTCTAGGTGTAGTTCACCTTCAACATGGGCCCTTAAAATTTAACCACCCTCTACAAAGAAAGTGATACATATTTTATTATAAAGAGATTATTCCGTAGCGATTAACAAAATAATAAATATTGTGCTTTAAATGTACACAAAATTGGTGGTGGGTATAAAAGATTCGGTACAGCCGAATATAGTGCTCTTACTTGTTTTGTTTAATGTAATTTCACAAGCAATATTTTTACTTATTTTAAATACAAATGAGGTCGTGTTTAAATTGTTAATCTTAAATTTTTAAAAACAAAACAGTGATTTAAAGTACTACCAGTTAAATTTTTTGTCCAAAAATTTAACTCTACTGTTTTTTTTTTTTTTTTGAAGTGCATAACATTATTATTAATATTATTATATTTTTTATATATTGCATATTAGGATATATGAGGAGCCGCAGAACAAAAGGTGCTTTTTCGCTCATTTCAAATTTTTGGAAAATTGAGATTTATTTTTTTCGCCACTTTAAAAAACTGCAAGAACCTGCAAATGCTTACATAATTTTTACTTATATACAGATGCATCTAACTGTCGTAAGTCACCCTATTAAATATTAAGGATCTTTGATATAATTCCATTTTTATTTCGGAAAAAGCACCTTTTGTAAAAAAGAAAGCAAAAAAGCACCTTTTGTTAAAAAAAAGTAAAAGAGCACGTTCTGTTAATAGAAGGAAAAAGTATATTTTGTAATGCGAATACACATAAATGACGATAAAATTTTGACTGAATGTGGTTAAACCTGATCTAATTTATTAAAAAATTTTAAATTAAGTATATAATTTTTGTCGTTTTATTAAATAAAATTGCAACTTAAACATTTCTTTCTTAACCTTTAATTAAATACATATAAAATTTGTTAAAGTTAAACTCTTGTTCCAACATCTTCTTCTAGGCAAGAACATACAACATTTTCGTCTATTGAATCCTCCATACCTTTATCCTGGTTATACAAAATGTTCTTGTACCAAAATAATGACTGATTTTCACTCCAGTCTTTACCAAACTGTTTTATTAAAAGACTTTCCACAAAGACTTTAACATCTGATTAATTTTACTTTAACTGTAGTTTGGTTTGATCATTAAAGTAAAAAGTGAAACTACACAAAGATTATGGAAAAGAACCTTTTGATAAAAAATAATCAAAAAAGCACCTTTTGATAAAAAATAATCAAAAAAGCACCTTTTGTTAAGCATAAATTTTTTAGAACCCATTTACTTAGTAAAAAAAAAATAATAATAATGCAAACTTGATTGTTTCTACAAGATTTCAACCTAAATATTATAAAAATACCAAAAAACCAATTTTTCGCGAAATGCGAAAAAGCACCTTTTGTTCTGCGGCTCCTCATATATTGTATGAAGAATATTAATCACCTCTTAAGGTAAACACTTATTAATTGTCATCGCTATTTAATAAAGACAACACATACATCACTAATTGTTTTTCTTCACTTATTACACCGCGTTACACGCATTCTGTTCTATCAAACAAATATACTTTTTCGGAAAGGGGAGAAAAAATAAAAATACACGTGTATCGAAGATTTTCATGTACACGTCAGAATTTTTTTTATGTAATGTCCGTCTTTGTGAAAGGCTTTAGATTGATTTTTAACAATTTGAATTGAATTTTTGCAGGCAGACTCGTCGAAATGTCTGTATTACGTCAAATTTTTAAAAAATATATTTTTATCATTTCTCAGATTTTCCTATATTTTTTTTACTTTTTTTCAGCATAACTTGAAGGGACTCCAAAACTGTAGTACCCGACTCGAAATAACTTTTGTTACGTTTGCGGCTTATTCGCACCAAGTAAAAATTTTAAAAATATTACGAAAACAGTGGTTTTTTCGTTTCAGAAAATATTCAAGGCTGCTTAGTTCCTTACTTGTGGTATACTCAGGAAGTCGTGTGCGACTATTGCTATAGAAATTTATGCACGTTAACTGATGGAAGGTCAACAATAAAGTACACTGTATCAACAATTTGGCTACCACGTACGCAGCACTGCAATGAATTGTGCTACTTTTGCGTAACTTTTACTCAAACTAAAGGGTACCAATACTTTCGCCGCAACAAAATTCGTTACGCTAATGTAGGATCGGTTATTACAGCGGTTCTGTACTCACTAGAAGAACGTATAGCGGCTTTAGTAGAGATTTTTGATGACGTTCCCGAAATAAGCGATGGAGAACCAACAGTATTACCAACAATGCTATCAACATTTGTTGCATCGAATGCGAGAGTCCAGAAGTATCGGAATTTGTACCAACACCCAGTTTACTTGGGACTGCAGTGCTGCATTTAGTAACGCAAGACGTATTCAATGACCTTGTACGAGACGGAAATTTGTCGAGGAGAGCAGCGGAACTCTTTGCATCACGCTTTATATAGTGGAATATAGTGGCAGCTGATTTTAAAATAACAGCCACTCGTGATCGAGGTAGCACTATTCCATATGACCAATTTTTTTAATTGCACGGAGATCGGGAAAAAAACTTGGCTCATTATTATGATATTGATTCGAAGTTCGCAAAAATCGGTTACCTTCATATTTCAGAGGAGTGGCGACTTTTCATCGATGCATCGGTCAACAGCCTTAAAGTCGTGCTGCTTCATATCGGTAACAAACATCCATCTATCCCGATCGCATATGCCACAAACCTCAAAGAAACTTTCGAAGGCATGGAATTAATACAACAGCTGATAAAGTACCAAGAGCATAATTGGAAAATACGCTGCGATCTGAATATGGTCAGATTACTCATGGCTGTTAAGCGTGGATTTCCAACCCACCAGTGCTTTTTGTGTACATGGGAAGGTCGCAAAATAGATCAGCATTACACTGAATTTAAGTGGAAATCGCGAACGTGCTACAAAGTAGGCGTAGAAAGTATAGAGAATCTACCATTGGTGCAGAAATCTCAAATTACTACACATTATGCTCGGTCTCGTATCAAATTTTGTTTAAAAAACTGGAAAGTGAGGGCGAGGCGATTGCAAGTTTGCGCAAAACTTTTGCGAAACTAAGCGGCGCAATGATTCGTGCAGGTATTTTTTTAAGAACTCATTCAGTTGCCGTTATTGAGCAGTTTCTTGGCAACAAACGAGTTGCCAATTATAAAAATATTGTCGCAGAGATGATTTCGGCATATGGCGAAATGGGCATATTAATGCCGCTAAAGATCCATTTCCTTTACAATCATTTAGATTTTTCCCTGATGATTTAGGAACTTGTAACGATAAGCATGGCGAAAGGTTCCATCAGGACATTGCGGCTATTGAAAAGCACTTTAAAGGACAAGAATACTGTTGGCCTCTTTGTCGCGATACTTAACAAATGCTTACAAACGCAAAAATAAAAGGCCTATGTTTCTTTAAAAGCTTTGAAATTCTTAATTTAACAATTTTTATTTTAAATATAACAAAATTAATAAAAAACAAGTAAGAGCACTATATTCGGCTGTGCCGAATCTTTTATACCCACCACCAATTTTGTGTACATTTAAAGCACAATATTTATTATTTTGTTAATCGCTATAGAATAATCTCTTTATAATAAAATATGTATCACTTTCTTTGTAGAGGGTGGTTAAATTTTAAGGGCCCATGTTGAAGGTGAACCACACCTAAACTTCAACTTTTTTCTTGCATTTCATTTGACATTTCTCAATCTCAGACTAACTCAATTTGAACCGTGGAAAGATACGCAATCGAGAGACGCTTTTAAATATTAAAGATTTTTATAAAAATGGGCGTTCAAATCAAAATGCATCTTGTGCACTTCGTGATTATTTTGGTCAACAAAATCGTTCGAATTCGTCCACAATCGTGAGAATTGTAAACAATATTTAAATGTCTACAAAGCAGGTCTGTATTAAATGTGAAAACATCTGTGAATGCCATCTTAGTTCGTTGAATGGGAAACATTGCTGTTTTTCACGATAACGTGGCAAAAGAGCAAGCAACCTCGACTCATCATCGTGCCCAACAATCGAGCATCAACAGTGTCATTGAAAATATGTACTATTGGATCGTGGTGTGCCGCCTATGTTGGGGGGCCATTTGGCCGATATTTTGTTCCATACATAATTGAAGCATACAAATATTATCATTATAAAAATAAATGATAATAATTTCATAATAATTTTATTCAAAATCAACATAGTCCCTTAAAATAAAACCACCCATTAGAACTTCGGTATGCTAGTAAAATTTTTTGGTAAATTTAGTCTTTCAATGAAAGTGGCCGTTAAAATACGCGTGTCAATAAAGTTTCTGCTAATAAACATAACTTAGATATTTCAATATAGTCCTTTAGTATTCCAAAATCTTTATTCATAGAGAATTTACGTGAATTTAAGAGGAAAGTTTTATCTATGAAATAATGCTAATTTATATTTGTTATCTAATGTTCTCCTGAAGTTATGCTCTATTAAAAATGGGAATTTAGGAAAATTTTGACTTAAGTCAAAAAAAATTATCTCTAAACATTATAAACAATTTATTTTCATGTACTAATGGCTAACAAATTTTAAAATTATACAAAACTTATTTCGTTTGAAAATCTTTTAAAAGCAAAATGTTATAGAAGTTTAAAAATCAAATTCTTACTAATAAATTTCCCGTTTTAGCAAAATGCTGAGAATGTATATTTTGAATCACCGTGTGATAATAATAAAAAAATATGTATCACTTTCTTTGTAGAGGGTGGCTTAACTGTAAGGGCCAATTTAAGAAAGTCTGTGAATGCCTTCTTAGTTCATCGAATGGGAACCACTGCTGGTTTTTGCGATAGTGTGGCAAAAGAGCAGTCAACCTCTACTCATCATCATGCCCAACAATTGAGCATCCACATTGTCATTGAAAATTTGGACTATCAGATAGAGGAATGGCGCCAAGGATGGGGGGGCCATTTGGCCGATATTTTGTTAAATGCATAATTGAACCATACAAATATTATCATTATAAAAAGAAATGATAATAATTGCTTAAATAATTTGTGTTTTATTTAAAAACAACATCAGCCCTTAAAATTTAACCACCCTTTATAACTTCGATATGCTACTAAAATGCTTTTGTCAATGTAGTCTTTCAATGAAAGTGGGCGTTAAAGTAGGCGTGTCAATAAAGTTACTGCTAATAAATACAACTTAAATATTTCAATATAGTCCTTTATTTTTCCAAAAACTTTGTCAATAGAGAAATTACATGAATTAAGGATAAACCGTTATATGGGAGGTAGGCGTCAAAGTGGGCGTATCAGCTAAACTTTTTGGTACAACAATTACATTGATTAGAAGGATATACGTAGCAAATTTGATCATCATACCTCTAATTTTAACGGTTTTATGAGCTTTTAAATTTCATTAACGGTAGATAACGTGAAAAGTGGGCGTTATAGTAGGCGTGTCAAAAATATTTTTGCGAATGAGTACAACTTAGGTGTTTCAATATAGCCCTTTATTATTCCAAAATCTATATTAATAGAAAAATTATATGAATTTTTGTTAAAACGTTATATGGGAGGTGGGCGTAAAAGTGGGCGTGGCACCTTAATTTTCTGGCACAGTAATGACATTGCCTAGGGGGATATGCGTAGCAAATTTGATCATCATACCTCCAATTTTGGTGGTTTTATGAGCTTTTAAATTTCATTAAGGTTAGATAATGTGAAAAGTGGGCGTTATAGTAGGCGTGTCAAAGTTATTTTTGCGAATGAATACCACTTAGATGTTTCAATATAGCCCTTTATTATTCCAAAATCTTTATTAGTAGAGAAATTATAGGAATTTTAGGTAAAACGTTATATGGGAGGTAAGCGTAAAAGTGGGCGTGGCACCTTAATTTTCTGGCACAGTAATGACATTGCCAAGGGGGATATACGTAGCAAATTTGATCATCATACCTCCAAGTTTGGCGGTTTTATGAGCTTTTAAATTTCATTAACGGTAGATAACGTGAAAAGTGGGCGTTATAGTAGGCGTGTCAAAGTTGTTTTTGCGAATGAGTACAACCTAGGTGTTTCAATATAGCCCTTTATTATTCCAAAATCTTTATTAATAGAGAAATTATATGAATTTTAGGTAAAACGTTATATGGGAGGTGGGCGTAAAAGTGGGCGTGGCACATTGATTTACCGTTACAAAAAAGCGCCTCACCAAAAACCAAAGTGTGCAAAATTTCAGAGTCGTACATCCAATTTTGTTGCTTTTATGACGTTTTTGTTTTTAAATATACCGAAAAATACACTGTGCGGTATAAATTTTCGTACATTTTTATCGATAACTCCTCTCCTAATACATAGATTTAGATGATTTTCGGACTACAATATTGTTTTTCCTCAGGAAATATATATTCGAAGTTTCATGAGTCTACGTTAATGCATTTGGACACAATTCCGTTTTATTCGATGTTTGAAGGACATGGTTTTTTCGACCTACTCTTGCTTTTCGAGCTATAACTCTCTTCCTAATATTCCGATTTAGCCCATTTTCAATACCAAACAAACCTTGTTTATAAGAAAGATTCTGGCAAAATTTGAGCCCCCTAGCTTTTTCGGTGCGACCTCTATCGTGCTTTCAACAGACGGACAGACGGACAGACGGACGGACATAGCTAGATCGTCATCAAATCAAACCCTGATTCAGAATATATATACTTTATGGGGTCTAAAATGGATATTTCGATGTGTTACAAACGGAATGACAAAATGAATATACCCCCACCATTTTTTTGGTGGCGGGTATAAAAAATCGATTTTTTAACGAACTGAAACCATTACAAAGAAACCGATAACCATTAAAAAAAAAAAAAAATCAGGAAAATCTAATCACGAAAAAGAGTTAAAAATCGATCCAAAGTCTTTTACACAGTCGGACAGACGGACACTACATAAAAAACAAATTCTGACGTGAACATGCAAATCGCCGATACACGTGTATTTTTATTTTTTCTCCCCTTTCCGAAAAAGTATATTTGGTTCATAGGATATAACAAAAGCTCGTTTATGTAACGCGGTGTTATTGTTTACATTTAGATATAACAACTCATTTTATTCTCCCATTGCGAAAATAACGTAACTAAAAAATTTTGCGACATTAATACTTTGATGCAGAATTGGTTTCCCGCCTACGCTCATTATGTTTTAAAATATTTAATCGAAAGTAACAATAGTTACACATAATCCAGCCACTCAAATTTAATGTAAAGGACACTAACCCTTTTGTGTGACCTAAAAAATAAGGTAACTGACATTAAAAATGCGAATTTTGCTGAAGAATAAGCAATGAATTAATTATAAAGTGTAAACATATGTGTAAGCATATGTAACTGTTGTTGAATAGTTTTTTAAATGCAGAGATGGAACAGTTAATAACTTTTCATTCAATATCATGCAGCTCACGAGTAAAATTTTAGTAAATCATGCTCTTGTTGTTTTTTTCTTAGACACATGTACGCGTCACGTAAATATTATGAAAAATAAATTTTGGTAAAAAAAACTCATGATCGCGATATACTATGGAAAAAAGCAAATTAATAAAATCATCTCTAAACTTCGACTATCAAAAACTTTTCCAAATATTTTATTCAAACTTGCTGTCAATAATTTACCTCTTATATTTGTATAAAATGATTTTAATTTTGGTTTGACATGTAAATTGTACTTTGACCTTAACCAAAAAGATTTTCGAATTTTGTAAGCATTGCAGTCTTTTTTCTCTTACCGTATTACATCTATGGAAATGCTTTAAATTGTTTGCATATAAAAGCATATCAAAGTCTGTCTTCAGAACTGCTTATTTTTTAGCAATACTGAAAAGGAGATATAAATATTTATTTCAAAGTAGTTTTTTTTTTGTTTCTCTCTTATTTGCTGCTACCTTTTTTTTTAGCAGTACGTGAGGGAAAATCATGATTAAGCTGTTTTTGATTGTGATAAAATTAACGCTTTTTAATGGAAAAAAGTTATCTGCTTAGCGGAGCAGTGCATATAAGAATCATGCCTTCAAAAAGAACTAAATAATCGATACAAAAAGAACTTCTTGATAAAGAATTTTTTTTTCCTGTTGGGCAGCACTGAAACTGCAAAATTCGACTTTTATATTTAATTTGTTTTGTAAATACATATTTATTATTTCCAAATTTCCTCAAAATATTGGTTGAGATTATTGAATAAGTGTTGTATGTGACATAGTGAAATGAAATTAAAAAAAAAAAACTAATAAACTTTTCTTTTAACATTTTTTTGTGTTATTTTATGTTTTTCTCTTGGTCACATTTTAGTCTAGCCAGAAAGAAATGTAAACGACAAAATTAACGTAACAGATAAAAAACTTTTATATAGAAAAGTAAGCTGAAACTTATTTATTGGTTACATAAGATTATTGGCAGGCTGCATTTGAATTTTTATAAAAAAATCCTAAACAAATTGAAACAAACGTTATAAAACATTCATTCACCTGTAAAATTTGGTTTTTGTCGATTACGTTATTTTAGCAGTTGAAGTTTGACTTGTTATTATTGCACAAACAGAAATGTTGGAAAACAAAATAAAACAACAGTTCATACATGGGTAAGTAAAAAATTCCTATTATTAATACTTTAAATTTTTATAAAATTGCTATTATTGTCATAATATCAGAATTTTTCAAAATTCTTAAATGCTTACGGTCTAATTCGTAAAGTTAAAAACAGCCTTATAAGAGGTTTATTAATCAAATTTCCATAGAAGATCAGTTCTATAAACCCCTTATAAACCTTTAATAATTATTATGAATAAGGCGGTTAAAACTTTACAGTTAACAGTAAAATATTTATGGCAATACGATACTTACGACTTCTTGTGAATATTTAAAATAAAGTATTAAATGTAAACAATAGAAAATTGTTTTAGTTCAATAAAACTTATAATTTTTTAATCTTAATTTTTAAATATTTAAATATCTTAATTTAAATGTTGAAAAAAATAAAATATTTGACTCAACAAAATAATTCATATTAAATTACCAACTAATATTTGGTCCTTTTAAGATTGTGTGCCTCACTGTACAGACATACATAAAAATAAGTTACCGCCCACAGCGTTTCTTTTTAAAACCTTAAAAAACTATTCAAGTTTCCAGCGCTTGGCATTCAATTATCATTAAATTGTATGTGCATTTTTATTGCACCCTTTATTGCGTGTGAATCCTTTTCTATTTTTTCATTAAGTTATCAAAATGTTTTTATTTTTCTTGTCTTCATGCACTCAGTGTTTCCAATTAAAAATCCGAATTTCAAATCCAAAAATCTAATGGTGTTAAGACAACAAAGTGGGAATTTTCCCAACAAATACATTATTGTACAAAAATCAACAAAAAGAATTCCTTTTACAAGGACATTTGCAAAAACAAAAAGAAACATAAAAAAATGATGCAACTATGTCTAAGGGGATTAAATCTAGGAATCTGTATTTGTCCTGTTTTGTTCAGTATTTTTCATATTCAAAATAAAAATGGAGTATGGAAACTCTCACAACAAAACCGGCATAAAGAATATGAAACAAAAAACTCAAAAATATTTAAATTTACTCTATTCTATCGCATTCAAACCTTCATACATGGGAGTCGTATTTTGGTGTTTGTCTGCTGTTGCAGAGGACAAATCTTACAAAAAAAAAATTATCCCGTATATTTTGCCATCGGGCTTTTTACTCTGCTTAGTCTGGACAGTTTTCACAAAAATTCAATATTTTTATTTTGGTTTTGCTTTTCATTTTTGCATATTCACATTTAAAACTTAAACTTAATTTCAATGTCGTCGGTGTGCAAAATTAAAGTAACACATTGTTTTTAGGTAAAAAGAAAATTAAGGATTGAAAGTTGTTGTTTTTTAAATTTAATTTTACATGATATTTTACTTAGTTCGTTTTTACCGACATTGACCAGTGATCTTAGCAATATTGATCGATATTCCAAGCATTATTTTCAATATGTATTTACGATCCAATTAAAAAAAAATTGAAACAGTTTAATAAGAGGTTTATAAAACTAATTTTCATAGAAAATCCGTTTCATAAAGTTTTATATTTGAATAAAGTTTTATATTTTAATGAATAAAACAGTGTGTAGTTTTACTAATCCGAAACTTTAGTCTATATCTCAAATACTTTACTTTACAAATTCCAGCAAACTTAAACCTAATGTCTTTTAGTTTACAATGAATATATTTATTAATTATTGCATATTTCAAGGTATTTCGTTAAAAGAAAATGTGTGCTTTAGAATACAGAGTTCCTTAGTGGTCTTGAAACATCTTAAATGTAACAGCTTTGTAAATGTCAGAAAAACCCAGATTCCTGGTCAACCTAATACCCAAGTATCAAGTTTCAGTGAGAAATTAAGGTAAACATGAACTACCGAATTAGCCTTTTATTAAAAAAAAAATTATTTTAAACAGTTATATCAATTTTCAACTCACAATTGTCAGTTGATGAAAGTTTATGTTGATTGTTAAACAGATTAAAAAAATAACAGAACAAATAAAAAGCGATTCAATTCTTTCAAGCACTTTTAACTCCAATTTCGTTTTTGTTAAATTTTTTTAATACAAAAAATTTAAATGACATAAATAAAGAAAATGCCTTAACTAAACTAAGCAATTTAAGAAATATTTAATTAAAGCAAAACAACGACAAGTTTAATATTCGCTAGGGCCGAATCTTATATACCTGTTGCCTTTATAATAATTTTGATATAATTACTGTCTTTACAAAGTGTATTAAAATCAAATCTTCTTAAATATAAACATAAAAATATAAATATGACTATTATGAACGACTCTTCTTTCCAAGCGTGGTATATCATATTAAAATTACCGATTTTGCTAATTTTCTAATAACATATCACTTTAACGGTTATCGGAGGGGCGGCTTATAAATCTTAAAGAGGGCTCGGCTTAGCAGATTCTTAGCGAATCGCCGCAGGTCTCTGAATAATTATGACAGTATAGTAAACTTACCATACTCAGTAGTATTATTTCAGGACAGTTTTTATTTGTAAAGCACCAACAATTTTTTTAAACTATTGTAAAATCTAAGAACATTTTGACAATATGACATATTTGGCCACATTTTGAATGCAATAAAAATAATTGCATCATAAATAATATATTTAGAATATCAGTTACATTAGCAATTGAACAGAATTATTTTTAGTGTAAAACAATAGTGATAAAACTAACGTTATGTCATAAGCATAAATTCCAGTTACATGAAGTATTTGGCCCACAGAAGGGTAGCCAAGTAAAAAATTTGCAAAAAAAATTTTTATTTTGCCTAAAAACTTCTTAATATAATAAACAAATTAATAAAATGCAAAATTATTGGCACTCAATATGTAAAGGACGGTAAAATTTTAAGGGAATGTGAACCACACCTAAACGTCAAGTTTTTTTTTCTGCACTTCGATTGACTTTTCTCAATGTCAGACTAACTCAATTTGAACCATGGAAAGATACACAATCGAGCAACGCGTTATAGTTATTCTGGCTTATTATGAAAATGGGCGTTCAAATCAAAATGCATTTCGTGCACTTCGTAATTCCTTTGGTCAACATAATCATTCAAATTCGTCAACAATCGCAAAAAATTATTAAAAATATTTAAATTTCAACACAGCAACACAGGTCTGTATGAATTGTGAAAACATCTGTGAATGCCTTCTTAGTTCGATGAATGGAAAATATTGCTGTTTTTGGCGATAGTGTGGCAAAAGAGCAGACAAACTCAACTCATCATCGTGTCCAACAATTGAACATCAACATTATCATTTTGACCATCGGATGGAAGTGTACCGCCGACGTCGCGACGGCCATTTGGCTGATATTTTGTTCCGTACATAATTGATCCATACCAATATTATAATAACAAAAATAAATTACAATAATTTCCTCAATAGTTTGTGTTTTATTCAAAATCAACAGCGGTCCTTAAAATTTAACCACCATTTTAAAGAAAGTAATATTTTACTATTATTATTCCATAGCGATTACTGTTAATAACAAAAAATAATAAATTTTGTGCTATAAAGGTACACATAGTTGGTGGTGGGTATAAAAGATTCGGCACAGCCGAATATAGTGCTCTTACTTGTTTATCTAAGAGTTAGTAAGCCTGTTATTAAAACCACTTTTACTCAGCCAATTAGAACACAGCTTGCGTGAAGTTTAAGAATTAACATGAGTTGCAGTTTATTTTGCATGTGAAATTTAAAATTTCTTGTAATGTAATGTGTGTATTATCAAAAATGTATCTATTATACAACAGGAACATTATTTCAGTTACGTCATTTGTACGGCATGCGCAGAAGTTTGCAATTTTACGCACAGAAAATCATAGTCTTTATTTTATCTTTCTTGACCGTTAGCACGTTTCGGCGTTTTCTGATAAAGATAATTTAAAAGGAATAGTAATAAGAGATTAGAGCATTTTGAAAAAAGTCATATAAACTAACAAATTTCTGTAATTTAAGATTTAAAAAATAATACCAGTTGTATTTTGCATGCTAGTGTTGTGTTCATTCGTTTACTCCAAAGTATTAACTTTTTTATTCAACTTTACTTCTATTACACAAAATTCTATACAAAACTTAAACAATGCAGTAAACTCCTCTACAGAATATAAAAGAAAAAATAATAAACGAATGAACCTATTCTAAATGACTATAGATCCTTATGAAACTTATACCATAAAAAGATCGTAGTTACAAATTATAAAAATCTCACCCTTTTTACCTCATTTCCATACGAAAAAAATAATTAAAAATAGAAACTTGGAAAGTTGTGTTTGTTTCCCAATGCAATTAATCTGAATTTTAATCTCTCTAGAATTTTTATTTTCCGTTTGTCGTTTACGAAGACAACTGTGACAACAAGACAAGAAAACTCTACCCGAAACTCAACAAACCGTTATATATTGAAAAAGGAAAAAAACACAACAAACACTCCAATAAAAAGAGCTTAAGTTTTAGCCACTTTTCAATGGATTGTTTTAAGTAAAATGAAACAAAGTTTTCTCTTTTTTGTAATTTGTTTCCTTTTAGTAATTCGTATGTTGAGCCAGTTTTTTCTTAATACTACTACCACTACTACATAAGGGCATTAACTTCCCTTTTTAAACAAAATAATGAATCTTTTTGCTTATGCAGTTGTTGTTGTTGCCACTTTTCTATTTGTCAACTTAATTCGTTTTGTATACAAATCATATAAATACAGAGAGGCTAAATGAAAATAAAAGGAAACAATTTTTAATCCGCATTTTTTAATGGATTAAGATTTTCGATTTGATTTCAAAGTAAAATAATGTAAATGTTATAAAAAGTTTAAATGTATAATCAACGATTCTTTGGTTAAATTAACATTTGACGTTTCTCACTTAGGGAAGTATGCTATCGCTATCAAAATGAAGAATTAATTTGGATCATTTGCTCCTTACAATAAGATTAACGCATATTTACTGAGATTCATGACGAATATACATAAAAGGTTTTCCACTAAAAGTGATATGATTTCTTAAAAAATAAACACACTTATTGTTAAGGAAATTCAAAAGTTTTTTGTTAAATCTTAAGCACAATCGATACACTTAATTTCTAAACAAATCGTCTTTCAAATGGCCTCCACGACTTCTTCTGCAGGAACGAATTCGATGAACCTATTTTTCGAGTTACTTTTCCACTAAATCAAGTCGCATTTCATGACATGGCTTTTTCAATATTGACTTGTAAAGCTTAAAGAGAGAGTCTGGTTTATTTCGAAAGACCAATGACTATATCTGCATTACTTCAAGCGGTTCTTTATCTTATTGGCACTTAATCATTATGTTAAGAAAATGTAAGCTCAAAATTTTCAAAAATTCGAAGAGCACACTCGGACAATTATAACGACCATAAAATGGAAAGTTGCAATTGGAGTATGATTTTAATAATAAAACTGAATAATTTGTAAACGTTCTTCTTGCGTATATCTCTTCATTATAAAATTGTAAACACTACTGAATACAATGAAAAACAAAAGACAGATCACGACATATTACAAATGGCCGCAACGTCACTTCAAAATCATATCATACCTATTGGAAAATTATTTACATGGTTTCATTTTACATGGCAGCAGATTATAATTCATAGAGAAATATATTGTAAAATAAAAAAAATTGAATGTTTTTATTTTAGAGTCAATATTTATAAGAGATAAAATAATTATTATCATACAAAAAGTTCAACTCTTATTCTATGCAGCTGTGAAAGGCGTAATTAAAATTAATTTCACAGCATTACAAAGCGAGAATTGACATCCAGAATATAACAGCATTATCTTGTAGCTTTGTTTTATTATAATAATAACAAAATTTCTTTTACTAATAACGAGCGTTAGCCGCTAACATAAAATAACTTACAAAACCTCAAATTTTACATAAAAGCCTTCTTTGACTTTTATTCCAATTTGTTTAGGATTCTTTAATAAAAATTTAAGTGTACAATGCCATATGTAAATTGCAGGTCTGTCAAAATTGTACAGGCAACCGTCGCTGACTGCTTTGCAGCAGCTGAGATTTCCACCAATGGCTGATATCACATGTTTTGACAGAAGAAAATAAAGCGCGCTCTAATTGAAATTTTGTCAAATGTCTCAACACAGGTTTTTTTACAGAAGTAATGTTTTAAAGGTAATTTGTCAAGTCAGATGTAAAAAACATGCCGGGTATTAGCTGCTTTACCAGTTATTGTGTGTTTTGGCAATATATTTATCTTGAACTGCATTATTGTGAGTAAAAACGTATGAACAGTTTCAACTATGGATTAAAATAACTTACAAGTAACAGTTATATATGTATATATTGTTTTTCTACTTATTTTTTTATTTTATTATTTATTCGGTGAATCTCATATGTTTTTATGTCAGTTACGTTATTTTTACGGTAAAAAAAGGTGGGTGTCGTTAACGTTAAAATGAATGACTTGCGCTTCTCTATCTGTTATTTTTTTGGCTTCAAAATTTTAACGGACGAAGGGTTGGAGCCTGGAGAAGAATTCCGCATAAAAAAGTCAATTTCGAACATATGTCAGTTATGTTATTTTCGCTGTTAGGGCTCCGTGGCTTCAACAACTGAAGAACGCACAGAAAACTAAGTAATTTCTCATTTTATTAATGCTTTAACGATTATCGTTATTATTGTTATTATTATTTATAATATAAGTTTTATTTTAACCTTTTTAGAAAAATTCAATTTAAATTTTTTATTTACTTTAGTTGACTCTACAATCTGTTGTTGATTTTGGCCTGATTATTACATTATTTCAAAGCACTTCAGTTCTGTGCATGCTATTTTCAGATCGTTATACCAAAGATTTTAATATTTTCTTTCAACGAAGTCTCGGTCTATCCCGTCTGAGTTTTCAGTGTTAATTGTCATTCAATTCCTTTCTATCTGATGACAGCGAAAACGTTGTATTTTGATGCACTTTACTACTTATGTTCATTTCGGTAGATGGTTTATAGAGTCAACGTTTACACAGATAAAACGATAGAAGTTTTTTTTTAAATACTTAGGCCCGCTTTATATGATTTTGCAAGAACCCATGTTTCAGAGTTATAAAGTAGAACAGGTAGAATAAGCGAGTTGTACATGTTATATTAGTTCTTCGACTTGGCTTTATTTCGGTGCTGACATAAATTTTTTATTGATGGCAGAGTCGAGGTATATAAGTTCTTTTTACTACCTTGAAGCTGCAATTGCAGGCACTCACAAGGTCACCATCCCGTCCTCGCAAACTTTGCCGAGTATCTTTGCCGACTCCTTCTCAATTCTGGATAAAGCTCGCTATATCTTTCCGGCGATACCATTGTTGTCTGTATACTATACTGTCTGTATATTAACTTCTGTCACACTTTAAATTTGATACTTTAATTCTTTTCCTAAAATAAAACAAAACTATTTTCTCTATCAATGTATTTATGTAATCATTTAGCAATAGGTGCCTAAATGTTGGATTATAATAAAAAGTATTGTATTGTTTGTGGTAAAACTTGTAAACCTTTTTCAAATTTTGAAAAAGTATTTAAATAATAGTATTTATGTATATAAACAAGTAACAGCGTTATATTCGGCTATGTCGGTTCCTATACACCCTACTTGACTTTATATTGGCAAAAGACAGAGATTATGAGTTGATTTCAACGTACCCACGGACAGACGGCCAAATAATCCATACGTATTCAGATTATATATACTCTAATAAGTATTGTAGAAATTTCAAACAAAATACAAATTCATGTATTCTTTTTACACTCTCGTATAAAGGGCATGTAAATCAGAATTTGTTGTTGAATTTTTCATAATGTAACCAACTGCAAAGTATTTATCCAATCGGTTGTATAAGCAAACAATCACACCCAAAACAACAAAAAAAAATTTTTTAAACTTATTTCCTTAAGCCTTTAATATCGTATTAATTCAATACATATATGATTTTAGGTAACAGAAGCAGTTGTATTTAGACGTTAGGTTAAGAATACCTTCCCTTAGTTAGTAGTTATTCACTTTCAAATGCAACTGTTACAATTATAAGCATTTATTTTCATTTGCCTTCATTCAATCAACCACTTCTAAGAAACAACCACACACTCTTCGCCATTCTGACAAAATCTTACCCAAATGATATAATTTATAGTTCAGTTAAACAGTAGATAAATACGTGTAGAATACAAGCATTTGCCACATAAATAAACACAATTTAATCGTAGCAGCTTAAGAAAATAATGAAACTAATCCCCCTGATCCTAAATCAAATACTTAAGAACAATACAATCTTCACTATACTTTGGTACTAATTTTCATTTTTTACCGACAGGGCAGGGAAAGTTTGTAGATTTCTTTTAGATTTCTTTTGTAGTCACTTTAAATTGCAACATACAACTAGCGTTCAAAAACTTCAGCAAAATACTCACTTGTTATTCTTATACAATCCTGTCACTTTAAAGGTAATTCGGTTTAATTAGAACAACCAGGAATTATGGCTAATAGTATCGCAATTGGACCCACTACTGAACATAAATTGGCTGTCAATAAAATTTCTTTTTCGATGCTACTCGACTCTGTTGCAATTATCGATTAAAGTATCGTCTAATGGACGTTATTTTCATTAACTGTATTTATTTTCAACAGCTTAAGAGCCCAAAGGGTAGAATGGCCTTTCGAATTGTTAAAAAGTCAAACTCTTGTTTCACATCTCTGCATTTTTAAGCCTAAAATACATTCTATTTAGTTACTATCGCTGTGTTTCACTTACCATTACTATGTCTAACTTTTTGTACTTCAAGTACTTAGTAGTACATCGTCTATGTCTATGAATGAACACACTAACGGATGGGTATTTGTACTAGTGTGTGACTGTTTTCAGTTGGCGTCTTGATTAATATGTTGGATTCTTAGTGATTCCATTTGTCATCGTGGCATGAGACCATTAATCATCGACAATCGCGCATTTAGCCGTTGTTGTCGCCGACTTGCATTTTCTGATATCGCGACTGATAAAAGTAGCTCACTGTGACTGTGACTGTTTTTGTTTTTTCATTTTACTTCTTCCCATATCATTGCGTATTGTACTGTGTTGAATTGCTCTGCTTTGGTTAGAAGTGGCAGTAAATGTATGAGAAAGACTGGTTGTTTATGTGATTTGGATAAACTGTTAGTGTGCAGTTTGGTAGTCACTTAGAGGTGGTGTTGGTACGGTACGCAGTATCTGGATTTTATTACTGCCTGTTTGGTTATTTGCTTTCCTGGCAATATGACTGACAACTATAAAAGTTTATGGTACGGTACGTGTGTACTAAATTTGTAGGGGAAAAGAACGAGTGTTGTCACAACGGTAGCCTAATCTACAAGAGTGTTAAGCCCAGCAGACATCAGATACATACATACTTACTTAGTTGAGACAAATGATATAAGACTGTAAAATTTTTGTTTTACTTAATGATCAAATTATACTGCCAGTATTAATTTACCCGTACTCTCACTGTATGACAGTTAGCAAACGCACAGCAAAAATGCAGGAAGAATACTTTTATTTATTAGAGAAAGAGATAAGAAAAAGGACGGTGACACTGTTGAAAAGGAAGTATTGTAGTTGATGTTTCCAATAAAGATTATCATAATAATAATAATCATTTTTAGCTACAGGAGTTAATTGTCAAAGCCAACTGACACATAAACTAAAGTATAAAAATCACAAATTGTAAATGAAAATATTTCATTATCGAATATTATGAAATCAAAAAAATATACCGCTGTCTTCTTCGTTAAACTAATAATATCAATATTGTTTGAACAGAGACTAGTAGAATTTTAAATAAACGATCTGTTGTCAAGATCAATGTTTTGTAGTCATTAAACGCTCCTGAGTATAAAAAAAAAGTTGCACGCTGTTATGAAATCTAAAATAAATTCATCAAAACCGGTTTAGTAAAAATTTGTTAATGGACAACAAACTTCAGCTGCAGCATTTCAATCTCTTTAAACTAGTTTTGAGAATAATAATGAAATATTAACTGGAACCCAAATACTTCTAAATGCTCAATCTTTTTAGCACATATTTTTAGCTAAAAACCAAATTCAATCAACGCTCAGGTATTGCACAAAACTTAATACGAACAGTAACATTTAAATTTAATTCATATACACATAACATTTTTGAATACCCTTAAGCGATTTTTGTCATTTTAACTTTCTATACGAATAAAAGGTAGAAAAAATAACCCGCAAGTCATATAAATTGTTTACAATCCACCGGTAGAAACAGTATGTAAATATATGCAAAAAAAAAAAAAACAAGACGACAACAGCTATGAAAATATATTTAACCCAAAATTACTTAAATTAAGTATACGAAAGGTACAACCTTTCGTTGCACAGCTCCTGTCTGTTGTCTGCTCGACTGTCGGTGATTGAAACACGCAAAATTTATGATGTGCTTTCAAACATTTCATAAATAATTCATTGTACTGCGTGATTTGCATAATTTTCGTCAAAATGAAACATGATGTACTCGTTTTTCAAAAAGCAACGAAAAGTATTAACGCATGCTTTACCAAACTTGCAGCAATATGTTGTAAATATGCTTTTCTTTTCGGCAACTGCGTTACTGTAACAGAGTATGAGTAAAACGTGTGTAAATTCTTGAACGTAGTAAACATGGTATGTGCATTTTTGCGGTACTATAAGCACAACTACTGATAAAGCTACATACTTTTTCGCTACATCAGCGACATCAGCATCTTTGTTTTATTGCATTTGGCCTCTCTCTGTTCTTCAAGGAATCGACTGAATGAACATATAAATGTAAAAGTATTGATGTATGTATGCTGCAAACACATCAATTATCCATTTATACGCATGCGTAAAGTTCATCCTCCATTTATTAGCTGGGGTAGAAATCTTAAAGCCTCTTTTTTGTTTTGTTTTTGCTGTTATTTTGTATACCACGATTGCATGGAAGACCTTGTCGTTATAAGCTTAAGGTGACCAAAGTGTTTTATATAAGAAAATATAAAATATTTTGACAAATTTCTTTGCCTATCTAATACTATGTTCACACAGGCGCCTTTATTGTCAATTTATAATATTATCGCAATTAAAGGCCTTTAGTGAGCTCAATTTACCGTACTAAGAATTACTTATAAATTGAGCAATATATACTTAATTGTTTCACTTATTGTCTAAAACTCGAAATACAACTCTTGAGAAGTATGTTCAGTGAGAAAAAAATTCTGGCATTTCTAATGTCAAACAAATAAATATACAAAAAACAAAAATTAAGAAAATGGAAAATATTTGATGAAAATTTAAAAAATATGTTTGAATAAATTCAAATACATACATATAGGTATAAAAAAAAAATAAAGCATCTGTCAAAATGCCAAAATGTCAAAAATATATAATTATGAAATATTTACATAAACCCCCTCCTTGTTAAAACTAATCAACTAATCAAGAAAATAAGTAAGGCGTTATTTTTAAGTATATACATAACGCGACTAATAGTTAGCACAACAGCTGCTGAAAACTTATTAAAATCACTCTGAAAATGTCAAGTTTTTCAAATTTGTCATTTACAATATTACATATCATTGCTAATCACTAATGCAATGTTGTAGAGGTAGTTTTCGACATGTTTTGCTGGTAAACATGTTAAGTGAGATGTTTTCCTCGTGCAAAACAAGGATATACTTCAAAACACGTAAGGGTTAACGACATATAAAGTTAAAAAAAATCTCTATATTCAGTGAAGGCTATAATACACGGCATGTTTTTTACATCTGACATGTCAAATTTCGCACTGATAAATACGAACATGTCGTGTGTTACCTTTAAAACTTCTGTAAAGAACATGTGTTGAGACATCCGAAAAAATCCCAATTAGAGCGCGCTCTATTTTCTTCTGTCAAAACTTGTGACATTAGCCGTTGGTAGAAATCTCTGCTGCTGCAAAGCAATCAGCGAAGGTTGCCTGTAAAAGTACAATTTTGACAGACATGTAGATTTACATACGACTCACAAATTTTAAAGTGAGATGTGACAAACATGCCGTATATTATAGCCTGAAGCAAACTCCTTTACATTTTATTTACATTTTGTGTGGTTTCATTAATCGTTTGTTTAGGATGAGCAACTGATTACGATACCGCATCCGAGTCTAGTGTCGGGGCTTCAAACTTAGTCTCCAGACAGGTATTATGCTATGGGACTTCCCCCATGCAGATGATTAGGTTATTCCGCCTATTTTTAATGGCCTATTGGCTATTTTTTAATGGCTCCACACTGAAACGACGGGAATAAATATATAAACTCCTTTACGTCATTATATAATAAGCGCAAACTAGTCTAGCTTGCTTGGTTTTGTGGTAAGTTAATTTTCATAAAAATATATGAATTGTTATTTATAGCTCCCGAAAGGAAACAAATTGACTTGCTTTGGTATGGGGTGTTGGTAAATATCCTTTCCTATAATCGAAATTTATTTAAAATCACACTTGAAAGACAGCCTCTGATACGTTTCTTCTACGGCACACAGACTGGTTTACTTTAAAAATATGAAAATTAAATTTCTTGTGATAGAAAAGTGCCGTGAACAAAAATTATATTAATCCGTTAGGCACATAATTACTTTTAAAATTTGTCAAAGGTCTATGACACACGATTTCTCTCAAATTTTTTTGTCTAATTTTGCTTTCCAACAAAAAAAAATAAATAAGTAAAAAAATAAACGAATAAATTGAGGACTTTTATTTTCTTATCTGGTCACATTGTCGGCTCAGACTAAAATCGCTATACCTTGTGATCTCATTTTGTCCCTCTACAGGATGAAAATAAAAAAAATAATACCAGGAGAATAAAGTAATACACCTATAATTACTGCTGTGTGGACAACTTTTTTCGCATGAATAAAATTGTTATTTACTTCTTGAAAACAGTACAAACAGACGGACAACAGTCACAACTGTTATATTTAGACGTACGAATAAACATCTTAAGGTGTACGTACGTAGGTACTACACTCTTTTGGTTGTATTAAATATTCTTACAAAATAATAATTTATGTATCTGCAACATAACCCCCTCATTTTTACAGCAGTTGCTGCTGTTGCTGCAGTTGTTGCAACCGTGTTCAAGTTGAATATTAAATTAATGTCTTATAATTAACGATAATAATTTTTTTTAGATCGATGTAAAAATTGATTCCTATCATAACTTATGTAAATTATTATCGAGCAGGACAGCAGCAAAATTTATACAAAACATTATTTATATTGTTGACTTGCATACATACATACAAACATACTTATTTAAAAAAAACTCCTTAAACAATTTCAAAGAATTAAATGTAGTACAAACAAAGAAAACTAAAACTTTCTTCTTTTTCCTCTTTAGCATATTGGTAATTTGATCAAACAATCAGCAAACAATGGGACTTGTAAGATAGAATCTTAAGTTTTATTTACTTTATCTTAGAACTGATAAACAACTCATTTCACTGATGCTGATGATTGTTTGTTTGACTGATCGATTGATTGATTTATATATTTATTTTTTATGTTTTATTTTCACATTGTGAAACACACTAATTTAACATCATTAAATCTGTTGGAAACACTTAATGACAAACATTTTTTGTCGTAAACGAAAACATGGCTTTTTGGAAAGAAAACAATTTTGTTTCGGCAATTTTAGTTTAGTTCAGTTTAGTTTTTTTATTTATTTATTATTCTTTTTTCTTATTTCCCAGAAACAAGATTAATTACTTGCAACATAAGATCGTACACACACAACATTTGTATTATAATACCGAAAGGGATACGATAACAACTTAAATAAATTTAAACAAAAATAACTATAAATTGAAACATGCTGTTTTAATTGACCAAATTGTATGTAATTATACGGAATTAACGTTTTCTGCATACAGTAACAGCATTTTAAAGTGCATTTTCCACCATCAGATCAGCTGTATAATTAATCCTTAAACTTTTTGTTTTTAAATGCATCTTAATGCGGTATTACCTCTAAACTAATTACATCAATAATTGGTTTGATGTGAAAACAACCAAAAATGCTTGACATTTTACAAAAGTACAAGGAAAAACCATGGTTTAGACATGATCACGACGGTCATATTATATTTTATTTTTTTTTTTATAAAAAATTAGAATTATAAGTGCAAGTACGATCACCACAAATAATACATATACTTATATGTAGCTGAAACTAAATAATTGTATGCTTTAACAAAAAGCAAATATTGTCAATTTTACTTTATTATACCCGCCACCAAAAAAATGGTGGGGGTATATTCATTTTGTCATTCCGTTTGTAACACATCGAAATATCCATTTTAGACCCCATAAAGTATATATATTCTGAATCAGGGTTTGATTTGATGACGATCTAGCTATGTCCGTCCGTCTGTCCGCCTGTTGAAAGCACGATAGAGGTCGCACCGAAAAAGCTAGGGGGCTCAAATTTTGCCAGAATCTTTCTTATAGAAAATGAAAATGGGCTTAATCGGAATATTAGGAAAAGAGTTATAGCTCGAAAAGCAAGAGTAGGTCGAAAAAACCGTGTCCTTCGAACATCGAATAAAATGGAATTGTGTCCAAACGCATTAACGTAGACTCATGAAACTTCGAATATATATTTCCTGAGTAAAAGCAATATCAATCGCCGAAAATTATCTAAATCTATGCATTAGGAAAGGAGTTATCGATCAAAATGTACGAAAATTTATACCGCACAGTGTATTTTTCGGTATATTTAAAAACAAAAACGTTATAAAAGCAACAAAATTGGATGTACGACTCTGAAATTTTGCACACTTTGCTTTTTGGTAAGAGGCTTTTTTGTAACGGAAAATCAATGTGCCATACCCACTTTTACGCCCAGCTACCATATAACGTTTTACCCAAAATTCATATAATTTCTCTATTAATATAGATTTTGGAATAATAAAAGACTATATGGAAACATCTAGGTTGTACTCATTAGCAAAAGCAACTTTGAGACGCCTACTATAACGCCCACTTTTCACGTTATCTACCGTTAATGAAATTTAAAAGCTCATAAAACCGACAAAATTAGAGGTATGATCATGAAATTTGCTACATATATCCTTCTAATCAATGTAATTGTAAAGTTGTGCCAAAAAGGTTAAGGGACACGCCCACTTTAACGCCTACCTCCCATATAACGGTTTATCTTAAATTCATGTAATTTCTCTATTGACAAAATTTTTGGGAAAATAAAGGATTATATTGAAATATCTAAGTTGTATATATTAGCAGAAACTTTATTGACAAGCCTACTTTAACACCCACTTTCATTGAAAGTCCACATTTACAAAAGCATTTTAGTAGCATATCGAAGTTATAAAGGGTGGTTAAATTTTAAGGGCCAATGTTGAATTTAAATAAAAAACAAATTATTTAAGAAATTATTATCATTTCTTTTTATAATGATAATATTTGTACGGTTCAATTATGTATTTAACAAAATATCGGCCAAATGGCCCCCCCCATCCTCTATCTGATGGTCCAAATTTTCAATGACAATGTTGATGTTCAATTGTTGGGCATGATGATGAGCCGAGGTTGACTGCTCTTTTGCCACACTATTGCAAAAAAAAGCAATGGTTTCCATTCAACGAACTGAGAAGGCATTCACAGATTTTCTAACATTTTATACAGACCTGTTTTGCAGAAATTTAAATATTTTTGCAATTCTCCCGATTGTGGACGAATTTGAACGATTATATTGATCAAAAGAATTACGAAGTGCACAAAATGCATTTTGATTTGAATGCCCATTTTCATAAAAAACCTGAATAACTTTAAAGCGTTGCTCATTTGCGTATCTTTCCACGGATCAAATTGAGTAAGTTTGAGATTGAGAAATGTCAAGTGAAATGCAGAAAACAAATTTAAAGACTAGGTGTAGTTCACCTTCAACATGAGCCCTTAAAATTTAACCACCCTCTACAAAGAAAGTGATACATATTTTATTATAAAGAGATTATTCCATAATGATTAACAAAATAATAAATATTGTGCTTTAAATGTACACAAAATTGGTGGTGGGTATAAAAGATTCGGCACAGCCGAATATAGTGCTCTTACTTGTTTAATAATAATTTGATTTCAATCGTTCTTCTTATTGCTGAATAAATTTTTATTATTTGAAAAGTTTGAGATGCCAAAAAAATTAACAAAAATTTTGAAAAATTAAAGAAAATTTAAAAATAAACGAGAAAATGTAAAAAATATTGGTAAAAAAATTGCAATTAAATTGGTAAGTACAATCAATATGTGTATGTTACAGCAGACGACAATAATTTGCCGTAAAAAGCAAAGATTGCCGATTTCAATTGTAGTCATATATATGATTATTGAATGATACTTTAAGTAAACATAATAATGATAACTGGTTACCATTATTATTTTAAACCAGAATCATACAATTCAATCATAGTATGTTGCTCTTCGATTATGGTTACCACAACCATATTTTTTCTTTGCGTGTACTTGTAGTAAGTTAAATAAATCCTAATCCGTTCAATTCGAAAATTCTTAAAAATACGTAAATTCAGGAAAAATTAAAAAATTCGCTTATTAGTCGGTTTTTATATACTGTTATTCCACTTTTTACGGAAATCCTCCAACTAAAGATTTTTTAGTTGCTTCCCTAAACTTTGTACTGTTTCAAAAAAATTTAAAAGCCGTATTTGTAGACTCTTCGTAATGTATATTTCTCTGTTTAACGTGCCTGATATCACAAAGTTTTGACTTCTTTTGCAACAAGAAATTTTTTAATAAATTTTGTTTTTCTATCCGGTATTGCTCTTGAACATGATTATCTTGACCCGGAATTTGTAAACAGTCTTTTCAGTACATATGTGATTTTCTCCAAAAAAAAAAAATGGACCTGGTGTGTAAAAATAAAGTTTTGAGAAAAACGCATTTAAAGTTTTATAACGCATTATCACTGTGAATACACCTTCTGTTGAGAGATACGATTTGGTATGGTTAGTTATGATTAGGTGCCGACTTTGGTGACGTATTTTTTTCGCTTATTGTGTGACAATACCTTTGCTCTGCTCTGTTTTTTATTATCCCGATACTAGATTTTTAAGCTGCAACCAGTGTTCGTTTTGTACGTTTTTATGGGGTAAATAAATTTTTATTAGAAATCTAACTCATCTTATGCTACACCCTTTAAATATCAGAATCCACTCTTAAGTCCAAACCAGTTTTTCGACACTCTAGGTCCTTTTTAACGGAGAAGGTCACATATAATTAATATTTTAAATAAAATTTATCTTTAATTTTACTTTTTTGCAATTTTTTTCTTTACAACTTTTCAAACTCTGAACTGAATTAATTAGATATATTGTTTACATAATAAAAAAAAATACATTCAAAATCGGTTGCAATTATTTATCAGTTTCTACTAATAAAGAATTCTTGTTGCCTAGCATTCAAAGTTTGTCCATAATTTCTTAAATTTAATGTCAGATTAGATCAATTTCATTAAGACGGGTGGGACATTTTAAACTATTTACAATTTTTCTTTCAATTATTTTTCTATGTGCTTAAATAAATTTGTATTTTGCACCATTCTATATTGTAGATAAATGTTTATTTTAACTTTTGCTATCGAAGAAATGAACAAATTATTTATGGTTTTAATTATTTATGTTTAAAAGGAGGACGGATGGGACATATAATGCACGTACTTGTCTGAGTAAATGGGTATTGTTAGCAACTTTTTTATAAAATATTTCTAAAATTGTATTTAGTTGTTAAATAAACTTAGATTAGTAGATGGAATCGGATAGGCAGGCACCTTAAAAAGGGGCGGGACAAGACGCATGAAGGCTTGAAACAAACGAAAAAAAATCTTATTAATGTACATTGAACAAGCTTCGTATGGAATAATTTTCTAAAACATGCACAAATTTATATTTTTAATAAAAAAACAAGTAAGAGCGCTATAATCGGCCGTGCCGAATCTTATATACCCTTCACAACGTGTAGTCATACAATAACAGTAGTTTGTGTCACCATTCATCTCATATGAAATACGTACATACAATATAAAAACATCCTATTTTAAAATTATAAATTCACGTATGTATGTTAAAAAAACGAAAAAAAAAATTTAAAAAAAAAATTAAAAAAAAAATTATTATATATATAATATATATAAACAAAAAAAATAAAAAAAAATTAAAAAAAAAATAATAATAAAAACATAAATAATATTAAATAAAAAATAAGAAAAAATAGAAAAAAAAAATTTTAAAAAAAATTTAAAAAAAATTTTTTTGGGCTCAGCTGGGATTCGATGACACGTTTTCTCTAACCAGTATACACGTTTGTATGTAAGTATGTTGTTGTTGTAATGTTGTTTTTGTGAAAAACAAATCGAGGTGGTCGTGGGTTTTTGCTCATATTTCTGATATTTTAATACCTTACCCGGGTCTAACCTATGTCGGGGGCTTCAAAAAGTTAATTTCAACATACACACGGACAGACTGACAGAGCTTAATCGACTCCCCTATTCATAAGCTTTTAGAAAATATATACTTTATGGGCTCGGAAATGAAAATTGTAGAAATTTCACACGGAATGACAAACCTATATATACCCTTTTTTACTGTGTGAAGGGTATAAAAAGCAGAGAAAACAACTTAATTCATTACGAAGCCGATAATGTATTTTTTACAATCACGGTTGTCGTTTTGGCTAGATTTACTACTCACCAAAATAAAGAGACAGTATAGAATTTTACTATTCTAATAGTATCAACTTTCCCATCCCCCATGTTTTTGTTTTTAATATTTTAAAATCAATCAGGTAGAAAAAAAATATTGACTTAAATAAAAGATCCGCCAAATAACTTTTTTTTTTGAAAATGCTATAAAAAAAGTGTAGCTTCGGCTGTGTGGCACGTAGCGCCGTCCTGTTGAAACCAAATGTTGCCAATATCCTCCTCTTCCATTTTTGTGAACAAAAATTCGCTCATCATGGCCTGATAATGATTGCCATTGACGACGGCCACTTCTTGCTCATTTTCGAAGAAAAATGGCCCAATTATGCCGCTGGACCAAAATCCGCACCAAACAGTGACTCGTTTTGAGTGTATCGGCTTTTCAATGTATGCGTGCGGGTTTTCTGTGTCTCAAATGCGACAATTTTGCTTGTTTACATACCCGCCAAGATCAAAATGAGTTTCATCTGAAAAGATGATTTTTTTTGGCAAAATCGGCCAAAGTAATGTCGCAATATTTCCCAGCGTTGTTTAAGCGTATACACAACCATATTCGTTCAGCGGAAGGATAAAACTAATTATCTGTCAAATCAGACATGAGCTAAGTACTACCATTCACGAAATAAGCACTAATTGAAAAAAAAAACGATAGATGGCTGACCCTTTATATTATACCCTTCACACAGTGAAAAAGGGTATATATAGGTTTGTCATTTCGTGTGAAATTTCTTCAATTTTCATTTCCGACCCCATAAAGTATATATTTTCTGAAAGCTTATGAATAGGGGAGTCGATTAAGCTCTGTCAGTCTGTCAGTCTGTCCGTGTGTCCGTCTGACCGTCTGTCCGTGTGTATGTTGAAATCAACTTTTTGAAGCCCCCAGACATCGCTTGGACCCGAGTGAGGTATTAAAATATCAGAAATATTCGGGAGTAGATCGCTATTGAAAATCAGAAACATCGGTACATAAACACCTGAGATATGAGCAAAAACCCACGACCACCTCGATTTTTTTTCACAAAAACAACATTACAACAACATACATACATACAAACGTGTATACTGGTTAGAATAACCGTGGCATTGAATCCCAGCTAAGCCAAAAAAAAATTTTTTATATATTTTTAAATTTTTTTTTATTTTTTATTTTTTATTTAATATATTATTTATATTTTTATTATTTTTCTAAAATTTTTTTAAATTTTTTTTTTTGATTTTTTTTTGATTTTTTTTTTTTGTTTTATTATTAATATTAATTATTTTTTAAAAATTTTTTTTTTTAAGTTTTTTTAAAAATTTTTTTTTTAATTTTTTTAAAAAATTTTTTTTTAAATTTTTTTTTAAATTTTTTTTTTTATTTTTTTTTTTTTTTTTTATATTTTTTTTTTTTATTTTTTTTAACATACATACGTAAATTTATAATTTTACAATGGGATGTTTTTATATATGTGTGTTTTTTATATGTTTGTACATACATACGTATTTCATATGGGATGAATGGTGATACAAACTGCTGTTATTGCATGACTACACGTTGTGAAGGGTATATAAGATTCGGCACGGCCGAATATAGAGCTCTTACTTGTTTTATTAGCACACCGATCTGATGAAGTGTAAATGTTTGTGTTTTCTAATCAACTAAACAATAACTAACAAAAGCTAGACAAATTTGTTAATACACGTAGTTAATTACATCTGACAACATAAATATTTATCTTATGTTCTATTTTTTTGTGAACCAAGAATGTCAAATTTATTTTTAATTATTTCAAAACTAAAGCAGAATTGCAATATCTCAACAATTAGAGTGGAACAAATTGCCCTAAATTACGCCGTATTCAGATGAAAATTTTATAAGCAGAACCCCCTCTTTAATGAGTTTTCTTTTTGTATTCAGGTATTTATTTTCTCAAGGGTATTTTTTTTTATTTGTTTGCTATTTTGTGTTTCGTTTGAAATATTTTTTAGTCTAAACCAAGACGAAATTAGTTGAAAAAAAATATAAAATTATAAAAATCAAATTAATTTTTTGTTTGTGGCTTAAAAACGCTAATGATAGCATTTTGGTTGAAATTTACGTGACCTGTTAATGCATACAACAAATAATTATGTATTTTGAAATAAATGGAAAAAAAGTTAAAAAAAGAAATTTTTTAAAATTAACCATGACATTTTTTTTTGTATTTTTATCGCATTTTTCGACTAACAAATCAAATTTGAAATATAAAATGAATTGTCGTAAAGAAGATTAAAGAAGAGAGTAAATTAATGAGTTGCATTAAGAAAAGAAATTGAAAAATGTTAAAAATCTTGAATTGTTGGTAGAAATTATACATTTCATTATTTTGCTTGTTTTAGTTGCTGATGTTCCTATCTCTGACAATGACTGTAATTTAACATTATCTTGACAAAAAAAAATATTGTGTTTATTTTCTGAAAAAGCAGTCCCTTAAAAGATGTGGGCTTAACTTAAGAACTGTCTACATACATAGATGGGTATAGAGGAATATAAGAAAATAGAATTTTACATGTCAAGAACGTTTGAAATAATCAACTTGACAAATTATATAACAATTCAATGATAGAAAATTTATTTAAAATGGGATTCTTATATGTATATTCTTTCAAACATGAGTAATGTCTCAAAGTATTTTCATTTATACTTTCAAGCAATACGCTCGCTATGAACAAATAAACGTATGATTCATACAAACAATTTTGGGGGGTTGATTAATTCGTTGATATAATAAAATAAAGTGAAAAAAAATAAATATAAAGACAGAAAGAAAATAAAATTAAAAATTCTTTCAAAAGTTTTTTAAGGTTTATTTCATTTTAAACATGTGTTGTCATTTGATTAATTGGTTAAATATTTAAATTAAACAAACACCTTCCTTTCGGGCATTCTATAAAAATATTTCAAAGTAATTTAATAAAGTGTCACTCATTCGAAATGCACGTTCCAATATTTTCCTGGCAACTAAGTTAAAAGCAAAAGCATAATTTAAATAACAACCGCTCAAACAACCAGTAATTACAGCGTTTATTTCTTGTAAATTTATTTTTTTTCTTTTTGTCTGTTGTAGTTGTATAATATTGTCTAACTTTTTTAATAAAACCACATAAATGTTAAACAATTTTTTAAGATGCAAATTTTACAGACGTTAAATAAAATTAATGATGCCTTAAGGACATTCCTATCTATATTAAAGCAAGTAAGTAAGTAGTATAGAAAAACATATACATTTTTTCTCTTATCATTCTTTGGCAGTAGAAAGTAAAAGGTACCTTTTTCTGCCCGCCCTTTATTATCGGTTTCTGTGTTGGTTAGCTGGCATGTTTGTTTGTACTCAAACGTACATAGTTATCATTTCGAAAATAATTGTCTCGTCTTTACTATTGTATTTACGAAGGAAAGGAAGAAAATATTAAAAAAAAAATACTTTAAAATAAAATACATCATATTTGTGGTAGGAAATGGAAAATTGAGTAAAGAAATGCATTTGAATACATATCAAATTATAATTACGTCGACAGGAGACTAAATGAAGTGCAAAGACAACTAATAATTGATTTTAAATTACATTTATTGAATACACCGTGTATCAACATTTTAGAACATGAAGAATTCGATAAAGTAAAACTTCGTAGGTACTCTGCTTTACACTTTTTTTTTTGTTTTTGAAATTTGAATTTTTTAAAGGCTATAAAATATTTTTTTAAAGGCGTGTTCGAAGCATAATGCACTATGTTAATTGTCGCTCTTGAACGTCAACTCAATTTGAAATTTCTTTGTTGAAGTGTTTGAAAATTTCAACCATTGAGAGGTACACAATTGAGCAACGCGATATGATTATTGGAACCTTTCATGAAAATGGGTGTCATATCTTGTGATTTCGTGCACTTTGTGAATTTTTTTGTCAGCTTTATCGACCAAATATGCCCTCATTTTGCGAAAATTTTAGGTAACCGAGACTGTAGGAAATTTGAAAACACCTAAAGTTTATTCTATAAAAAGTATTGCTGTTGTTCGCGTTAGTGTGGCAGAAGAGCCGTCAACATCAACTTGGCACCGTGTACATCAATTGAACATCTCTCGAAAATCACTAGTGCTAAATTTGAATGAAGATTTAAATTGACAGACTTACAAGGTTTAATGAACAGAAGAACTGAAGCCTACTGACAAGCGTCTCCAATACGCCGAATGGGTGGTTGAACAGACAGAATGACAGAATGAGAATCCACAGGTAATTATTAAAAAGCTGATATATCTACAAAAAGTGATTGTTTGGTGCGGTTTATGTGCTGGCGGCGTCATCGTTTTTCTTCGAATATGAGGTTAGCCAATCAGTTACCGTGAATGGTGTTTGCTATCGCAAGATAACGAACTTTTTGTGGCCAAAAAATGAGAATATGGTCATGGAAAAAAAGAGCCACACAATTAACACAACAATGGCTCTTTTGTGCTAGAGTTGTGATTTGACACCGCAAGCCTTCTTATTTTGGGGATATTTAAAAAACAAGTGTAAGTCAATTCGGCACATCAACGACATTTAGCCTCAATTATATCGCAGTGTCATTGAAAATATGGACCATCGGATAGAAGTCGAGGCGAACATTTGACCGATATATTTTTTCACACATAATTTTAATTATAGTTTTTTGTATCATAATAAAAAAAACTTTTTGTTTTATTATACCCTTCACACAGTGAAAAAACTTATATAGAGGTTTGTCATTCCGTGTGAAATTTCTACAATTTTCATTTCCGGCCCCATAAAGTATATATTTTCTGAAAGCTTAGGAATAGGGAAATCGATTAAGCTCTGTCAGTCTGTCCGTTTGTGCGTGTGTATATTGAAATCAGCTTTTTTAAGCCCCCCGACATCGTCTGGACACGGGTAATGTATTAAAATATCAGAAATATTCGGGAGTACATCGGTATTGAAAAAAATAAATAACTGAAATAGAAAATAGAAATAACTGAGATATGAGCAAAAACTACGGCACCTCGTTTTTTTAACACAACAACAACATACATACAATCGTGGTATACTGGTTAGAGTAAACGTGGCATCGAATCCCAGCTGAGCCACAAAAAAATTTTTTATTTTTATTTTATATATTATATATATTTTTATTATTTTTTTATTTTAATTATTTTTTATAATTTTGTATTTTTTTAATTTTGTTTATTCTTTTTTATTTATTTTTTTATTTTGTTTTTTAATATATCTTTTTTTTTTAACATGCATACGTAAATTTATAATACGTTGTGAAGGGTATATAAGATTCGGCACGGCCGAATATAGCACTCCTACTTGCTTACAATTGACATCGTCGATTATGGCTGGATTAAATAATATATATCAATATGGGTAACATAAGAAGAGGAATAATTCTAACAATTGAAAAAAAATATTCATTAAAAATTTAAATTAAAAATTAAATTAAAAAATAAAAAAAATTAAATATTTGCAAATTTGTAATAATTAAAGAAATTATCACAAACTGAGTATTAATCGCACATTTGCTTTAATTAAAGGGTTTGTTATTAATGAAAAACATTATGTCAAAAATATTTGGTCCTACTATCATTATTATATTACATTATCCTGCCTTTAAAAGTACAATTATTACTTTAAATTTATTTTTTTGTACAACATTTCGTCTTTAGAATTAAAAAAAATTAACACAAAAAAACTTTATTATATTTTTTTGTTTTCTTTTGCTTTTTTTTTTTTGTAAATGACTGATAAAATAGTTAGATAATAATGACCCAGACTTACTGTTAAGCATCGTGTAATATAAATAAATAAATTTCTTATAACTTCTTTTCTTTTTGTCCATTCAACAATTTTATTTTCATTACTTCTTCTCCACTTAATGACCATTTTTCTTGTTACTTACTAAAGGCCAAAATATCAGCAAAAAGCATTCGAGACAACAAATTGTTAAGAAAAGATGAAAAAGAATGTTTTTAATAATAGAAAACATATTCTTAAGTGCAAATGAACTTAATGATTTCCGAACATCCCATTGACACTATCAGCCAAGATTAAGTCAAAAGACAGCTAGCCAAGCAACGAGTCAGCCAACCATAGAAACTAAATAGCGACAACAAATCATTTATAGTTATTTTTTGAAAGAAGAAAAAAAATTCTTAATATATATTTTTAACAAAAATTGACTCTCTACTAATACTACTGTAATGATGACCCTACTTTACCTAAATGTTCAGCTGCAAAGTATACTATACTTTCATAGGGAAATAAGTGGCTGTATTAGTTTGTAGTTGTAAGTGTCTGTGTTAGTGCTATTATTATTTGTATTGGTAGTAGTAATACAAAACAATTTGGTGTTTTATATTCAAACAAAGGAATTCTGATAAGCCAGGCAAAAATTGAGAACATCCAGAATGTTTGGAATAGAAATAAGTCGACTCTTGTCGACTGAAAATAGCAAAAAAATCAGCATATCATATGTTCAACACTCCACAAAGGATTTTAAAATATATTTTATATAAGTCGTTGTCTACATAAAGTCGCAAAGGGGAATGACAATGGGTTAGGACGTGTTTTAATTAAATATTTCAGTAACACGACCTTGTTACTGTCGAAAATAAATTAGAAGTGGATTAAGTGATTTTGTCATGTTAAGTGATAATGATTTATTTAACAGCCGACATCAACAGCACTTCCGTAAAAATTCTAGATGTTTTTATTTTTTTTTAAATTTTTTGTATTTTCTCGTCGATTTTTAAAAATTCTATCTTATTAGATCTATCATTATCTTACACACGTTGAAGTTTTTCTTTACAGTTTTTACGTGTGTATAAAATATTTACCTTTGGTAATATTTACAGAAAATATTTACCTTTAGTAGTATTTACAGAAAATATTGGTTCAATGGTTACACTTCCGACAAAGATATTGGTTAAAGAAAATTCTTTAAAAAACGGCAACTCAAAGTGGCAATACACAAACATTTTTCGTAATGGCAGCTCCAGTGGCAGCTAAATTTTCATGCGAGTAGACATTTGACAGTGGCATGCCACTAAATGTCAAAACGATAAACAATGTTACTCTTTTCAAATTTAATGCAAATTATTGTAAATTTCTAATTATACCCTTCGTCATTCCGTTTGTAATTTCTACAATTTTCATTTCCGACCCCATAAAGTATATATTTTTTATGAATAGAGGAGTCGATTAAGCCCTTACCGTCTGTCCGTCTGTCCGTGTGTTTGTTAAAATCAACTCTTAGATGCAACCATATGTTCCTCAGATCTGTGTATGGTATCAATCTTTTGGAAATATCCGTGAATTAATAGCCATTTAAATTCAGCACAATCGTCATATAACTTTCTAAGATATGAGCAAATAAACACGACTGCCTGTGTTTTTTTCCCATATTTTAACCACCAAAATTAAAATTTTTCAGCCATAGAATAATTTATAGGTACCTATTGGTAAAGTTATATGCAAAATTTACAACGAAAATCAATTTTTTCAGCTTCTAGACAACCGAGAGAGTCAATATAGATATCATCAGAAAGGACTTGACTAGGCAATATAAGCACTATAAAAAAATAAATTAATAAATTTATATTTATATGGGCCAAATCTGGTATTTTAAAATGTAACTACTTGAACCCCCTCAATATGAATACAGTAAATTATAAAAAAAATTTAAATCCAAGATGGCGTCTAAAACAAAATGCGGATCAAATTTTTTTAACCCCATCAATATGGGTATTAAATTATAGGGTTAGACTAGTAGTATACAGTTAACTACGTAAAAATTTAAAATAAATGATGGAGTCGGAAATAACAAGGAAAAATGGCGTATAACATGAAATACATATAGGTTAAGCTACGATGAGGGATTACACCTATGAACATGATGGTGAAGGGTATTATAAGATTCGGCACGGACGAATATAGCACTCTTACTTGTCAAAGTTTTAACTTGTTAAATGTATTATTTCGATATATATTTTTTTAAATGCTCATTAAAAAAAGTAAATTTGTTAATTATTGACCATTAATATTATTAAAATAACACTAATAATAATAAATGTAAAACACTTCCGCAAAAATTCGCCTGTACGATGAACTCGGTAACTCTATCGAAACGAAACAAACAAAAGAGTAAATATGGTGGCAAAATTAAAACAAGAAGCAAATGTTCTGAAGTTTACGCTGTGACGACATTTTGAAAATGCACTCGCATGTGACTGTTAATATGACTGACTTTTTATAAGAATGTTTCGATATTAATCGGAGATATAAACAACAAGCAATTCCTTTTATTTACCTATTTCGTAGACAAAAATACATGTACAGATCAGCTCCTGAATTTTTTCTGTATTTACAAGACATGAAAAACATGAACTCTGGAATTATTTAGTCCGATTGATTGTTTAATAATAGTAAATTAATATTTAAAAAAATGTGTTGCATTTAAATAACTGTGTGAAGAGTAAACAGGATTAATATGGCACTCTTTAATATTTATAATGTCATCTTTAAAAAAATATCCTAGACTTATTGATCAGGTAATCTTTAATGCAACAACGAAGTCACTGTGTTGTCCTCGGTTAAACTCTAATTATAAAAGTAAAAGCAATTATTTTGCATATACGGAATTTTGCAGTAGAATTCCTCAACAGCTGGGCTTATAATATCACCAGTATTATTTCGTTTTGAAAACATTTTTAATACTAATAATTAATAAAAAATAGTTTCAGTCAGCCGTTTTCTTGACTTTAAATAAAAACACATTACTGAAAATAGAATTTGAAGCCAAACTCTCATCAGTTTTAAAAACTATATGTGCCTTAACACCTGAGAGCCGAAACTTATTTATGTAACCTTCAAGTAAACGGTAAAAAGTCTACATTATAAATTAGAACAACATAAAACAATAACACATATTTATTTTAAACATTTTTAAGAACGAAAATTAAAAGAAAAAAATTAATTGAAAAATAAAAACTAAATTTTTAAAACATACAATCATTTAGAAAAACCAAGGCATATTTATTCATCAGGTAATTGCAGTTCGGAGAGAATTTTTTTGTTTATATTTTTTATATATAAAGTTTGACATTTGAAATAAATTAGAAAAGAGAGAAAATTGTTTTTTATTTATGCATTTTGACAGCTGAAATTTAAAATAAGTGTTGAAAAAAATAATCAGCTGGCGAATCAAGAGTACCTGATGAATAAATATGCCTTGAGAAAAACGAAAAACCAATTTATCTATTTGATACTTGATTTTAAACAGATACAAAGCTTTAAAAACGAAATATACACTTATTTCTGTTTCTTCAACAAACATACAACTTTTTCGCATATTTAAAATTGGTTTGAAAAAAGTTTTTAAGTAAAATATGAAACTCACGTTCATAATTTTACAACCAATTTATCCTTTTAAAAGTCTGCAACTCTAAAAAGCAATTGTCCCTTTTGCCACTACGCACAGACAAAATCATTGAAAACTATTTAGAATTTTTTCTCAGGATAAAACCAAAATAATAAGTATAAAAAGTACATTTATTCTTTTTTTTTCTTATATTTTTAGTCCTTTTAAGAATTTTTTTCTATGAAAAATGTGTCGCCATACTTTTGTTAATTCACTTACAACATCTGGTATAAAAGAACTTAAGAACAAATAGTTGTTGTATTATAGTGATAGTTCGTCTGCAACAGACTGTATTGAGAAATGAATTAAAGATTTAAAAAAATGTTTTGGTTTTGGGTTTGTCTTTTAGCCACTAACAAAAGATTTTGTTGAAAAAGCAGTAAGTAAGAAGCAAGAGTAGACTTTTTGTAGTAAAAGAAATAAAGTTTCACTTAGTTGTAATATTAAAAAGATTTCAGAAATAACTTTAAGTACGTACATATTTTGTTTTTCTGTCAATATAAAAAATAAATGGAGATTAATTGTCCCATTAAAGTAGAACTTGTTGTAGCCGAAACTGCACTTAAATATGTTTTCTAATTACAAAAGTCTATCAGTTGAAATTTTTAGTTAAAATAAGCTGTGAAGCAATTTATTTCTAAAAATCTGAACTGATGTGTTTTGACTTGCACCAATCCTGCCACGCTCTGTTCCAACTAGTGCTAGTCCTTTTAAGGTCACTACAAATTTTTGACAGTTTACAAAAGAAAACGAAGTTAATAAATATCAAATAAAATATATAATTTTTTTAAGATTTGATTTTAAAACAAAAATTTACAGAATTTTGTTAACGGCCATTTTATGTGAAATTTGTTATTATACCCTTCACAGTGAGTGTAAGGTTACATATAGGTTTGTCATTCCGTGTGAAATTTCTACAATTTTCTGAAAGCTTATGAATAGGCGAATCGATTAAGCTCTATCAGTCTGTCATTCTTTCCGTGTGTATGTTGAAATCAACCTTTTAAAACCCTCCGACATTGCTTGGACCCGCTTGATGTATTAAAACATCAGAAATATTTGGGAGCAGATTGGTATTGAAAATCAAAACGACCACCTCGTTTTTTTCACAACAACAACATACATACACACAAACGTGGTATACTGCTTATAGTGAACGTGGCATCGAATCCCATCTAAGCCAACATTTTTTTTTTATTTTGTATACCCGCCACCAAAAAAATGGTGGGGGTATATTCATTTTGTCATTCCGTTTTTAACACATCGAAATATCCATTTTAGACCCCATAAAGTATATATATTCTGAATCGGGGTTTGATTTTATGACGATCTAGCTATATCCGTCCGTCTTTCCGTCAGTCCGTCTGTTGAAAGCACGATAGAGGTCGCACCGAAAAAGCTAGGGGACTCAAATTTTGCCAGAATCTTACTTATAGACAAGGTTTGTTTGGTATTGAAAATGGGCTACATCGGAATATTAGGAAGAGAGTTATAGCTCGCAAAGCAAGTGTAGGTCGAAAAAATCGTGTCCTTCGCACATCGAATAAAATTGAATTCTGTCTAGACGCATAAACGTAGAGTCATGAAACTTCGAATATATATTTATCGAGTAAAAAAAATATTTTTCCCTGAAAATCGCTTAAATCTATGAATTAGGAAAAGAGTTATAAATAAAAATGTATGAAAATTTATACCGCACAGTGTATATTTCAAATTTAAAACGTAATAAAACTGACAAAACTATATGTACGATTCTAAAATTTTGCAAACATAGCTTTTTGGTCAAAGTCTTCGTTATAACGGAAAATAGATGTGCCTCGCACACTTTTTTCCTTAAATTCACTTTTTTCCTCTTAAATTCATGTAAATTCTCTATGAATAAAGATTTTGGAATACTAAAGGACTATATTGAAATATCTAAGTTATGTTTATTAGCAGTAACTTTATTGACACGCGTATTTTAACGGCCACTTTCATTGAAGGACTAAATTTACGAAAACATTTTACTAGCATACCGAAGTTATAATGGGTGGTTTAATTTTAAGGGACTATTTTGATTTTGAATAAAATTATTATGAAATTATTATCATTTATTTTTATAACGAAAATATTTGTATGCTTCAATTATGTATGGAACAAAATATCGGCCAAATGGCCCCCCAACCTAGGCGGCACATCACGATCCGATAGTCCAAATTTTCAATGACACTGTTGATGCTCGATTGTTGGGCACAATGATGAGTCGAGGTTGCTTGCTCTTTTGCCACGTTATCGTGAAAAACAGCAATGTTTCCCATTCAACGAACTAAGATGGCATTCACAGATGTTTTCACATTTCATACAGACCTGCTTTGCAGACATTTAAATATTTTTTACAATTCTCACGATTGTGGACGAATTCGAACGATTATGTTGACTTAAAGAATCACGAAGTGCACGAAATGCATTTTGATTTCAACGCCCATTTTTATAAAAATCTTTAATATTTAAAAGCGTTGCTCGATTGCGTATCTTTCCACGGTTCAAATTGAGTTAGTCTGAGATTGAGAAATGTCAAATAAATTCCAAGAAAAAAGTTGAAGCTTAGGTGTGGTTCACCTTAAACATGGGCCCTTCAAATTTAACCACCCTCTACAAAGAATGTGATACATATTTTATTATAAAGAGATTATTCTATAGCGATTAACAAAATAATAAATATTGTGCTTTAAATGTACACAAAATTGGTGGTGGGTATAAAAGATTCGGCACAGCCGAATATAGTGCTCTTACTTGTTATTTTATAAATTATTTATAATTTTTTTTTTTATTTTTTTTTTAATTTTTTTTTTTATTTATATTTATTTTTTTTTTGTCAATTTATAATTTTAATATGGGATGTTTTTGATATGTATGTACGTATTTCATATGAGATGAATGGTGATACAAACTATTGTTATTGCATGACTACACGTTGTGAAGTGTATATAAGATTCGGCACTGTCGAATATAGCACTCTTACTTGTCTTTGTATTTGATTCAATTATAGACGGAATTAATAAAGTATTTTTTTTGTATTCAAAATTTCAATTAGATAATATTAATTAACTTTTAAGTATTATTTTAAGTAAAATATTTTTTTATCAGTATTTAATATTAAGATTTTAATTAAAACTTTTGTAGTTAGAACCAGTTAATCCGATCCCCATTTTCTAGATACGAATTTGTTCGCATTTTAGCCACCAAACCTAAGTTATTCTTAAATATTGTTCAACAACAATGTTAAGTTGTACTCACGGATTGCTATTACGTTACTGCCCTAGTATCGGATAGTTCATATATATGTGTATAATACTTTTCAAATACCCTTTACTACAAGTGTAAGAACTCTTTGAAATTATGGCAAAAGGTTTTAACTCAGAAACTGTATTTTTTTTTTATTAAATTAAAAACAAAATATGAATTTGTCTAAACTATTATCTAAAGACCAAATGATTACGATTGGAAGCTGTTATCCCAGACTTAAATGATTTATCCTTAACAAAAGAAAATTAAAATTAAGTAAAGACCAATCAAAAACTGAAACAGCAATAATTTTTTAATTAAAAAAATTTAAGTAGAGAACTGCCTTAAATATAAATTTTTTATATAAAATTACTACTTGCATTAAGCCGTAGGATTAACTCGCTCTGGTTATATTTAATTCCACACACTTTTGCTTGATGGTTGGTCGAACAATAAAACTTTTGCTTGTAGTAAATTGTTTTTTTCTTTCGTCCTTTTAGTAAATAAATTTTATCATTTATAACTTTGCTAAAATAACCGCCATTTAAAAGTTTATGACAATTTCTATAGTAATTCATGTTCAAAGACAAAGTAAAAATTTTTATTATTTGTTTGTTTCGAGCGCATTAAAACAACTAAAATGAAACCAAAATAAATAAATAATAAAACTACAACTACAAAGTAAGTGTATGAAATATTTTCGAATAAAAAACTTTTTCACAAATGTAATATTTTTATAAATTCAGCTTTTTTGCTTTCGTCTTTTGGGTAAATAATTGTTTTAAAATGACCTGAATATGTAAAAAATGTTTAAGAGGAGTAAAAGAGAGTCACACTAGCTTATAGGGAAGTAGTATCTACAACTATAACTATACATAGTAAAAAAGAAGGAAACAGAGTGGCGTATAAAGCCTTTTTTAAATGGATATTTGGTTTATGGAAATAGTTTTCCATCCAAACACATACACACACACACACATTTATGCCAACGTATAACAGCAGAAGCATAAAATCCTGCAGTAAATGTAATAAAACCAAATAATACAAAGAAATCACAAGCAAATAAAAAAATATTACGTATGTATAAGTGTACTGGATGAAAATACGAATGATCCTACAAGGATGAGAGGCAGCAGCAACGAAAAAAAAAGATAATGTTGTTTTTTAAGGATTAGATTCATATAAAATGAATGTTGTGGCTGAATATTCACAAATACATGTGTACGTATTTGAATACGTGTACGTATTAATGCATGTTATGGAAATGCTTGGCATTTGTTTGTTTTCTATATGAGACAAGCAATTTCAAAAATTATACAAGTGACCAACTATTTGTTCATTTGGCATTATGTAGGATTTATCTAATATTTCCTATAAGTTGCTGCTTAATTGATACCAATTATATGCCGAATACCATCATTATTTATGTTTTATATTCTTACTGCGCACTATAGGAAATTTACACCCTTCGTTTGGCCAAAAGATAAAAATTTAAATTTTTGCGAAGTTTATTTTTTTTTTTTTGCTTTAATTTGATAAAAAAATTAAACAACATTGCTTTTTAAATTTTTCAAAAAAAATTAATTTCTGTTACTCTAACAGTTGTTTTGATTAAGATTCTAAACCAGTTATCAGAAAACATTTGCGACATTTTCTAATAAAAGTTTTCGTAACTAAAATTTATATTTTTGAAAAATTAAAAAATGGAAAACAAGGCCGTAGGTAAATACTTTTACATCCTATACCAAGGTGTTGGTAAACACATCTATACAATCGATTAAACTTGAAAAATTAAAGTGACCTTAATATGAACTAATGGAATTATGAATTAGAATTTTATATAAACTTAAAAAAATTATAACACATGTTAGACATAATAAATATCATAATAGTTATCTAGAACAATCAATTATCTTCCAAATTTAATATATTTCATCTGCGATTTTTTTGCGAGCTTAAAAAAAATATATGACTACTGCGTGCCAAACTCAGAATTATTCAATATACACTACACAACAAAATTGACAAAACAGCCGCTATTTACGCCCATTTCTTGTCATACATTTCTGAGAGTGATTGTTCCGAAAACTTTAAACAGTATTTAAAAGAGCATTCACGATAATTTTTTTAAAATTGTGGCGTAACAGTTCCAGAAATTTTAAAGTTTTTAAAAAACTATTTTTTTTTTCAAATAATTTGTCGGATGTTTAATCGAGCATTGAATACATCAGATGTACTCGTTTCCAGCATTTCGTTAAACAAACGCATCAAGCCCAAAAGAAATTAAAGCTTCCACCAGAAGTGATCGAATTACTGAGATCAGAGGAGCAAAATTCTGTAAAAAATTCTCAAACACACGAAGAAAATGCCGAAAGCAAAGATAAAGAAATGGAGAGAGGTGGCAATTTGAACCCATGTATATTACATGCATTTAGTTTAGTTGAGTTGACTGTTGGGAACTCAAAAATCAAGTGACTCGAAATAAAAATGACTTTGTTTGTTACTTCACTAAATTGTCAAATTCAAAAGGTAAATGTACACTCGAAAAATTTTTCAGAAAAAAAACAGATTAAAAAATCTTGGATGCCGGTACCTATAACCCGTAACCCTTCTTAGAACTAATTATTTGTTAATTTTTTAGTTAAATTTACATATGTTTCTTTCTGAGTGTATGAAAAACTTTTTCGAGCACTCCCTCCCTCTTAAGTGTTCACCAAAAGTTAAATACAAAAAATCGTTCAAATTATTATTATTAATTTTGGCCAAAAAATGATGGACAATTTTCTATAGTGTTGCGGTACAAATAGTGAACACGATTTAATATTAAAATAACTGTTTACAAAAGTATACGCAAAAATAAAACATGACTGAAGGGGTAAAAAATTATTAGCAACATATTATGATCGGACTGCATATTTAGGTTGAAACATATAGTAGTAAATTCCATTCTCTCTCACCTATGTTAGATAATATGTATATCAAATTCTATTTTTTACTCACAAGAACAGATGACACTTTCAACAACACTGAAATACCGATCAAAGAGTGCTGATGATGATGCCGTAGCTGGATTCAAAATTGAATTCCTCTCGGCTAGTGTCATTATATTCTTTTGTTATTAAAAATAAAATTTTATTTCTTTATAAGTAAAAAAGCTTTACAACTTGAAGGCCAACATTAGAATCTAATAAAAGTATTAAGAATTAAAACATAAATATAAAGTTATAAGATCATTAAAATATTAAGCAATTACATAATTTGTGGTCATCATATAATCTCACCTAATAATAACAACTTAATTAAAAACAATTAAAATCTAATATTTTATGTACTCAATCATATTATTTTTGAGAACCGATTTAACATTTTCATTTGAAAGTAAAAAATAAAAAAACAAATATCAATAAAGCATTTGCTTATAGTGAAGATATCGGTGTATAAAACCATGTCTCTAATTTGTTTGCTATAACTAAAAAAAAAATTCTGAGAACATAATACGACCGTCGTAATCAGGTCGTAAAAATTTTTTTTCTCTAATATTCAAAATTTTTCGTAGTAAATTTGAGGAAGATTTTTAGAATAAATGAATACTGGGATCAGTTTCTAACTTCTGTAAAATCTTTTTTCCAAAATAACTATTTTTTTACAGTAAAGGCAGTTGGTTCCATCAAGGACTTATGACCAGAAAGTCCATTCATTTTTCGAATAGTAAACGTATCTTATCGTTATGTCATTTGGAATATAAAAAAAACAAAAATCCCAAACGGAAGCAACAGGAGCTATACGAGTATGGAAGTAGCTTTAGCAATCAAATGGAGGAACAATACCACAACATTTGCCTTAACCTGTGGTTATACATAAACGTTTGAAATTTTTTCATTCTATAGTTTTCTTGTTCCTTCTTTTTTATGAAAAAAAAAAATTCATAATAATCCTTGGTAAAGAGGAAAGTAAGAAATATGTGAAAAAAATAATCATGTTTGGTGCACCTGCAGTAGTTGCAACCGAACTGGGCACAGGCAATAGTAACAAGTGAGTAGCATTAAAAAAATACTAAAAGAAAAGCGACAACAAAACTATGAATGGAACGCTTAAAAAATCATTTCAGTAAAGGAGACAGAAATACAGATGAACCAAATACTCACACACACACACACATACTTAAACCAGCTAAAAGAAAAATTCATAAAAAAAAATGTAATAATAATAGTCATAATAAAAAATAAAAAAAAACTTTACATTATTATAGGTACAAGTTTGTAATGTTGCAGGAAAGCATAGCAATAGAAAAAGGTGCAAAACAAAACCTAAAAGGACAATGACCAAACAATTTATGGCTTCTCGCGTTACTAAAAGGTGGCACTAAAATACTTAATACAAACATTATAGCAAGAGAATATCTAAAGAATAATGACATAATATAGCAGGGCTACGAATAAAATTGTTAATAGAAGAATACATTCATGGGTGGCCCTTAAAAATGTTTGAAACCAAATGGACATCAACAAAAACAACAGCACCACAAGTAGTGGCAATAATAATAAAAGACGGAATTGTTTGAAAGTGACTACTTACTGTTCGTTACTGATATCTTTAGTTACGACTGCGATAAAGGATGGTGACATTGTTAAAAGGCATTGTCATATAAACGTTAAGGGAAAAAAATTTTTGTTCTAATTGTGAAACCATTTTTTGTTATTGCATGACCAAACGAAGTTTAATTCATTTATTAAATACAGGTGCAAGCGTTTAAGGTATTTCGGTAAATGGAAGAAAAGAAACCTTTCTAATTAATCCATTAACTTATTTTTTTTTTTAATTCTTGATTTAATTGTTTGTTATCTTAATTTCGTTTCTATTGTCTACTGAAAGTAGCCATTCGAAGATAAATAAAAAAAATTAAATGTTTTTTGTGTTCACATCTATAACGATTTTTTATAATTTTTTTTTAATTTTGCTTTAATAAAAGATGCTGCATTATGTTTTGGCTCTTATTAAAATGTCCACTAGCAAGAAAATAATTTTATGTACCGAAAATATTTACACACCTACAAACTTATATACATGATATCTTTATTTATTATAAGTTATTTACACAATACGATTCACGCCACTAATATTAATCTTGTGAAAATAAAAAATTTACTTAGACCGACTTAATTAATTTGAATAAACAATTCTTTAAAATTAAAACTAAAAAAATATATGGTTTAAATATATAAACATTTTAAATGTAACAGAAGCAATCGTAATTTCTTTTGTTAATTTTTTTCGCATCCAACAATGATAAAAATGCTCTCTCGTGCGAAATTGTCATTTCTCAATTTCAGACAAACTTAACTTGAACCATGAAAAGATACACGAATCCACACGTTCAAATCAAAATGTATTTCGTGCACTTTGTGATTCTTTTGGTCAACTCAATCGTTCAAATTCGTCAACAATCGGGAGAATTGTGAAAAATATTTAAATTTCAGCAAAGCAGGTCTGTATGAAACGTGAAAACATCTGTGAATGCCTTCTTAGTTCGTTGAACGGAAAACATTGCTGTTTTTCGCGATAGTGTGCCAAAAGAGCAGTCAACCTCGACTTACCATCGTGTCCAACAAGTGAACATCAACATTGTCATTGAAAACTTGGACCATCGGATGGCGGATGACCATTGTGGCGGCCATTTGGCCGATATTTTATTCCATACATAATTGAACCACACCAGTATTATCATAATTAAAGGAAATTACAATAATTTGTGGTTTATTCAAAATCAACATCGGCCCTTAAAATTTTACCACCCTTTATATACTGTCATACATTAACACGCAAATTCTGAAATCCCTAAATAGCTTAATTACATAGTTTCAAAAACCTCACGAAAAGGAACCTCCAGTACATTATTTGTAGTTTCGACCAACATGGAATTTAAATTTTTTATCATATTGTAATCGGTAGTTAAGCACTATTAATTGAGAAGTATATTGATTGGATTTCAAACCAGAATTAATTTTCGAGGCTGTGGCTTCCTATTCGGTGTCACTGACCTGCCCAAAAAATATTTAGATATATTTAAAAAATATTAACTTTTCGAAACAATTCCAATTTTCATAATTTGCCGATATGTAACCAATTTTTCGAAATATTTTTGTGTTATTCGGTGATAATATTTAATTTCAATTACTATTCATTTCCAAACATTCCCAAAAGATTGATACCAAAAAATGTTACCCTTAACTGACATGCGGATAGACGGATATTACGTAATCGTCTTCAGGAGCTTTCAGAAAATATATACTTTGTGAAGTCGAAAATACTGTAGAGACTACATCATGGGTGGAGGCTTTAAAAAACCCTAAATATAGTATGCATATACATGTACGAGTAACTATGATATTTCAAATGGCTGCATTGGTTTTCCGAGAAAATTTCTCTAAATGAGTGAACCGTTCTGCTGAAAACTAACCATAAAAAAATAATTTATTTTTTAAACACAAATGCTTATCACCACTAACTGTTCCACTAATAGTTTTGTAAACTTCTAAGGGGTTGAACAAAAAGTGGACAGCTATTATCAGTAGTGCTTTTATTTTATTATTATACGTTTGACAAGAAAAATATAAAATATGTAGTTTATAGACATAAAAAAGAACATACATATATATGTATGTATATACTGTCACACATTAACACACAAATTCTTAAATCCCTAAATAGCTTAATTAGTTTAAAAAGTCTCACGAAAATGAACCGCCAGTATTTTTTCTTTGTCGGCATTTGTGTCTTTGTTCTTTGACAAGTAAGTTTTTTGTTTGAAGTTAATTCTGTTATATGTATGTATGGTATGTTTGTTTGTAATTTTTTTCTACATTTTACTTTTAAATAGGGTTACCTCGAATAAAAAAATAATTGGTGGGGTTTTAAAATATTTTACTGAATGGTTAAGGCAGCTTTTGACATTGACAAAACTAATTGTCATTTAAAGTAGTTCCAAATTCATTTTAAGGGAAAATAAAATATTATTTTTAGACCTTATTTAATAATCGCATATTTAAAATACCAATATAGTGAAAACCCCTTATAGGGGACACTGTCTTTAGCGAACACCTTATTTTAATGGACAAAAGCTCTAAAACGTAGCACCAAATAATTAATTTCATGTGAATTAACCTTCCATTGGTCGAAGCTCCCTTACGTTCAAACCATTATCCATAGAGAAATTATATGAATTTGAGTTAAAGTGTTATATGGGAGGTGGGCGTGTTGCCTTAATTTTTTGTTATTGCAAGTCTTTTAAACAAAAGCAATTTATGCAAAATGAAATCATACATCTGATTTTTTCAGTTTTATTATGTTTTTAACTTTCAGTATACACTTTTTACTCAGGAAATTTAAAATTTTTTTTTAAATTTCATCGCTCTACGTTAATGCGTTTAGACACAATTGCATATTATTCAATATTGGAAGGACATGGTTTTTTTGACCTACTCTTGCATTACGAGCTATAAGTCTCTTCAAAATATTCCGATTTAGACCATTTTCAAGTCCAAACAAGCCTTGTGTAAAACAAATATTCTGGCAAAATTGAAGCCCCCTAGCTTTTTCAGTCCGACCTCTTTAGTGCTTTCAACGGACGGACAGACAGATGGACACAGCTAGATAAAATGAAACCAGGACTCAGAAAATATATACCTTATGGGTCTTAAATGTGTATTTCGATGTGTTGCAAACGGAATATACCTCCACCATTTTTTTGGTGGCGGACACCTCCCAATAATGGACAAATTTAAGACAACTGCAGCAGTCCACTATAGAAACTTTTCACTGTTAATGTTTAAAAATAAAATAACATTAATTTCTTATACGTGACAGGATGCAACGATAAAAAGCGTGACAGTAACGTTAAAAAATAGAATGTTTGGTAACACTTTTTCTCAACCTACCGCAGCGAAAATCGTTTTATTCCAAATAAATGAAATTAATTGAATTTAGTGAACATAAAAAATTTTATATCAAACAAGATGGGTAAGTAAAGCAAAAGAAAAAATTTTAATATTTAATCTGATTTTCACAATTTAAATGTGGCGCTCGATCACTAGTACTTGTTCGGCTTCTGTGCGGTTTTGTGTTGCCTTTTCATAAAAATTTGCTTTTCAACAAAAGAACAAGTTACATAAACACGCACCACCAGCACCATGCAACCATGACCATGAAACCAAGAACATGTGAGGAACAAACAAATTATTTTAAATTACCTCTAATAAGATTGAAATCTGCTTGGCATATCTTGTCGTAGATAAGTTAAACTTTATTTAAATTATATCATTATTTAAAGATATTTTGAACAATTTTTCTTTTCATTCAAAGTGTTTTTAAAGATATGGTCGGGGGATAAAGATGAGATAAAACAGGTTGCAAATGACTGCCACTTTGTTCTATAATATATTTGTTCCATTTAAAATATTTATTAATGAGAGTTTACTCTATTAATGTAAAACACAAAATAGAAAATATTTGATTTATTCCAAGAGCCAAACCTAAACAAGAGCGGCCAAAGTTGTGCTTAGCACTAACTAACGCTTAACTGACACACTTAAACAATAACGTCAACGTTGTATAATCAACAATTATTGTCACTTATAAAATTAAACAAAACCCAATTAATAGAAATATAAAGAATAATAAATAAAAAATAATATGGCATTATGTTCAATAATTACAAATACAAAAAAAAAACAACAACAGTTGTACTGCAGCCAACTTTAATATCTAACGCTCTGTGCAAATTGGGTTTTCCAATTAAAAAGCGTTGTCGCATCGGTATTTCGATTTGCTTCATAAAAACTAAATGGTCATGCCAATTTTTGATAACTTAAAAACGCCTGCTTCTTTTGTTTAGGTTTAGCTGAACGAATCGTTTTGAAACAAATTTTAGTGTTCTTGAAATTACTTTTTAAAACTGTCAGAATTAAAATTTGTGCAATTGGTTCAGTTTGAAAAAGCTTCCGTGTGCTACTTTGGTTTTGCGGTCGACACAATCGTATATCTGGGCGTCTAATTCAATTATTCTTGAATCATTTAATGAATACCGAAAAAGCAATTGCACCTGTAGATCATATTACTGAGAGATGTCGAAATATGTCAATTCGCCAGAGCTAGTTCATCCTCTTATTAAAAATATTTATGCCTACAAAACTATCAAAGAACAAAATGTGAATGAGCATTGTTTGATCCGTACCTGCGTAAATGGGTTCAAAAAATCTCACTGTTTAAATTCAAATTTTTTTTCAACGATGAGTTTAATTTTTGTCCCAATGTCAATAACCAAATTTAATAAAATGGTAAATTCTCCACTTCTAGCAGGTGCATAAAGAAATTTATGTAAAATACGTTTTATAGGCAGGAAGAACTTAACTTTCAGTGATCACAAGAACTTTAAAATTAAGGTTAAAATTAATATTCCAGTCAAGGACCAGCTCTATGTAACCATGATACCAATTTTTTGGGGTCATTATGAAATGAAATGTTTACAGAAAACATATTTTGTATTCCAGGGTGACATTTTAGGATTTATTTAATTATTTATTTATAGACTGGTATTTTTTTAATTAACTGAAACAAAAATACACTTTTTGTTTATCGAATTTTGAAATAGAAATTTCTAAAATGTAATTTTAAATTTTTGAAATATAAAGAGAATTTTCTGAAATATTATTTAAAATTTTTAAATTGTAATTAGATAAATTTTATTGAAATAAAATTTTATTTTATGTTCGGCAAATGTTAAAAACACCAAAAAAATTTCATAAATACAACAAACAAATTTTTTTAATACAAACACAAATTTCTGAAATACAAATAGATAGTTCTGAAATACAATTGGAAACTTTTTAAATACAAACAGAAATTTCTGAAATATGGTTTGAAAATTCTGAAATACAATTGGAAAGATCTGAAATATAAACAGTAATTTGTTTTGACGCCAGACACTCGCAGACTGCATGTGCTGCCGTCTCGGCATCCTCCAGGCACATTCTACAAATATCATCATCTACGATCGGCATCCTCTTCAGAAGTTCCCATGTCTTGTATTTAACGCAGTGATCCAGCTCATCGTACTCCGATTAAAGCCGAGTATCTTTACTGGCTCCCTGAACACCATACGAGCCTTTCTACACGTGGTCCCTCTATCCACCTTCGCAAGTTCATAGAGTTCACCCATTGAAAGATCTTCGCCGCACAAACCCATTGCCCAGAGCAGTTCTGGGTTCCGGTCCGCAGAATGCAGCCTAAGACCCCGTCTTCGCAAGTTCGTCAGCAGCCTCATTCCCAGCTATGCCCACCTGTCCCTTAACCCACATCATCGTTATCTTTTTTGTAGAGGCACACCTATTGAGCTTTAGAACACACTTAAGCACCAAAGAGGAGTTCACATTTATCCGCTGCATACGTTTTATAACCGACTGGTTGTCAAGTGCAATAAGAATTTTCCTCCCATACACTCGACATTCCAACAGGTGGTCCAACGCATGCAGCAAACCAAGCATTTCTGCCTGATAGACCGACACGTACTCCCCCAGACTCAGGGTGCAGGATAAGTCCAACTCAGATGAGTACACACCAGCACCTGCCCTACCGTCCATAAAGGACCCATCAGTAAAGATACTGATGTCATTGTGCATGAATCCATCCGCTATGAGCGTGTGATGTAGCCTTTCGACCACTTTTACCCGACTCATGCGCTCCATCGGCATCTGAGTCTCCCTAACCTCTTTATCCACGAGGTCCAGGATTCTCCTATGCCCCAAAACCGATCCAAAGCGATACCACATGCCATCGCTTCGCATACGAATCGCCGATCTTGCCGCCGTCTCCCTTACAAATTAGTCCAACGGCAGCAATCCAAGCTTGCGTTGGTGTGGTACGTATCGCGCCACATATACCAATGAAAGAAATTGAATTCAGAAATTGTAGGCCTTTAACTTTCAAATTTTATTTTTTCTTTTTACTATTAGTTGGACCAAAGTTTACTAGCACAGTCGTTTTTTTCTGCTATTGTTTTGGTTTAACCGTTTCTAAATTAAATTTTAATCATTTTAAGAATAATTAAAAAATCATTCCGAGGGGAATGCATTGATGCCATTTCTATTATGATTTCTATCTATATCCATCCTTCAGCTGGAATTCTTAAGAGCAATGAGCGAACAATGAATTCCTGAATTTCATAAACTCGGTATCAAGGTCCTTAGAATAGGTATTTTTATGACTTTATTATTATTATTATTTTTTTTTTCTTGAGATAAATCTTTTTACGCCAAGCTTTTACTTGAATTTTTTGAATTTATAGTGAATCATTTTTAGTTTGGCCCAATTTATTTTATTCTATTTTTTTAGTTTCCCAAAACATTTTCTAAAATATTCTTGAAATGATTACAATTTAATTTAATGAAGCAAAAGTTTTAGAAATAAATTCAATTTAATAGAATAAATGAACTTGAGCCAGAATAAAAATGATTTACAAAATAAAAAATTAATCAGAGTTTCACAGAAAAACATACATTTGCTTTTAAACTATATGACCAGATTATATTTTGAAACCAATGTACTTATGTGAATAATTTTGACTGACTCTGTTTATAAAAATCTAAAAAAAATCTGTGTCTCAGTATATATCAGTATATATCGTATAACCGTATAACCATAAAAAAGTAGTAAAAGAAAATCCCATGTTTAAACTTTTTTTATTTTAAATATCAGTAACTAAATTAATACTTTTTTTATATCATTTATCATGCCCCCAGTATTAAGTTGTTTCATCCTTCACTCTCAATTTCTATCAAAGAAACTCATAAAAAAAAGAATTTGACAAATAAATACAATACGTTTGAGAATTAGGACTATATAAGCGTACAAAAAAATAAAAACAAAATAATAAGAAAAAGTAATAAATTCATAATCTCTTTTATCATCAAAAAAATTATACTGGCACGCATTTTCATTTTAGATCCATTTTTATTGTTTATTATATCAGGAATAAAACAAAATATTTCGCATATGAAAAAATGTTTTCCGCTCAATTTGATAGCCACGACATGACAGCTTTACTTAAATATTGACGTAATTATTCACATTTATTGCACGAATACCATTAACTTTATGTCAACTACTTAATCATCTTTCTGTCGTTCGCTCTTTGTACGTTTTTTGGGCTTAAGAAATTGTTTCTCTTTTACTTGTATTTTTACCGACGCTACCATTACTTACTGCTGCTGCTGCTGCTATCGCTGTTATTGTCCTTTTTCATATTTTTTATGTTAATATTTTATCTTGCGCTGGGTTTTGGTTAAATTTCTGAAGTTGGTGTGACTTTTGCTGTGCGGCTGCTGTTTATGCCTTCATTCATTTGGCTCGATTTATTTAAGCAATGGGGCAGTCATACTGCCCCCGGGAGCATTGTGTAATTAGAGAGATTTATGCATTCATTAATCGGCTAAGTTGGAATATTAGTTTTATATGTGCATGACTTTGGTAGGAGTATAATTTTAGCATCTTTTGCTCCCTTTTCTTTTTTTTTTGTTTTATTTGTTACTTGTTGTAGTTAATTACAAGTAACTAAAAAAAATGTCTGCATTGAAAAGCAGGAGTGGAAATTTTTATTCAAAGTTTTTGTAATCACAGTGTTGCTAGCAATTATATGTGGAATGTAAGCTGACATTGTGTATATTGATTTGTAATTACTCCTCATTTGTGAAGAAAAAGTAATGTGTTATTTATTAGGAAAAAATTAATAACAACTGGAAATCCTTAACATATATGCGCGTTGGAACTTTGGAGTTTAACTATGCTAAAGGGTCCGGTTTGTAATATGTCAGTGTTTTCAAGTTGGAAAAAAATAGTTTGCCTTTAAAATGTACCTTTAGTAATCTTATAGTGTTTAGTATGTTTTCCTTATCTTATAGTTGCAAAGGAAACACATTTTTGTAGTATAGTGAAATGATTTTGAAGTCTTACTTAAATTGGTATAATAAATAAATATTTGCGGACCGTTCATTAGGTCGGAGAATTTTTGAACTTTCCTTATATACAATTTAAAGTCAATACTGGAGCCATCAAATACTCTTTGAGTAGAAAAATTTCTAAGTCTTGTTATTTAACAACTATTCATGTACGCAAATATTTACCTTAAGATCGAAATTTGAATGTCGTACTTTATTTTACGTTATAGCGTCGAAAAGGTTATTACTGTATCAATTTACAATTTACAGCTGATATATTTTCTACTTTACTTACGTTTTTCTTAAAACTAACACCATTTTAGTTTTTAGTTTCTGCTTCTATTACGAAGTTGCTTGTTACACTGACTCTCACTTTATAAGCATAATAGAGAAAATCAGCTTTATTCTGCCTCGCGAAAGCGAAATCTCTATCGTTAAAACTTAACAAAAATTTTCGAGATTTTTGGCTAATATTTGAAATATTTCTTAGAGTTTTAGAGGTATAGATTTAGCTTGAAGGAATAAGAATAGGAGAAAGGGCCTGAGGGTGTTATTAGATCTATTAACTGGACATTACAATCTCAGATACCATTCAAGTTAAACTTGCCGGTCAAATGTAGTGACGTGCCGGTTTTGCGACATGGATGATGGGACCCCGGAGCATGTCTCTGCAACTGCACGGCACTCTGCACAAGATTTCTAGAGTCTAGTGTTATTACGCCAATTAGCATTTCGAATTCTTTCCCTGATAGTGTATTGGCCTTGACCTATAGGCAAGCTAGTGGCTGCACAAAACACCTATTGTTGGTAGCGGTGCTTATGCGCAATAGTAATATATTTTAACGCTTATAACTTTCAAAAGGCTGAAGCAATTTTATTAGAATACATCTAACTTTCCAATGGTATATTGTATCGAAAAATCGTTTGATAACTAGAGCACAAAATTCTTCTTAACTGTTTTCCTTTTTATCTTTTGATTATTATTTTCAATATCGAGAGTTCTTATAATAATTAAAAAAGTTTCGGTAAAGCATGTTTTAAGAAAAAGAAAAAACACACAAATGTGGTGTTGGCCGAGCGGAAAGTAAAAGAGATTTGGCTCTGTGATTTAAAATTTTAAGTATCTGTTACAAATTTTCATCTCAGCCACCATATTCATTTAACACAGCCACACATTAACTAATAACCCAAAGAAAATGCTTGGCGTAAAAAGATTAATCTCAAATAAAATAAAATTCATAAAAATATCTATTTTGATGTCCTTGAGGAACTCTTTTATTTCACTGCACTAAAATATTGGAGAATCGTTAACAGAGCAAGAGAAGAAATTTTTTTCTTTTTGCAAAATATTTATCCATAACAGTTTTTAATTTTAAAAGCCCTCTTCTTATTGCACCGTCCTCGTAGACGATGATTTTAAAATCCCTATTCGGGGTACAAAATACATGCAAAAGCAATTTGAACTCCACAACTCACTGTGCAGCATTTAGTTTGTTAGAATGAAAGAAAGATGGTGTCATGCTTAACTAAGCATTGATTAAATCTTTTGTTACCTGTTTTTACTGTCGCATATTTATTTTCGTTATGCTTTTGTTTTTTCACTCTGCTTGTCCACATACCAACATCAAACAGGAACCAAAACATTTAAAACCAACACATCGTCAGTACCTTGGAATCTAAGGCCAAAATGTTTTTTTGTTTTGTTTTTGTTAATTGTATTGCCAACAACTCACTTCGTGTTTGCGACTTTGGATTAAATCAAGAGTGAGAGATAGAGAGGACTACAAAATGGTAATAAATAAAATAAAACATTGGTAATTCACAGGAGATTAATGCTAGACATTTGTAAATTCAAGGAGATGCCATCAGAGAGTTGCACGCTAAATTAAAGCGTTGAACATTAATTTTACTTTCGTTAACATGTAAAAGAATTAACAGAAAAAAAATGTAGCAATATTTTTACAGATCGGTAAGGCATGATTACATTGACAAAAAGAAGCTTTATGCTAACAGTCCAACTACTGTTTGTAATGAATTTTTAATGAGGGTGGATTGCTGTTGATAATCCTTGTCGGTTGCACTACTTCGGTGGTGTTTATCAAATCTGTCGTTCCCAATTTAGCTACGGGTGCAAGCATAAAAGGTAGTTAAAAGTAGGTCTTTAACGAAGAGTCAAAAAAATTTTGTTGGCCAAAATATGCGAAAATCTGCATGAGATGTTAAGTCAGTTACTTCGTCCTTTTTACTTACATTTAAATTCTGTTTTGCCTTGAATCTATTTCTTCTTCTCGAACCAGTAAACGGTTACAAAACTAACATCACTATGGATAAATTCAAAGATACAATACTTTTGAACTGCTGCTATAAATTCTCGAAAAAGAAAGCAAAATCAAGGAGTAAAATAAAAATAAATTGCAGCATTTAACAAACCTTTGTAATAATAATTTTTTTATTTTTAACGTTCACCATTTATTAATTAATCTCTGTTCGAAACAAATCAACATTATTCAAACGAACATATCCCAATGTCATTAAGGTAGATTCTAAAGGTTTATCTTTGCTGCTGCTCTATAGTATTTATCTAACGATTTTATGCTTAAAAATTTAACTAAATGTAAAAATCATGAATATTATTAATTCAAAAGATATACATAATGCAGAAATGTAGACAAAATTCGAGAAGAAGCAGATGGATTCCTATCAAATATATGCCTTAATACCTTGTGCCTTAATGGTTTAGAAAACATATGTTATATACTCGTTTATAAAAGCATATGTACACATACATATTTACACTTTTCTATATATGAATACGTGATTGTAGTATGTTCTTAGTAGCTTTCCGGCAAAACTGAAACTCATTAGGACAACAACTTTACTCATTATAAGTTCAAAGTTTTTTTTGTTTTGTTTTTATATGCTACTAGCCAAACCCGGCGCGCGTTGCTACGCCCCTTAATGAATTGAAATGCATTCTGAATTTTAATTGAATATCAAGTGCAAAAACCTAAATATTATAATTTTTTTTATGGGCGTGGCATTGCCCACTTTTCTAATCACGAAATTGTAAAGTCATAACAGCTCAATATGTGTGCAAAGTTCCAGAATAATCGGTCCAGTGCAAGTACCTCAAAATGATACCTATTTTTTATGGGCATAGCACTGCCCACTTTTCTAATCACGAAATTATTTAGTCATGACAGCTCGATATGTGTGCAAAGTTTCAGAAAAATCGGTCTGGTGCAAGTACATCAAAATTATAACCTTTTTCTATGGGCGTGGCCCTGCCCACTTTTCTAATCACAAAATTATATGGTTATGACAGCTTAGTATGTTTGCAAAGTTTCAAAAAAATCGGTCAAGTGCAAGTACCTCGAAATTGAAACTTTTTTAGGGGCGTGGCCCCGCCCACTTTTCTAAACACGAAATTATATGGTTATGACAGCTTAGTAAGTGTGTAAAGTTTCAGAAAAATCGGTCCAGTGCCAGTACCTCGAAATTGAAACTTTTTTAGGGGCGTGGCCCCGCCCACTTTTCTTATCACAAAATTATTTAGTCATGACAGCTCGATATGTGTGCAAAGTTTCAGAAAAATCGGTCAAGTGCAAGTAGCTAAAACTGATAACTAATTTTTATGGGCGTCGCCCCGCCCACTTTTTTCCACCCATAAACACTCCCTGGTATGTGTACAACAACTTGCCAAAAATTTAGTCCGATCGGTTTTACAGTTTCGGAGTCTATAACTAACACACACACACACACACACACAGAGTTTCACTCTTATATATATATACTAGCCAAACCCGGCGCGCGTCGCTACGCCCCTTAATGAATCGAAATGCATTCTGAATTTTAATTTAATATCAAGTGCAAAAACCTAAAAATTATAATTTTTTTATGAACGTGGCATTGCCCACTTTTCTAATCACGAAATTGTAAAGTCATAACAGCTCAATATGTGTGCAAAGTTTCAGAAGAATCGGTCCAGTGAAAGTACCTCAAAATGATACCTTTTTTTATGGGCGTGGCAGTGCCCACTTTTCTAATCACGAAATTATTTAGTCATGACAGCTCGATATGTGTGCAAAGTTTCAGAAAAATCGGTCTGGTGCAAGTACCTCAAAATTATAACCTTTTTTTATGGGCGTGGCCCTGCCCACTTTTCTAATCACGAAATTGTAAAGTCACAACAGCTCGATATGTGTGCAAAGTTTCAGAATAATCGGTCTGGGGCAAGTACCTCAAATATATAACCTTTTTCTATGGGCGTGGCCCTGCCCACTTTTCTAATCAGAAAATTATATGGTTATGACAGCTTAGTATGTGTGCAAAGTTTCAGAAAAATCGGTCAAGTGCAAGTACCTCAAAATTAAAACTTTTTTAGGGGCGTGGCCCCGCCCACTTTTCTTATCTCGAAATTATTTAGTCATGACAGCTCAATATGTGTGCAAAGTTTCAGAAAAATTGGTCAAGTGCAAGTAGCTCAAACTGATAACTAATTTTTATGGGCGTGGCCCCGCCCATTTTTTTCCACCCATAAACACTCCCTGGTATGTGTACAACAACTTGCCAAAGTTTGAGTCCGATCGGTTTTACAGTTTCGGAGTCTATAGCCAACACACACACACACACAGAGTTTCACTTTTATATATATAGATATGTTATTTATGTTAAAGTTGGTTATATGACGTTGATGGTATGCAGTTGCTCTTGCAAGCTCCTCACAAATACGATTTCTATTAAACCTTTTTTGGACTTCTTTTTTTAACATTTCCCTTATGTGTATTTCGTATTTTGGTGGCAAAAATATCTCATCCACATGACTACGAATGTGTTTTACATTGTCACGCTACGTAGATAACTAAGCCTAGTTGTGTTGCAAAGTTTTAGGGTGACATTTTTTGAGAAAAATTTTCTTCTTAAGAAAAAATTTAAATAAATTTCTACACTTAAATGGACGTAAATTATTTTAAACACTGATATTTTTAAATAGTTTTTAATTAATTCTTAACCTCAATTTACTTTTATAATTAAAAAAAATATTTAGATTAAGCAGGAATACCTCGATGAAATTCAGATTACCCAGGTGCTTATAATTAAAACGTCCAGCTTTATTCCCCATTCAATTTAATTCATCTAATAAGAACTAAGAACATAGAAAGAATAATAAAGTTCTAAATCCAAGAATTAACTTCTTATGTTTAGCCGCAATCATGCTTAAAAATTCAAGTCTGGTTCTGGTTTTCTTAAAACAAGTACAAAACGGACTTGTTTTACAGAACGAATTACAAAAACTACAAAAATTAGAATTAGCTTCTTAAATTAAGTCTAAATAATAAACAATAAACTTATATTTTTTAGACACTTGCTTAGATGAACACACTATTTTCAGTCTCAAGAATGCTTTTTTATTTATAATTCTCATTTTGTTTATCATACTTTAGCTATAAGTAAGAATGTTTTCGACAATAACGATTAAGCAGTTTGCGAGTTAACTCACGTTTCATACTTTGTCCAATATTTTTCTTATTTTAAGTTTAAATAAAACGTATCACTGAATAAATGTCGAAGCGAAAGTAATGAAAATACTGTACTATGCAACGATCAAACCATGTTACAAGTTCTTGAAACAAACGTATTTTTTTATTAATTCAATCTCGTTTATACTTGAATAAGTAAATCACAATAAAAGTAAAAAGCCATATTTGGCGTTGTATGCGGTATAGGGTTAAATAAAACGTATCGCTGAATAAATGTCGAAGCGAAAGTAATGAAAATACTTGACTATGCAACCATCAAACCATGTTACAAGTTCTTGAAACAAACGTATTTTTTGATTAATTCAATCTCGTTTATACTTGAATAAGTATTGATCTAAGCCTATGTTTAGTACGGTTTAGGGCTTAAATCTAATGATAATAGTAATTTTTAATTTCAAACATTTTTCATCTTAACTATTCCTAAAATTAAGGAATTCGTACTAGACACATTCATTCTAAAATCAAGAATTTTGTACTTGATTTAAGAAAATCCGTACTTACCTTACTTCTGACATCGCCTATGGCTTAATTTAAGTATGGATTACTTGATTTATTTTTTGAGTGAAAATAATAAAAAAACAATGTAGACTAATGTATAGTGGTATATTAGGCAAATGGTATTCAAGTGTGGCTGTAAGATTATTAGCATAGACCCTTGATATCAATCAATCCCACAAAAAGTAGTCCATTTGTATTAACTCGTAAAAAGCACGATAGTGGTCGAAAAGAAATATAAGATAAATCGGTTTTTTAGGAAGAGTCTTACAGCTTGCAACGCCAAAGGAGGTCATAAAAAATTACTTTCTGACATCGAGTGAAATGCAATTGCGTCTACACGCAAGTAATAAATAAAAAAATAATAAAAGACGTAGAGTAACAGAGTTATAGTTGCAAATATATGAAAGTTTACCACGCACAGTGTCTTTTTTAGTCTAGTTTAAACAATTCTAATTTTCAGTGTTGCCAATTTAGCTATTTTATGGCTAGATTTAGATATTTTTGAACACGCTTAGCTAGGAAAATCTGCTTTTAGCTCTAAGCCATTTTTTTATCCATTCCTAGATATTTTTTAGCCATTTTTTGTTTTTAGCTTTTAGGTGTTGTTGTTGTTTCGTTTCCTAAATAGTGAAAAACGCTTCTGTAAAACAATGTATCGATGGGAACCACTTTAAAATATTACATAAACAAACAAACAATCAATCAGTAAAAAAACCAAACAAGCATGTGTATTTAATAAATAAATAAAAAAGAAATTTAAGAAAAATAAACAAAATTTTCCCAGAAGTTTATGAAGGTTATCCCACCCAAAAATTAAAAGAATAGATTACAGAAGTTAAAAAGATTTTGTAAATAATGTAAATGTGAAATTAATGCAAAATTATATGATTTAACTGTTCACTCTGAAACACATAACCGGTATCGGATATACATATTATCAAGACCAAGCCTTTACCTTTTAATCCGGTGAATTTTAAGCTACAACAGTAGGAGGATACATTAGCTATGTAAAAGGGTTTTCAATAAGAGTAATATGATTTCTTTAAAAAACACACTTATTGTTACGGAAATTCAAAAGTTTTTAATCTAATGTTAAGTACAATCGACACAATTAAGTTCTTAATAAAACCTCATTCAAATGGCCTCCACGACTTCTTCTGCAGGAACGAATTCGATGAACGCAATTTTCGAGCATTTTTTTCACTTACTCAAGCCGTATTTCATGTATGGCATGTTCAATATTGACTTATAAAGATTAAAGAGAGTTTGGTTTATTTCGAAAGACAAATTTTTTGTTTTGTCTATATTCTTTTTTTTAAGATACGGCTTAAAAAGAATTGATAAATGCTGTTATCAATATGAAGTACCACATAATTATCTTAAATTGATAGGATCTAAAGAAAGTTAAGATGGCAATGACAATAATAGCGAGCTAGATGCTGATGATAATTGGTCCTTTTAACACCATTATAACAATTCTTGTACTTTATAAATAGTCAAAGATGTATTGAGTATATTACAAACGGTCTCAGATTTTATTATTTTTCTTTTAAAATAAATTTTTCTTATTTTTTTTATTCAAGTATTGAAAACTTTCTATATAAAACATTAAGCCATTTTTTAGCTTTTTTCAGCTAGTTTCTAACCATTTTTTTTTTCTAGTATTTTAGCCATTTTTGCTAATCAAGTTCTGGCATCGCTGCTAATTTTCGAAAAATACAGTTTTTTGGTTAATATTATTTTTATAACTGAAAACGTACTGAAATTCATATTATTTCTCTACGGACAAAGACTTGGAAGAATAATGCTCTGCTTTAATATATAAGTAGAAATCGATATTATTCGATCTTCTCATTTATAAATTCTTCTTAATCAACCTTAAGATCCTTATATTTAAAAAATTAAACAAGTATTGAGACGAATATTTCATTACATATATACAGACAAATAACTTTATTTAATTTTTTGTGAACATAAAATTATCTCAAGCTTGCTTATCAATAATTTAGTTTGTTTAATAAAAATGTTTATTGTCAAATTTTTTTATTGCCGTGTAAAAAACATTTATGAATTTTCTTTAAAAACATCTAACAATTTTAACAAACAAAATATTGATAAAGAACTTTTTTAAATTATCATAATCGCTTTTACATATATAATAACAATTTATAAAATTATTTAATTAAATTAAAATTAAAAAAAAATATTTTATCCTGATGATGACCAAAGTTGAGTCGAAATATTGGGATAAATAAAATAAATAAATTAATAAATAAATAACTAATAATATAAAACACACATTTGTTAGTTCTTCATTTATTACATTGACCTCATGCTGAACAATCACCGCAATTAATATTTTCTGCTTTCAGAAAAATGTTAAGGAGTCTTCTATTTAAGTAAACAATTTAATAGTTTTTCTGTAATTATTTATAAGCATTTTCATAGGAAATTATTGAAACCCGATTTTTTCCTTCTACAAACTATAACAAATAAATAATTTTTATCCTTAAACAACTCTGATTTTATGTATTCATGACAACAAAAACTCTTAAAAGATTAAAAGCATTTTGCATTCTTTGTTTAAATGGCATTTGCAATTGGGGATATAAAATTATGCTAAAACAAAAGCAAATTTTTTGTTGTATTTTTTTAGGTAGTGAGTTCTGTTAAAAATGAACAAAAAGTTGACGCTCTTCAAGTCAATACTCTTTTATATTATAAAGAGAAAAAAATATAAAAAAAAACAACTAAAAACAACTCAGGACAATAGCACAGCAAAACAACCAAAATGTATAAAATTGTCAACTCTTATGGAAATTACACGTCTTCTTAAATCTCCGTCAACTCGAAAACACACCAAACGAACAAATTAACAAGAAATGGTAGGATAAAACAATAACAACATCAACATAAAAATGTAAAAAATAAACGAATATGAAGGATATGCTAACACTTGGCAGGTTTATCTTAAATCGAAAGCTTTACAATTAAAGCAAAGTTGTTGCTTAAATGTAGGGAGGCATTGACGTTCTACGGTAGCTTTAAGATTCTATATATTAATATATAGCAGGGTAATGGCAATAGTCCTGGTTTGATCTATTTTGTTTTTTTTCTTCTATTTTCTAAAAAACAAATAAGGAATTAAAACCCTCTCTATTATGGAGCTAAAGGATGAAATTTCTTTAACGAATTGTAAAAATAGAAATGCACTGCCAACATGTCAAAACAAAAACAAAACCGTATTTGAGTTCGACGTCTTTTGAAGAGAATCGTCATCTACAACTCCTGTTAAGCGTGATGAAAAAGTGAAAATAAAAATAAAAAATTGCTGAATGTAAAGCATGTCAACAAATATAAAACAAAACCAAAAAAATTAAAAACATAAGTATAAAAACAAAATCAGCAGAAAAACAGTTTTAAAAATGTACCAGATGAAAATAGTAAAATAAAAGTCTCCCCTTCATTTTATTTGAATTTTTCTCTATATTCATGTGAAATTATGTTATTTTTTATCCTGTATTTAAGCTTTAACAACTACATACAAAATACTTAAAAGCAACAAAAATAATGAAAAAAAAATACACAGGATAACCTTAAAGTATTGAAATATACTGAATTGCATGACATTCAATGAAACATTCACTTGAAAGGTGAACAAAATATCAGCGATAACTTTAATTAGACATTATGTAAATTGTTCAAGACTTAAATTACTTATAGATGATCATTTTACCAGTCCTAAGCAGCCAATAAATATTAATATCAGGAATGATAAAAACAAGATTGCACCCTCCGACTGTGAAAAATAAAAAGCTAAATTTCTACAATTTTCATTTCCGACCCCATAAAGTATATATTTTCTGAAAGCTTGTGAATAGGGGAAATATTTAGGAGTAGACCGGTATTGAAAATCAGAAACATCGGGACATAAACAATAAATGAACAAAAAACCACAGCCACCTTGTTTTTTTAACACAGCAACAACAAACAACAACACACATACATACAAACGTGGTATACTGGTTAGAGAAAACGTTGCATCGAATCCCAGCTAAGCCAAAAATAAAAATTTTTTATAATATTTTTTATTTATATTTATGTATATTATTTTTTAATTTTTTTTTAAAGTTTTTTATATTTTTTTTATTTTTTATTTTATATTTATTATTTATATTTTTATAATTTTTTTTTAATTAATTTTTTTTTTTTACTTTTTTTAAATACATACGTAAATTTATAATTTTACAATGGAATGTTTTTTGAGATGAATGGTGATACAAACTATTGTTTTTGTTTACCACTCTTACTTGTTACTACTATCTACTAGATTTCTGAATAGGCCACACGAAACGAAGTACTCGATTTTGATATGTAATCCGTAAAAAATACTGTAAGTTACACCGGATTTAAATATTTTTTTTTTATTATCATTTTTTGATTAAGTCATTAGTTTTAACGTTATTAAAAAAATTAATAAAAAAGAAAAATAGAAAGCAACAAATATTAAACAACGAAGCTAACTTTAAGTTAACTTTTTCGTAACTAGTGGTGGTTGATGTCTGGATTATTTTCAATGGGGCTAACAGACCATTTTAACATTGCGGTGTCCTAAGCAGTAGTCAATTGTCCGACTCTAGATGACTTTTAAACTAACCTAAAGATATCTACTTAAAAGTTAGTTTAAAGTCATCCCATTTATAGTTCGTTTAAAGTTATTTGTATTTAAGTAAACTGTAACTTGACTTTATTTTAAATAGTTGCTAAAAAAGACATTAATATAATCTAATAAAAAAATATACCTTTACAAAAGTTCATATGTGCGTCTTAAGTTACATATATTCTTTTTCACTGACTTTAATTTTAAATGAATATAAAAATCAAAACGTATATGATCATACGCATAAGTGATTGAGCATTTGGTATTCTGATATAAAGGCACCACTTTACAAAATCAGAATTATTCAACAAGTGATTGTGGACATGGCAAGAGTTTATTTAAAATAAAAAAAAAATTGGGAAGTAACATAGAAATTACAAAAAACGAATTATAATGAATAAATCACTTCTGGCTTCTAATCTCATTAATGCGCCAGTTAATTAATAATTAAAAAATCACAATTGCTGTCAAATAGATAAATACAAGCACACTTAAATTTAAATTAGCTTAAGAAGAATAGATTTCAAAAAGTGTTTAAAATAGCTCATGGCTCATTATCTCAAAAATAATAAATTTTTAACAAATCCTTTATGAAATATAAGTTTGTCAAAATACTTTCTGAACATATTGTAACAATACTTCTTACTACTTCTATTGCACGGATAGAAATATAATTACATGTGTATAAGTGACATTAAAAAATAAAGAAAGTAAAATTTTGCAGTAAGTGTATGCTTCGCATACGTGTTCATCTAGTTAAATTTGTATTTATGTGTCTGAATGTGTTAATGCGCTTAGACGGGCACATGTACATATATTGGGTGATTTAATAACCGGTTTGATATTGTATATTAAAAGGATCAAATAAGACAGAAAATTTGCAACAATTAACGAAATATTTATTTGCCATTCACTCTTGAAGTCATTTTTAAAAACTTAGCCAAGATTAAATTTAAAATATTATTTCCAGACTATCGGCCGCTATCTCACCAAAAGTAGCTATAATTTTGTCTAAACAGATGACTGGCTTGTCCAACGTTTGTCACTAAAACAGGTCAAAAAGTATCAAATCGCATGAACTTGGTGGCCAAAGGACTGCTTTAAAACATGAAATAAATTGCTCTTCAAACTCGTCTTTCAATAATCTCATGATATCGCATGTCGTAAGACATATGGTACCATTTTGTTGAAACCACATGTCAGTTAAATCCAATTCTTTTATTTTCAGCAAAAAAGTCACTATAATATTGCGATTTTTGTCGGTTTTGAAGGCCCACGAACCAAATCAATCAATGCATCCTTTAGAGTGAATTGGCAGCTCTTAAATTGTCTATGAATGCTCTTCAAACTAAATTTAATAATTCGGTTTGTTGGTCTACCATTTAGGCCAACAATGAGCTTCGTCGCACAATACAATTCTTCGATAGAATAATAATAATAATAATAATAAAATTTAGTGATTTATTGTAAAAATAGAAAATTCTAAAATAGTAAAAAAAATCACCCTTTATTTACATTTTATTTAGTTAGAATTGCACCACGACAGATTGTTGTTGGTCACATAAATATGTACACACGGTAGAAGTAAAGTATGTATGGGTGTAGACATCATAATACTTTCCTATAACAATGACATCTCAAAGGGGCCTTTTCTAAAGGCCGCTTGTTGTGTTCTTATAGTTATTGTTTCTGTTTTATTTTTATGCACTTGCATTTGCAATAAAAGTAAGAAAATTTCTACATACATAATAATAATAGGTCAGAACTTTAGGGGTATTAGCTAATGTGATATCAAAAAGGGAGGTTTTACTTATCTAAGAGCTAAGTCCTTTAGCTTCTGATAAATGAATTAGAAGACGAGAATAAAATTAATACATAAGATTAATAAGAGAGGATTACTTAAATCGATAGAAGGCCTAAAAGACAGCTTATGGTTGTATTTAACAGCAGAACTTAATAAAAACGGCATCTTTACTTAAATACCAGTTAAAATGTTGCTTAGTAGTCGTCAGGTAATTTCAACATCGACCAAAATGCGATAGCGTCTAAACGAAAGGACAAAAAAATAAAAAAAATAAATCTTAAAAAATTCAGACAGCGGGATTTCTTTATAAAATAAAAATAATATTGTAACTACCTGAACACTAAATATAATTAAAAACTAAATATGAATTAATTTGTGGATAAAGTGGCTTAAAGTAAATAGGCAGATTTTATAACGAAATCTTTTTAAATTTTTATTTAATTATTCGACAATGATGTTTATGTTTAAATATTGTTAAATATTTTTTGGAAGTAAAATTTACATACAAAATATTTGTTTTTCTTTTAAATCCATGCACATTTCCATTGACACTATTTAAATTTTAACTATTTAAATTTTAGACAATTCAACACAGCATAAAAATTCTATAAAATTATGTATGTACAAATGTTTACAGCAAAATACTAAATCTATTTAAATAAATTTTATATAAAAAATATAAAAATGTTTCCGATAGCTCGTTAACTCCCCCAATGTATGCATGCATGCATGTGTATGACCAGAAAGGAATTATGATAAATTATAAATAAATTAACATTATTTTCTACTTAGCACAGTGACAAAAAAACTGAACACACATTTCTTTAAAACGAACAACTTTACATACATGTATTTAAGTTAATTGTAAAAAAAACATATAACAATTGTAACAGATTGTTGTAAAAAGAACGACAGGAAGAACAAAAAAACTTAAAATAAAATATGCAACACTTTCCTTCAACACCCCGAACAGTTACGAAAGGCATTACAACGCACAAAAACACATAACGAATTGTACGGTGCCTTAACACATTCACATAAGCAGATAAACGCTCATACGCACTAACAAATGTTGGCCTTACATACATACATAAATATAGTACGCACACAACTTTGCAAGCATATACTATATACACATTATTAAGCAGGCTCACAAAAAACTAATATTTCTGGCCACCTATGAAAAATGTAATAATTTTTTAATAGAACTGTTTTTACGAGCGGCTTAACTTTTTTAATAGAAAGCAAAAACGAATGCGTCCATTAAGTCCAGGCAGCGAAGCTTTTACTTCTTTGTTAATGAGAAATAAAAACACACCGTCAAAAAAATATTACAGAAATTTACATTATAATTTATTAAAATCGATTCAGTATTTAAGGAAGTCTAAGCCTCCTTATATACTACATCCTTCAGATATCGCGACTAGACCATTCAAAAGGTCACCTAAATTTATGGAGAAAAAATGTGGTTCACATAATATTGAGATATCCTAGGGCTCCAACATATAACCCAGCATGGCATTATATCGGACCAATTTCAAAACTATATTTTGTCACTACTTTGCACCCACACGAACATTGACAACACTATAAGCAATCGTTAAAACGCGAACACTTGTCTCTCAAGTTCAAACTCATGCTTGAATATGGTGTATGACTGCATTACATAGGACCATGTTATGACTAGTTTATTTCAGCTACAATTTTATCATTAGGGGGTGCTGCTAACACATACATTTATGTAAAAAACAAAGCAGCGGGTTTTTGGTTTAAAATTAAATACAAACTTGACGATAACAATAATTTCACAAAGTTTTTCTTGTAGAGATGGACGAAAATTGTAAGAAAAAAGAGAAAATAATGAAAAATAGGTTAAACAAAATTATAAAATTGTTTACTTTTTAACTTTTTAAAACTGTACAAATTACGATCAAGTTCCTTTCACTAGGCAGCCACTAGTTTTAAAAATTTGACTATATGGGAATAAAATTTGTCCTTTCTTACATTGAGGCAAATAAAATCTAATAAATTACTTTAAGCCAACGTGAACTCATAAAATAATGATTTTATTTTGTACTGAAATCGAGCCGCTTTAATAAAAAAAACACACACACGCATGTATATTTCCTCATTTTACATCAGATCTAAAAGTAACAACATCTCCGTAAAAACGGCAGAATGTCAAAAGGATAAAGTACACATTTAAGTTGAAAAAAATAAGCTACTAACCCAGTGAGATTTTTAATTAAAAATATTAAGTTAAACCTTTTACTTCTATACAACAAAAAAATAAAATAATACCGGAGTTTCATATTTGAAGAACAGCATATACCTTCAAAACACTGGCTTCTGTTTTTAAATCATAGAAACCGATCGGTTTGGTTTTGATTTTTAAATTTATTTACTACTAGCCAAGCCCGGCACGCGTTGCTACGCCCCTTAATAAATAAAAATCCATTCTGAATTTTAATTGAATATCAAGTGCAAGATGCTAAAAATTATAACTTTTTTTTATGTGCATGGCACTGCCCACTTTTCTAACCACGAAACTGTATAGTCATAACTGCTCAATATGTGTCCAAAGTTTCAGAAAAATCGGTGAAGTTCATGTAACTGAAAATGATAACTTTTTTTATGGGCGTGACACTGTCCACTTTTCTAATTACGAAATAATATAATCATGACAGCTCAATATGTGTGCAAAGTTTCAGAAAAACCGATTTAGTGCAAGTAGCTAAAAATTATAAATTATTTTTTATGGGCGTGGCACTACCCACTTTTCTAATCACAAAATTGTATAAATATGAGAATTCAAAACGTGTGCAAAGTTTCAGAAAAATCGGTCCAGTGCAAGTAGCTAAAAATGATAACTTATTTTTAATGGGCGTAACCCCGCCAACTTTTTACCACCCATAAGCACTCCCTGGAATGTGTACAAAAACTTGCCAAAGTTTGAGTCCGATCGTCCTTACGGTTTCGGAGTCTATAGCTAACACACACACAGACAGAGTTTCACTGTTATATACAAAGATTTATTTATTTACTATTTTACTGTATGATAATACTTATGTATTTGTATGTTATTTAAAAGAAAATTTTATTTTTTTTTGATTTATTATTCTTTAATTTTAAGGTATGTTCACATTAGGAAAATATTTGACGAAATAACTATATTCACTTAACTGTTCTTAATGTAAACACTGTAAATTGAAATATAAAATTTTGGTATGTGTTATTACTATATTTGGTGTAAAAAAAATCGCATAGCATTTAATAAATATTAAAAAAGAATAGTGGTTACGATTATTTAGGCAAATTTTTACCACATGATAACGTTGCTGAGACCACCTACTTCTGAACAAGTTTCGAAATATTTAGGAATTAACCATTAAAAAATTTTGCTTAGTATGTACTGCCAAGGGTATATCTAGCTTTGTCATTCCGTTTGTTCTGAAATTTTACAATATTCATTTCCGACATCATAAAGTAAATATCTTTTGAAAGCTCATGACTAGAGAAGTCGATTGAATAATGACCACTTGCTTGTCTGTCCATGTGTTGGTTGAAGTCAGCTTCAAGAAAACCCAACATATTGCACAGATCTGTAAATGGTATCACTTGCAAATATTCGGGAATGAATCGGTATTAAAATCCAGCACAATCGCTTCATAACTTTTTGAGATATGAGCCAGTATAACTCAAAGTCAAAGATGGTTTCGGGATTTATGAAGAAACTGGTGAATACCATGAAATCTAATAGCTAAGATAAGCTACGATGTAGTCATTGTACCTATGTACATGATGGCTGAAGGGTATTATCAGACTCGGGTATTATATGTTACGCTGCGGTCACTATGCCTATGTAAAATATGATGAAGGGTATAACCGGATTCGGTACAGTCGAATAAAGCACTGTTACTTGTTCAGCTTCTGAACAACAACGCCACTACAAATTAGCGCTTAACAAATTTATATAAGTGTCAAATCTAGTCATTGACAAGTAAGAATGCTTTTTAAAATTAAGGGACTTGACTAGTAAAATACAGCAAGCTATGTGAAAATTTGAAATCAAAAATGGCGTGTCCAAGGTGACTTTCAAGGAAAATCAAGTTAGTTTTTGCTTTTAAAATTGTTTTATTTTCTTATTTTAGCACATTTAAAATAAATATAAAATAGTTAACAACAAAAATTTGTTTTTATTTATGTTTTTACAAATGTTTAAGTTTTTAAAGTGATCTTTTTTCATATGGTCGCACTATAAGCTGTTATACAAAAACAAAATTGTTATTATTATTTACTGTACGTACTTAGACAGAAATTATATTTATTATTTTGTTGAGTTTCACAAAAATGTAAATTCTTTGAATATTTTTGTTCTTTCTTGCACAAACACTAAACAATTTTATTAACTATAAAAGATGTTACTTTTTCGTCGTCATTGTGCTCCATACGACGAATTTACACAGCCAATTTTTACTTACGAATTCGTCGTGTTGGGCGAAGTTCGTCGCAATTGTTCGCCTAGCATAAAATGGTTCTATATTTACTAAGTATTTGGTCACACACGACACACAGAGGAGTATTTGACATGAAAAGCTGGCCAAAAAGGCAAAACTGAATTTTAAGAAATCTTAAGAACTAAGTACGCAGCTTGACAGACAACAAAATTTTACATTATATTGTAAATTTTGAAGAATTTTAGTTGCGATTTGTAGCTGTAAGACCCTGCTAAAATCAGGAAAGTTGAGAAAATTATATGAGATTTAAATGTTTTCTTCGGCTTCTGGATGTTTATATGATATTTTTTTTGTGGCCAAACGAATAAAGGTTTAACAATAATTATTTTTTTCGCTGAAAGGTTTGATCAAAAATTTAAAAAAAATTAAAAAAAAATTTTTGGCTCAACTGGGACTTGATGCCACGTTTTCTCTAACTAGTATACACGTTTGTATGTATGTATGTTGTTGTTGTAATGTTGCTTTTGTGAAAAAAAAAATCGAGGTGGTCGTGGGTTTTTGCTCATATCTCTGTTGTTTATGTACCGCTGTTTCTGATTTTCAATACCGATCTACTCCCGAATATTTCTGATATTTTAATACCTTACCCGGGTCCAACCTATGTCGGGGGGCTTCAAAAAGTTGATTTCAACATACACACGGACAGACGGTCAGACGGACAGACTGACAGAGCTTAATCGACTCCCCTATTCATAAGCTTTCAGAAAATATATACTTTATGGGGTCGGAAATGAAAATTGTAGAAATTTCACACGGAATGACAAACCTATATATACCCTTTTTCACTGTGTGAAGGGTTTTAAAAGAAAAAAAATTTCAAATATGTTGAATATTCATGTTGAAACAATTCGTTCAAAAGCTAAAAACAAAAAAAATTATACACAAATTATACATTATATACAAAGAAAAAGAAGAGGTTTTTGAAAGTGAGGTTAGCATCTCTACGAATAATGTTTGATATCACAATAAAATTTGAAATCTATAATTTTAGAAACAAGAAAAAAAGTTTGGGCAAGTTTGCGCCATTATTTTTGACGATTTTTTTAAATTTTCATATTTCTTCTATTTTTTATGTATTTTGAATTATTGAATTTAACTGTTATTCACATCACTTTTAACACTTCACAATGTTAATACCTGCCTATAGTTATAAATTTGAAAAATTCTTTTTTATCGATAATAGTTATAAGGGAATGTCCCACACATCCCCATAAAGGATATTTTTATATACCTGCTCTGCAAAACATTATTTGTTAAAAAAATAAATTTAAGTACGTAATAAGAATAATTATTAAAAGCATTTATCACAAAAATAAATTTACAAGAATAAATACAGGTACAGAACAAATACATGGGCACCCAGGTATCAGGCTACCATTCAATTATCAGAAGAAGCTGCCGAGGCCAGAAATAAGCGCTTACGATAATATCGTTCGAATTATTCGAGGAAACTCAGCAGAAGCAGTACAAATCGAGATGTCTTGAATAGGTTATTTCTGAGCAGTGGCCCTTTTATAGTAGAAAACGGAATAATAAAAAAGCTTTTTCATCAGAAATCATCACACTTCTTCTTCCTGACACCGATAATGCATCTAATACATACATACGACATAATAATTAAACATTAAAAATATTAAATATAACAAAACACAAAGAAAATATTTTAGTGAAAACAGTGTTAAAAAAAATCAATTATATTATTTTATGTATATTTTTATTTTTATTATTGTTATTTACGGCTAAAGCACAAATGACAAATTGTAAGAAAATAAAAGCTAAACAAAACAGAAAAACAAAACAAAAAAGAAATTGTCGTGTGTGCAAGTTCAAAAGATAAAATGAAAAAGTTGGGCAATTAAAATCGTCGTGTGTGACCATCGACTTAATAAGTAATTAAATCAACAAATTAATTAAAGTGAAAGTGTTTAAACGGTTTATAAAAATGATTATCTATCTATTAAAATTTGATTCATAAACCTTTAAGAAAGCTGGGGCCCAATTTCGACCGAAATTTTACTAGATCGATCGAGTTCGCTGTGCTTTAGGTATAGAGATTCTAATAAGTATTTTCAAATTCCGATCACGTTCGAATGCCGTAATTCGGCCCCTGTTTTTATTTTTATGAATTAGACCGATATTATTTAGATTATATAACAATACATTTAGTTTTAATATAATATTTTCAGTTGTAACAATATTTTATCTTAAAATTTTGCTGGGCTCTTAACACATACAAAAAAAAGGTACAGAAAGTAACGAGTTCAACGGAATGCAACTTTAAAGAGAAATTAATATCCTTAAAACTCCCTTGACTGATTTATTACATGAACGTTTACAAAACCATTATCACAAAGAGGAAGAGTAAAGAAAAAACACAAATTCATACGTGCCGCAATAAACCTGCAAACAAACTTACGTTTAAATTTTAATAGGAAAGAGAATTAAAAGAATTAAATTTTTGCTGATGTAGAAATTATTTTCTAGAAAAATAAATCGACTAAATGAATATAAATTGTTTAACATATAAACTTTATATACATTCCAAATTATGAACGAATCGTATTTTTATTTTCTTTTAAAAAATTTTGGTTTTTGTAAATATGCATTGTTTAAATTACAATTTTACTCAAGCCATATAAAAACGCTTTTAAATGTCTGCAGTGAAATAAACTTCTATGTCAGCTTACATGTGATACTATTGTGATTGTTAAAGGACCATAGAAAAGACACAAACAAACGAAAGTAGTAAAATGAATGGGTTAAACAAGAACATGTGTGTTTGCAAAGTACCATTACACATACGAGCACACACAGCTGTATACACCTATTTATATAAAATACCGTTAAAGGATTCACATTTGAATGTCACTTTTTGCCAACAGGGTGTATCAGATGACTTTGAATCTTTTTTGCTAGACCTTTACGAAACAATTCTGCACAAAGAGCAAACACAAGCAAACCGGCAACAACCAACCACATAAACCGTACACCTATTTTTGGCACAGTGCAGCGATTAAGTTCAAATGTTTTGATAATGTCAAATAAAAATTTTATATTTAAAAGAAAAAAATATTCAAACAAAAAATTTCAAATTTAAAGTCTTAGCTGACACATTTAAAAATCCTTTCTTATGTAAAAAAAAAAAACAATTCTAAAATATTAAAATAAAATATTAATATCACAGATATTTAATTAAGCAAATTTATATAAAATTCGCATTACTGTCCAACGCCGCTCGTACATCACAATCAAATAACAAAAGTCAGTAGATTTTTTTTTTTTTTAAGTAAAGGACACAAAAAAATTCACACATATACACATCAGATATAAAACCAAAAGGCAATGAAAATCGTAAAAGCCAAAAAAAAAAGAAATATACCGGAAATGTATGTTAATACTTGTTTAAGGTTATTTTATTTACGCTACATTCTCACATTCTCTTCAATGCGTAGTTTCTTCGTGAGTGACTGTCACTTCATTGTCAACTCGTTTGTATGTGTTTGTTCATCTGTCTGACTGTTGCTAACTTTTTCCAAGTGTTACACATTACAAACATCCTTCTTGTCTTTTTATTTTCTTTTTTTTTTTTTTTTTTGTTGTATAAATATTTTTGTTTTGTTTTTATTATGTTGCAAATGTGTATGGCTTTTTCATGCAACTCTGTATGTTTGCATATTTGTGTATATTTTATGTGTGAGTAGCAGAAATGTGTTGAACTTGAGCTTTACAAGCCACAGTTCTGACACATGCACATGTGTTTCATTATACGGAATACATACGTTTGCATGTCCATGCAATTTAATCGCTGGCAAAGAGTTAAAACATTTGCTGTTGTGTTAACTCCCACCAAATTTTCAACGATTTTCATGGGTCTCAACATACTGCCGAGTCATGTACGGCAATGTGTAATCGTTTTATATAAAACAATTTTTTATCGCAATTTCGTAAGGGTTTGCAAATTCGAATTTAAACTTTTCTGTCATAACAGTTTGAATTTCTCAATAACGAATATATCAGTCAATTATATAATGATGATCTTATGAATTATTTTAATGAGTTTAAGTCTTTACTTTCTAAAGTAAAATAATTAGACTGCAAACCCTCTTCCTACCGAATTATTATACAATTTGTATTTTTCAAATGTGTCTGAGTCGGGATATTAAGCCTGTTAGTTGTAGAGTAATGTTCTTCTTTGAGTACAGGTACAGTACCGTGCCTTTTAGTGATCCTTTCTGACTAACATACCATTAAAAATGGTTTCAGATTTTAATTTCCGTAAAGTCAAATTTTGTTAAGGCGAGATGATGATAAGTACTGGCTTTCCGTGTAACATTTTGCAGACTTGGTTTAAGTTAAACAAGTAAGAGAACTATATTCGGCTGTGCCGAATCTTTTATACCCACCACCAATTTTGTGTGAATTTAAAGCACAATATTTATTATTTTGTTAATCGCTATAGAATAATCTCTTTATAATAAAATATGTATCACTTTCTTTGTAGAGGGTGGTTAAATTTTAAGGGCCCATGTTTAAGGTGAACCACATCTAAACTTCAACTTTTTTCTTGTATTTCATTTGACATTTCTCAATCTCAGACTAACTCAATTTGAACCGTGGAAAGATACGCAATCGAGCAACGCTTTTAAATATTAAAGATTTATAAAAATGGGCGTTCAAATCAAAATGCATTTTGTGCACTTCGTGATTCTTTTGGTCAACATAATCGTTCGAATTTGTCCACAATCGTGAGAATTGTAAAAAATATTTAAATGTCTACAAAGCAGGTCTGTATGAAATGTGAAAACATCTGTGAATGCCATCTTAGTTCGTTGAATGGGAAACATTGCTGTTTTTCACGATAACGTGGCAAAAGAGCAAGCAACCTCGACTCATCATCGTGCCCACCAATCGAGCATCAATAGTGTCATTGAAAATTTGGACTATCAAATCGTGGTGTTCCGCCTAGGTTGGGGGGCCATTCGGCCGATATGTTGTTCCATACATAATTGAAGCATACAATTATTATCATTATAAAAATAAATAAATGATAATAATTTCATAATAATTTTATTCAAAATCAAAATAGTCCCTTAAAATAAAACCACCCATTATAACTTCGGTATGCTAGTAAAATGTTTTCGTAAATTTAGTCTTTCAATGAAAGTGGCCGTTAAAATACGCGTGTCAATAAAGTTTCTGCTAATAAACATAACTTAGATATTTCAATATAGTCCTTTAGTATTCCAAAATCTTTATTCATAGAGAATTTACATGAATTTAAGAGGAAGAAAATGAATTTAAGGTTAAATTTTAAGGGCCACAGGGTGATTTAAAATATACATTCTCTGCATTCTTCTAGAACGGGAAATTTATTAGTAAGATTTTGATTTTTAAACTTCTATAACATTTTGCTTTTAAAAGATTTTCAAACGAAATAAGTTCTGTATAATTTTAAAATTTGTTAGCCATTTGTACATGAAAATAAATTGTTTATAATGTTTAAAGATAATTTTTTTTGACTTAGGTCAAAATTTTCCTAAATTCCCATTTTTAATAGAGCATAACTTCAGGAGAACATAAGCATAAGTTGTTAGCATGCCATCTAGTAGTTGCTAGTAGAGTCATCTATCTTGTCATCTTAATCTTATATTTAGCTACAGTACAATAAATGGCGCAGTGTAAGATGAATAAATGCTAACATATATGACTAATATATGTTTATAAAAATTTAAGGAAAAAAGTGTGCGTGGCACATCTATTTTCCGTTATAACGATGACTTTGACCAAAAAGCCATGTTTGCAAAATTTCAGAATCGTACATATAGTTTTGTCAGTTTTATTACGTTTTAAATTTGAAATATACACTGTGCGGTATAAATTTTCGTACATTTTTATCTATAACTCTTTTCTTAATTCATAGATTTAAGTGATTTTCAGGGAAAAATATTCTTTTGACTCGATAAATATATATTCGAAGTTTCATGACTACGTTTATGCGTCTGGACACAATTCAGAAGTGAAAGTGGGCGTTATAGTAGGCGTGTCAAAGTTGTTTTTGCTAATGAGTACAACTTAGATGTTTCAATATATTCCTTTATTATTCCAAAATCTTTATTAATAGAGAAATTATATGAATTTTAGGTAAAACGTTATATGGGAGGTGGGCGTAAAAGTGGGCGTGGCATCTTAATTTTTTGGAATAGTAATGAAATTGCCTAGAGGAATAGACGTAGCAAAATTTATCATCATACCTCTAATTTTAGCGGTTTTATGAGCTTTTAAATTTCATTAACGGTAGATAACGTGAAAAGTGGGCGTTATAGTAGGCGTGTCAAAGTTATTTTTGCGAATGAGTACAACTGAGGTGTTTCAAGATAGGCCTTTATTATTCCAAAATCTTTATTAATAGAGAACTTATATGAATTTTAGTTAAAACGTTATATGGGAGGTGGGCATAAAAGTGGGCGTGGCACATTGATTTGCCGTTACAAAAAAGCGCGTCACCAAAAAGCAAAGTGTGCAAAATTTGAGAGTCGTACATCCAATTTTGTTGCTTTTATGACGTTTTTGTTTTTAAATATACCGAAAAATACACTGTGCGGTATAAATTTTCGTACATTTTGATCGATAACTCCTCTCCTAATGCATAGATTTGGATAATTTTCGGGAAAAAATATTTTTTTTACCCAGGAAATATATATTCGAAGTTTCATGAGTCTACGTTAAGGCGTTTGGACACAATTCCATTTTATTCGATGTTCGAAGGACACGGTTTTTTCGACCTACTCTTGCTTTTCGAGCTATAACTCTCTTCCTAATATTCCGATTTAGCCCATTTTCAATACCAAACAAACCTTGTCTATAAGAAAGATTCTGGCAAAATTTGAGCCCCCTAGCTTTTTCGGTGCGACCTCTATCGTGCTTTCAACAGACGGACAGACATAGCTAAATCGTCATAAAATCAAACCCTGATTCAGAATATATATATACTTTATGGGGTCTAAAATGGATATTTCGATGTGTTACAAATGGAATGACAAAATGAATATACCCCCACCATTTTTTTGGTGGCGGGTATAAAAATACCACTTCATTCTCTTTCCACTTGAAAGTGTTAAGTTTTATGGCAATTATTTCTTATAATACTTACATACTTACTTTGCAGTATATTTAGAATGTGTCAGCTATTCTTTCTTATACATAATATTTAAAAAAGTTTTGAAACTGAAACAATTGCAGAAAAAATTCTGTTAAAAAAAACGTAAGTCCGTGTTTATATCGGAATAGTTTTCTTTCAAACATTTTTCGTCTTCTTCTTTAACCCTTATGTGATTAACGAAAAAACTACTTATCCTGTTCTTCAAACAAATTTTAAAAAACGAGATACTTTAGTTTAATTAAAGGATTTAATTTTAATTCTACGTCGATACGTAATAAATTTTTAAAAACATGCTGGATAAGAAATATTTTAGCTTGCGATTCATTTAACTCCTACTTTTTGCATGGCCAGTTGTATACAGAAAGTGAGCGTCAGACTTATGTAGAAGAATAAACGGTTTTAGATCTTATAAGTCCCTACAAAAACTCAGAAAGGAATGTAACAACCGATAATTTTTTACATCCCTTGAACAGCAAAGAACATTAAGTTCATTAGTTTCATACCAGCCAATATACAAGCACATAAAGAGAGGTTAGAGTCTTATTACATATTTATTTAAAAGTCTTACTTGATAAAACTTACTTAACTCTGAGATTTGTACTTCATATTCCAAATTATATATCAGTCAAATCTACAAATTTACAATTAAGCAAAGAGGCGACTTTGTGTTCGTAAGTCCCAAAAAACAAAAAATCTGTAATAATGTTATCTACCATGCATTTTATACCGTCTGTAGAAAGTACTTGGACTGGTAAGCCAGAAATTACAACCTATTATAATAAAATTAAAGGAGGTGTCGACAAAATGGATAAGTTATTAGGCGAAAATATTTGCAAGCGCAGCAAGTCGTTTCGCCGTTATCTCTATTTTTTTACGCTATAGATGTAGCAGCGTTGGCATCGTCCATTAGTTATATGGACCACAATACTCAATTCCCTTTCTCTGACCGCCCTAGACAATTTTAAAAAGATTTAAGTTTACAATTGTCTATTGAAAACACGTGCTAAAAATTCAAAGGTTATCGCAAAAACTAACACTCGAACAGCAATTGAAGTTATACTTGGCAAACAGATTGAAACCAATGATAAGCCAGATACCTCTAATATACTCAGGAAGTTGTATGATCTGTTCGAAACTTCGTATGAAGCGAAGCAAAGAAAAACACGTAAAATTTTCAACGATTGTTTCATACCAATTTGCCACTCGCAATCGGTCAATCGACCATTATGTACAAATTGTCTACAGGACGTTCAATAAAACAAATTTTCCTAATTATTATCGATTTTCCCAAGTTCGTTTTGCGCGTTTGTATGGGGTAGATAAATTTTTATCAGAAATCTTACTCATCTAATTTTATTCTACACCCTTTTAGGTCCCGTTTCGCAGAAAAGGTCACATATATTGTATTTTTGTACATACATTTATATAATAACCTATATATACGTACTTATCTTTATAAATTTGCAAACATGTAAATAAATTTATATTTAAAATTTTTTTGTTAACATAAGAATGTTTAAATAAATTTCTGGTTATTTCTGCTAAAATTAAATATGTTAAAAAAAAGAGCCAGTTGTGATATAAGCATTTTTTCATACAAACGCATAGAGGTACCCGGGTACCTTGTCGTACACTTAATAGTGTTGAAAGAACTATGGCAATTTACGTCTTTATAAATATATTTATTCTTTTGAAAACTATAAAATACCAAAAGTTAGGAGCTCTCAAGAAATTTCAAAAACGAAGCTTATCAAAATATCAATTTCAAAACGTAATAGGTACCCGGGTGCCTTGTCAGTCACATAAGGGTAAAACTTGTTTTTACGTTAACATAGAAAAATTTTATTACATAAATTTTTTAATATATCCTAACGTCTATTTGAAAATTTCAAAAATTAAAACAAAATAAATTTGAACCGATTTTTATTTCTCTCTTAAATAAAAAGAAAACATTCTGCAAGAAAACTTGTTCTATGCAAACGCTTCCCGTCGTGTCCTGTGTTACTAAAATGTAGTGTGACTAGGACATGACAGCAATTAATTATTATTATCCTTATTAAATCCAAAGATACAGCCTGTGGCTCACAATTAGACAAAGCGAAAATGCACTGTCCACGAATGTGTTACCAAAAATATATAAAGTTGAGCTTAAAATATGACGATAATTTTTCAGTTGACGAAAGTCGATAAGAAAGTCTTATTATGTATTTAAAACACATTTAAAATAAAATGTTCTTAAATTGCACAGTACTAAACGAAAAGCAACAACAATAACTGAGTGTCCAATGTGCTGTTGTAAATCCATTTGTGTATGATGGGTGACGTGGCGGCAGTGCAAACGTTAAAGTATGTTGTTTTTAATGGAAGCATATGAATATTTTATTGCAGTCAACACGTTGAAAATGAATTTCAGAGAAATACATACAATATATCACTTTTTGGTATTCTGCTGATTGTTTCACAATTCATCATGTAGGAGTTGCGTTTTTTCAGCAACAATATTTCCCATACCACAATGTGTTCATTTTTAACAACCCCGCCCATAGCGACAGGATTTACGGAAAACCGAATGGCTACATCATCCGGCCCGGATGTCAGCATAAGGAAAATACTCTATGATTTGTTTTAAGCTACAACACACACTTTTATGGCAACCAACTAACCCATACTGAGTGTTTTAAAAAACATTAGTACTGTGTCAAGTTCGGTAAGCATTTTTTTCCTATTCTTATCCTTAAGTGCCAGTTAACTAAAGTCTGGTGCGTAATGTTAAACTAAAAAAAAACTTTATCCAAGCAGCAGGCATAAATGTACTTGTTATGTGCAACTATGTGAATGTTGCATATATGCATGTTTTGCACGGCAGTAGTTTTACTGATGTTTGAGACATAAATTTTCATTTAGTACATTTAGTTGCAGTTACAGACATACGCACATACAAATACAGTTATTGCAATGTTCATAAAATGCTGCTGCATAATGTCCAAAAATATAAACATATCTGCAGATGCATAAATGTATGTAAAATAAATTTTTATTTAAATATTATTTTACTATAAAATAAAATGCATTATTCTAGAGGCTGACATTCATCCGAGTTGCATGATGATAAGCAATTGAATGTCGGAGAGAGATGCAGTAGTGGGTGTTCATAACCTACATCACATAGTCAGAAATAAAGCTTTTACTAACATATGCTGATGAAGTTTAAGAAAAAATGGCAGTATATAAAATACAATATTTTATGATAAACTTCTTTTCTTATTTGTGACAAACAAATAACATATCGTAGTATTTTATCAAAGAAAAATCACAAAAATTTTAGAAACATTTTTAATTTATTTAATTATTGTGCGTACTAATGTACTGGTACTTATTTAAATTTTTCAACATAAACTTGGAAAATAGCAGGGAATAGAATAAAATTTATAATCATATAAATAAGACTTAAATTAAGGATTTATGGATTAAAAAGTTGCTTTTCTTATGTTTAACAAGACTTTTTTTTTGTAATTCGGTATAAATAAAAACAAAATTTCAGGTTAAATTATCTATCAGGCATATGCTTCTATGGCTCTTAATGCATAACTAGCAGTAGGAACACCCTATGAACACTACCAGGATAGATATCTATATACTATTACTGCAGAAAGATAGAAATGAACTGTGTAGAAGGAACACAGGTAGCGCAACTAGAAATGTGTAGCCCAAGTATAACATTTAAGATAATTTTTAACTCTGACGCAGATAGGAAGCGTAACTATTTTTATCATCACTACGAGTGCATCACACATTAAATACAATAAATTTAAAACTTAATATTCTCGAATTTTCAGGATAGGCAAAAACTAGTGATCATACAGCAACAATGCAGTTAACAAAAAAAAACAGACATAACGGTATTTTGTCAATTCAAAATGACGGTGATGGGAAAGAAATGTTTAAAGTAGTTAGAGATGTGTATTGTGAACCAATTTATAGAAAGAAAGGTCAATTTTGCAAAATTTTAAGTTTATGTTAAGTTTATTTTGTGTGCTTTATGTGAATCAAATTTCTAGAAGATTATATATTGGATAATCTCGTTCCAGGCTTCATCAAAATATGGATCATCACCTTAGAACAGCTTAACGGCTTAAAAGAAGTTAATAGCAAAAACAACAAAAAAAACAAAATAATTATGAACTTTTAATTAATTTAAAACTTGATTTGTTTTATAGTTCTCCTTAAAGCATTAAAACATATTGGACGATTTCATCAACAACTTAAGACCATGGACATGAACATTATCAGGGACTATGGAATGAAAATATGATGGGAGATTTTATTTGGTTCATCATGAGAGAATCAAACTCAGAAAATTAAAGGAGACAAAACAAAAGTCGAAATTCTTTTTAGATGAATTTTTGTTAATCTTGTTGATAAAAATATAACTACTAGTTACCTTTGTTAATACTTTCACTTTATCGGGAATAAAACTCGAATATATCGATGGATTTTAATACAATCAAATTTATTTTATTTTTAATACATGCAGTTTTAAGTCTAAGTACTAAAACGCGTGTTTTTAATTAAATAGAAAAATGATTTTCTAAAAAAGCAGTAATAAAGTCTGGTACTTTTTTTTTAAATCGAAAGGCTAAGGGACAAAAACCGGTAAAAACTTTATCTTCGGTACTTTTTAAGATCTCATCTAACTTCTAGACTAATTAAAGTCGAAAAATAATTTTAAATTAATTTGTCATTAAAAAAAACATAAAAAAATCACAACATTTTTAGCTTTACACTAATTTGTAATAAAAAATATCAAAACTAGGTACTTTCAGTTTATCGGGAATAAAACACGAATTTATTTATGGATTTTCATGTAGTAAAATATATTTTATTTCCATATTTTATTTACATAAAAAACGATATTAAAAAGAACTTCAATAAGGCATAATTTAAATTTCATAACGGGTTGCGTAACAAAATCGAGTACCTCGGTCCAATGTGATGACAAGATGTATGGAGCAGCCTCTTCAAAAATCTAAAATTTAATAAAAAAAATTGTTTAACAAAATTTTAAATTATGATGATTTTTGCAGTTAGGTGACTATAGCAGATAAAAAAAATATAGTGGTTATTTAGAGAAAAACAAATTCCCATTTGTTGCATAGTATAAGCGGTCATCTATAAAAAAAAAGAGAAATTTGAACAGTTCCTCTACTGATACATAGCGTTTTTTTGTTATTCTCTAAGGGTTACCTCCTTAAAAACGGGTACAATCGCTAACCTTGTATTTGCTTAACTAAGGTACTAAAATTGAGGCAGATTAACTAGAAAGGATGTTGTAATGTATTTGAAAAATAATATAACAGGTGTCTGAAATTTTTTTACTTTTAACTAATAAATGGCTTAAGCGACAAAAACTATATTTTGGCGCTTTTGGGGTACTATTGTAACTTCGAAACACATTCAGCTAGGAAAACAAATTTAATTTGTATTATTAATCGGCAAGATAATATTGTAATATTAATTATATTTTGGCACTTTTCTCAAATGTTCATGTTTAAAGCTTAAATTATTTCCTCATGAATTGTTTATTACACTGCTCTACAAAAAATCATTTTTTGTCTTCCCATTAATTAAAACTATGTGGACTAGTTTTACTTAATGGAGGATTTTGCTGCAGAGAAGTGTTATCACCTTATCGAAAGTGGACAACTATTCAGGTGAAATTTTTAATATCTCCTAGGTGAACAAAAAAGTACTCAAATTAATTCTAATTACTGCGCCAATATTGGATAAGATTAGAAAAAGATATTACCAGACATAAAAATAAAATAATTAAGTAAAAAAAAAAAACAGCAGACAGTTGTCCGAGGCCTTCGGCCACAGACTGTCCCTGCAGGCTGTGTCAGAGACACGGCCATTAAGTTGAACGTAGAATACGCCATCCGATAAGACAGAAAACATATATAACAATAAATGATAAATAATATAAGCAAATGAATTTATTTATTTGATAGTTACTTTTGATAACATACATAAGCTTATGGAAGAAAAAATAGGATAAATATGTTTTTAAATTAAAAGAGTAAGGATAAATGATAAATAACAGACGCAAATCAATTTGATTATTTGAAAGTTACTTTTGATAATATGGGCTTATGATAGGAAAAATAGGATAAATATGTTTTTAAATTAACATTCAAATTTCTCGCAAAAAAATGGTTGTGTTATCAATAGTTGTGGGAGCATCGTTTCGAATATAATTCAAATTAAATGTATCGCTTATATATTTCGCTTTCAATATTTCATAATCAAAACAACAGCCGAAGGTTTGTGTCCACACTGAAACAGCAGCATAGTTTGTGTTCACGCTACAAACTCAAACACTCAACCAAACACCACACATATGTTTGAGTGTATGTGTTTAAGCAATTTTCATTTGAGAAATTTAAATATTAGGAAGATATCAACCAATATGAAATGTATATCAAACGAAAGATAACATCTTCATTTACCTACAGAAAAATTTTTTAAAAATGGTATTTCGCCGTTTCCTCATAATCAATGAAATAAAGATTACAACAATAACAATCTGACATGACTCCCTATACCGTAAGGTAAGACGTATTCTACGCCAAAACTGAAACACATACATACGGGTTATGTAGAAAAGAATAGATTAAATCACCTTTAATTATGTCTATTTAAAAATATTTTATTGTTAAATAGATACATTTAAATACAGTTTAAAATTGCAGTAAACTTTTAAAATCAAAAAGGTACTTTTCCCATTGCTATGGTACTTTTGATATTTTCTAAGCTTATGGATTTAGAATTTTGAAATTAGTGCATATTGATTCGAGGTGAGACTTAAAATGTTATAGTTTAACAAATAGATACTTTTTCGAATTTTTTTGTCACTTTTTGTATTCTCCATCTTTATGAATCTAGACTAATGAAATTATGGACTATTGAATCTAAGGGTTTTACATTTTTGTGGTACTTTTTTTTTGTCTTTCTACTTTTACGAAATTTTGAAATTAAAGACTATGGCTGACTTCACAGTTTGCATTGCAACATTGTTAAGGAAATTGCTTAGTATGCAAAGTAATATTGTATTAAATGTTTACAAAGAATTACAAATAAAAACCATGCAAGAAATTGACAAATAATGTGCACTGAAGAGCATTGCCATGCAATAATGAACATGAGGCATTGTCAAAACAAATTTTAATGTTTTTATGAACACAATGCATTGTAAGGTTACATTGCAAACTGTATTTATGAAGTCAGCCTATATGTAGATCCGAGGTGAGACTGAAAATCTAATAGGCAATCAAAAATGTACTTTTACGTAGTTTATTGGTACTTTTCATCCTTTATTTATTTTTTTTTTTTTTGAATTTACATAGAATTCTGCAATTAAGTATTATTTATAAGTTTCATTTAAGAATTTTAGAGAGGGTCAAAAAGTAAGCATAATTTTTTATGGCATAAATAAGGTATTATAAGATATTTTCTTATTTCTTGAGTTATAAGTCCAAAATTTACAAACTAAGAAGCGTTAATCTTAGCTGTGATAAGGGATGATAGAGGGAATAAAAAAATTCATAAAAAGGAATATATAGTTGACTCCTATGTCCTCACTGTACTTTACATTTTTCAAAAAAATATTTAGGAAATAACAATTGACAAATTTAACGAACGTTCGATGGATATGTGAATCGAAAGTCGTCCTTTTCAATGGGAAAAGTTCCAGATCTTTTATCTAAAGACTACATTATAATAAATTGAAGCCACAGTTTACAGTAATAAGTATAAAACATATTGTTTTTAGAATAATGGTACTGAGGTGTTTATCTTATCAAAGAGAGGATCCAGCAAGTATGAGTGCATCCACATATATTTAAAAATCCGCGAAGGGGCTATGTAACCATATACCTTTGATAAAATGCTCAGTATGTGGTTCTTCCAAGAAGACAATTACTCTAATCACACCACCGAAACGACAAAAAACTGGTTCATTGATAACTTAATCAATGTGATGGTGTGGCCTGCATAGTCACCGAATCAATACACCATTGAAAATCTAAAGACAGACGTAAAACAGCCAATACCTTTTATGAAACTTAAAAGCACAGAAAGCATTTGGGAAGTTGTAAATGAAACATGAAATTCCATACCTCTAGAAAGACGTTAAACTTAATAAATTTGGCGGTAAAGCGTTATACGAACTTAATTGCAAGTAAAAGTCATACAAAAAAGCATTACAAATTTACCTTTATATTGATGACGCAACACACAAGTGAAATATTTTAGTTAAACGTAGTAATAATTATGAAATATCTACTACTCCACTATCTGTTCTTTATATAAGTACAAGTTAATACTTTCGTAAGAAGTCTTTAAATCTAAAAATTATATATTTCATTAAGATCCACATAAAATAAACTAATGTATAATAACATGTTTAAAAATATATTATGTCTTTTGTGTTTGCTTTAATATTCTATATAATAAGCGAACACACAATAACAACACTTTCATATCTATTAAAATTTTCCTTATAATAGATTATTGTTTTATTGCGCAATTATAGCAATATTATAAATATTTTTTGTCTTGCCTAAGGTAGTCCTAGCAGTCATATGTGTGTTTAATAAAATACATTCATATAATTCCCACTTCATTGCACCCAAAGTTCAATGCCATGCAATAATAAAAATATATATTAAATTTAAACATATTTATCTTCATATTTTAATCAATATTATTAAATTTATTATATTATTTTAGTCATTAAACCATGTCCACCACTTAATAAAGCTGGACATTATTTAACGCTTCAGCTAACATTACAACATTTGCCATAAAAATTATACAAGTATTACAATTTATATTTGCAACAAATATAGTAAAAAACCATGAAGAAATAGAGAGAGAGCGAGAATAGTAGACAGAACGATATATGTACGTAGAAAAACTGGACTTTATTTACTGAAAGACAGATTTATGACCATAATAAAATAATTGCCAATTGCAGGACAAACTTTCCAAATGAATGCCTGCTGCCTATTCTGTTGTCTGTCTGTCTCTTTATATGTCCAACTATTTGTTTGTTATAGACATACTCTTCTACTTGATGCAAACAATTGGGCATACATAGTGATATATAACTACATGTGTAAACTATGGCAACTAGTATTAGTTTAACTATTATATACTTATGCAAAGGTATAGTATGTATGTGTATAGATGTTAGCGTTTAAACAAAACCAAAACCATCTGACCAAAGGATATTTTCAACGGTTACAAAATTTAAACAAAAATATTTACATACCCCGAACTATTTATACTACTACTACTAAACACACACTACAACAACTTGTACAACATTTACTAAAGCATACAACTGCAACTACTGAGTAAACTTTATTATTTAGCAAAAGTCATGATTTTAAACGAGTGCAATTTTTACAAATATCTGATTACAAAATCAAAAGTAGGAATTTTTTAAAAAAGTTAAAAATGTGTGCTTCTAAATACAAAGAATAATAATGCGAAGTTATCGGCATGAAAGGTAATTATTCGGGTTGTTATCTGTGCGGCAAGTAGTGATTTAGTAAAAATAGTAAAAAAATTTAAACATACAAACATTTATATTTATTATTTTAGTGGAATAGAATTTAAAGAATTCTATAGACGACGCACAGAGGAGTATTTGGCCTGAAAAGCTGGCCAAAATTATTAAACGTGTTTTTTGAATTAAAAGTTCTAGTTTTTTGATAGTTTTAGATGTATTATGATATAAAAAATCTAGTAGCAGATTTTGAACAAATTACACTGGGCAACAAAAGTACACTGCGCAACAAAAAAATTTTTTGTCTACCCTAGAAATAAAAGTATGTGAACTATATGGATTTTGAAGCCCTTAATTCAAATCTGTTTTCCGTTTTTCTCTAGTACGTAAGGATTTCCTTTTAAAGGCGTGGCATATTTCACTCTCTAAATCATTTGGTTGCCTAATATATTTTGTCATAACTTGAAAACGATTTTGGCGGCAGGAGGATCAGAAGATGCACCGAAAAATTCTGCTTAAACTAACCAAACACATTTCTTTTCTATCTATTGCTATTTCGGAGTTATTAAAAATTTAATGGCGAAAAAAAAAAAATTTCCTGCAAAATTCGTCAAATTTTTTGTTTTTAAAATGCAATAAAAAAAATTAAAGAACCAAAAAGTTTTAATTTTATAGATTTTTACAAAAGCCACATTCCTAAGGTATAAAAGACGGTATAAATAGTAAAACTCAATTAACAAATGTTGATTTTAAAGGTTTAAACTGCTGGAAAACCTCTTGAAGGTATATATGTACATAAACGTGTTGCTGTGTGGTCGAGAAAAGCTTGGAGCTTCACTTCCGCTAATGTTTCAGTAACGGTTATGGCATCTTCATTGGGATAACATTTTCTTTGTGCTTAAAAAGCGGTCCTCTTTTCGTTGTGCCAAAAGCCAATATCTTTTAAAACAATTTTTTAAATTTTTTAAACACTGCTTCAGTGCTGATATGTCCCCATCCCCTTGACATTTTGAAATTTCGCTCAATTTTCTGACCGAAAAATCCAATTTCTCTTCAATGGTTCCAGCATTAGATTTTATCACTGTTTGGAGTAGCTGTAATCTTGTGTAAACTTGTTCCATGTTGACTCTCGAAGTTACAAAACGGTTTTGATAAAGATTGTGTGCAATAACCCTTTATAAGTATTTTCAAGCGCATGCTCTTATGCGTTAATTGGATGGTAGCCTGATACCCATAAATTTTTATGTACCTGTGTTTATTTTTTGTAAATATATTTTTGTGATTAAAGCTTTTAATAATTATTCTTATAAGGTACGTATATTTATTTTTTTTAACAAATAATGTTTTGTAGAGCCGGTATATAAAATATCCTTTATGGGGATGTGTGAACATTCTCTTATAACTATTATGGATAATAAAGAATTTTTCAAATCTATAATTATAGGCAGGTATTAACATTGTGAAGTGTTAAAAGTGATGTGAATAACAGTTGAAAGCAATAATTCGAAACACATAAAAGTTTATGACGATATAAATGTGTAAGAAAAAGTGCCTGATCAGCAAAAATAGAAGAAATGTGAAAATTTTAAAAAATCGTCAAAAATAATGGCGCAAACTTGCACAGACTTTTTTTCTTGTTTCTCAAATTAGAAATTCCAAATTTTATTGTGGTATCAAACATAATTCGTAGAGATGCTAACCTCACTTTTAAAAACCTCTTCTTTTTCATTTTTTGCAAAAAAAAAGTGTATAATTTTTTTTGTTTTTAGCTTTTGAACGAATTGTTTCAACATGAATATTCAACATATTTTAATTAAAAAATTAATGTTAAACCTTTGTTCGTTTGGCCGCAAGAAAAATATTATATAAGCATCCAGAAACCGAAAAAAACATTTAAATCTCATATAATTTTCTGCTCTTTCCTGACTATAGCAAGGTCTCAGAGCTACAAATCGCAACTAAAAGTCTTAAAAATTTACAATATAATGTCAAATATTGTTGTCTGTCAAGCTGCGTACCTAGTTTTTACGATTTCTTAAAATTTAGTTTTGCCTCTTTGGCCAGCTTTTCAGGTCAAATACTCCTCTGTGCGACGTTAAATGATGAAGATTTTTTTTCGCCAGGGCGTGCAAATTTTCGCAACTCGAAACCTTTGAGCAACCGACTAACTAAATATAAAAAAATTGCATATTTTCGCGAATTCGCTTAAATACTGTGACAAGGAGTAGCCTATGTGTTAGTCAAGGTTGTTGTCTATCTGTCTGTCAAATTTCATTTAGTTCCGTTCAGCCGTTTTTGCGTGATTGAGTAACAAACATTCACATTTAATATAGTGTATTAGTAGGATAAACCTGTGGGAAGCCTGGTGTCCAGTGTCTTTAAATCATCACTTTTGTAGACTATTTTAATGACTTTTTGGTAGTATTGTTAACAAGACGTCTACACTTATTACACTTTAAAATAATTAACTAAAAAGTGGAAAAATTTTATAGCAAAAATATTTTAAATGAAAAACTATAGTTTACTTTTAGATTTAAAAATGATATTTTTATTCAATGAAGTATAAAGTACCAAAAGTGTAGACTGGGATTGGTTATATGAACTTGTGAATAACTGGTGTTAAATGGTGACTTACGAACGCAATCGTAATTTGACTTACTGTGCTTTTTGGTAGGGATTCTAATAAGAATTATAAAATTACAATTTAAGGAGTGTATCGAAAAAATATTTGTAGTTGCATTAAGTTAAATAAAACTCAAATCGTGCAATAAATAATTTTTCTTTTTATCACGTTAGCTTTTATATACATATTAGATACTACTATTTTAAAACTGTTTAATTTTAAATTGTTATTACGATCAAAATGGACTGCGAAAAAAAGTTGACGCTCGAACTGTTTCAAATGCCATTAAAGGATATAAGAAAGACCGGAGTATTGAAAGAAAACTTGGAAAAGGATCAGGTCCAAGAGATATTGTTAAAGTAAAAGAAGTCGAGCAACTGTTTTGATGAGCACCCAACATTTCTATCAGAAAAGCAGCGCGTGCGGTCAAATGGTCTAACAGTTTTGTCCAAAGGGCCAAAGCTTATCCTGGGCTGAAGACATACAAAGTTCAAAAAGTTCCAGATCACAATTCGGTAAAGAACTTTGAAGAAAAAAAAGGGGGAGAAAAAGTTTAAGGCAGATTTTATAAAACAAATACACCTGTTGTGTGTTGGATGACGAAACAGACTATACTGGCAAACTTCCCTCAACTTCCTGGCCAAGATTTTTATGTTGCTGATGAAAGTGGTAATGTTCAGGAAAAGTTCCGGACAAGAAAAAACAAACGAAATTCCCTGATAAATTTCCCAAATATATTTCTGGCAATATATTTGCAGTTGTGGCAAACGAGGCCAAGCATTTGTGGCATCAGGCACGGTAAATACAGAAATTTATATCACAGAGTGCCTATAAAAACGACTTTTACTTTTTCTGAGACAGCACCGAATGCCAACATATTTTTGTTTTGATTTGGCATCATGTCACTAATGGAAAAGAGGCACTTAAGTGGTATTCAAAGAATTATGTAATTTTGTTACCACGGGAGGCAAATTCACCTAATTTTCCAGAACTAAGGCCTGTGGAAAGGTTCTGGACTCTTGCAAAAAGGAATTGAATAACGCAGGAAAAATGTCCCAGAAAAGGTCCGATTTCAAGTGTAGATGGACCACCTTATCCAAAAAGGTTACAGAAGCAACTGTAAAATCTTTAATGGAAGGACTTTCGAAAAAAGTCGATAATTTTATAAATACGAAACAATAAATTAAGATTTCAATGTTAAAAAAATTTGTACAATATGTCAATAAATTTGCGTATTTTAAAGAGTTTTCGTATGTTGTAGTTTGACTCTGATTTCAATGTCGCCATATGGTTCCATAAAAAATACCTAGTCAAAAGTTCCAACGTCACTAGTAAATTTTCAATGACAACTACATTTTAAATGTCTATAGCGAAAAATATTATATGGGTTAATAGTAAAAATTATCTATTTTCAAATTACCATGATTTATACTAGAAAATTAAAAAAAAAAGATATAAAACAACAATCTACAGATTTTGAGATATAATTGTTCCTTTCTATTCTGTTTTAATCCTGTATCATGTCTATCAATATTAAATTGTGGCCCATCATCATGAGTTAACTAGGATATAAATAATAGCCTTTAATGCAACGCTTTGCATTAAAGTAGAATTGTTTAATGTTTTTAGCAGATGATCAAGGCAGAATAATCTCACCAATGACAGCTGTAACTAAAATGGAAAAAGTAAGTAATGGGTGTAATTTAAAAAGAAAATGAAAGAATTCACGTTTGCACCGCTTAATTTCTAAAGTAAAAAAAAATTGTTCTTAAAGTCGATCGATCGTCGTGCGAGTTAAACGTGTTTTTAATTACGCTCTGTCTTAAATCGTTTTATTTTCTGTAAGACTCATAAAATTAAAAAACTTAAATATAACATTCATATATGTATATACATACATAAGTACATTTGAACTTGTTTCTTTTGCTTGTAAATAAAAATAAAAATCGAAAATAAAAATAATACAAACAAACATAACAGTTCATCTATATTTACAACAATAAAATTGCAAGTGTTTTTATTTCTCTCGTTTACAATAACAACTACTTTTTTATTTTTAATACAATAAATTACACTTATACCTAAATTTACGCGCTCAAATAAAACTAAATAAAAATTAAATCAATTTTTGTACAATTTATTAACTGTGCTGATACGTATATTCTTTTTCAATATGAGTTGTTCTAAACCAAAGTGCAGAAATAAGGCGGATGATCCAATGATTTCCGGTTGGCTGTGCAACGCAGTTTATCATGCAAAATGTGTTGACTTGGCAGCACGAACTGCAGACAATCTTCGTGAAGATAAAGGCTTACGTTGGTGCTGTAAAAAATTTATTATTTATGATGTTGAATTTTATTCATTTTTTAAAAATGCGCGAGATGAATTTGTCGGCATAAATAATGATCTAAAATGTTTATCCCAAAGATTTTTAAAATTCAAAGCATTATTTAATAATGCGTCATTCTCGCCCAAAAGAAAGAAAACAACTCCAACTTTAAACTCTTCACCTCCTGTTATGTCTACTAACAACTCTTCTGTTGATCAAAACACTTCCGATAATTTACCTCGTCCGAGTCCGTCTACTATTTCTTCCATAGTTAATGTACCTGTAAAACCATCTCAAAATCCGAAAACTAATCCCTCGTTATTTTCATCGTCTCTCCCTCATAACATCGAAATATTACAACCTAATACTAATCGTATTCAACAGATTGCAAGTAATATAAATTTTCAAAACGACATTCAACAAATTAATTCACATCCTCCGGTTGTGGTTTCTAGTCCGTTAAATAATCCTGCAATACTTAAAGTAATTTCTCCAAAGAAAACAATTTTTGCTGCTCGTTTTTCATCTGATACTACTTCTAACGCTGTTGCTGACTACATTAAATTAAAGCTTGGATACGATTGTGAATTATCTGTTTTTAAATTCAACTATTCGGAAAAACGGAGTTAATCTTCTTTTAAAATCATCGTACCAGAGGAATATTTTAATATTATTGTCAATCCTGAGTTTTGGCCACCCAATGCTATAATACGCGAATATGAATATAGAAATGCTTCTCGTTCTGATATCGTTTATTTACCTACTCAAAATGATACCCAAAAAAACTAAATAATTTTTCTACCGATAATCTTATTAATATTGTTTACCAAAATGTCCGTGGCCTTAATACGAAATTAACCACTCTTTATGCAAATAGTTTTGATTTTTCATACCACATCATTGTCTTTACTGAAACCTGGTTAAACGATAAGAAATGTATTAATAACAACGAAATATTATCTTCAAAATACCAAATATTCAGACATGATCGATCACATAAGTTGGGTGGAGGTGTGCTCATTGCCGCACATAACAATTTTCGTTGTGAAGAAATCAATGTTATACTTAACGATGACATCGAATTTGTCGCTGTAAAAATTCGACTGAGAAATACAAATTTATATATTACATGCTCATACATTCCTCCAAACTCTTCTCTGGATATATACAATAATCACATCTTTGCCATTGAATTTGTTTTGCAACAATCTATTCCATCTGATTTATTTATTGTTTTGGGAGATTTTAATCTACCTAACATATCGTGGAATAAATCTTCAGAAATAAACTATCTAATTCCTACAGTTTCAAATGAATTTATTCACTCACTCACAAGCTATGGACTTTTTCCGAACTATTAAAAACAGGAAAAACAAGTTATATAAGAAATATAAAAGGACCGGATCATCTGTAGAATATACCAAATACTGTATTGCTCGTTCTTACTACAATTTGGCAAATAAATCTGAATACGACAACTATATAATCCGTATGAAGTTGAAAATGAGATCAAATCCTAAATCGTTTTATAAATTTGTGAACTCTAAACGGCGATCGTCAAATACTGTATTGCTCGTTCTTACTACAATTTGGCAAATAAATCTGCATACGACAACTATATAATCCGTATGAAGTCGAAAATGAGATCAAATCCTAAATCGTTTTATAAATTTGTGAACTCTAAACGGCGATCGTCCGTTAATCCTATATACTATAAATATGGATCAAATGACGCTGATGATGACGTTTCTATTTCCAATTTGTTTGCTGATTTTTTTTCAACTACCTACTCTAAAAAAGTATATAATAACATAACATCTTACCCGTTTAATATACCTCAATCATCTGGTGTACAATTTTCTTTTATTACTTACTAGCCAATCCCGGCGCACGTTGCTACGCCCCTTAATGAATCAAAATGCATTCTGAATTTTAATTGAATATCAAGTGCAAAAACCTAAATATTTTAATTTTTTTATGGGCGTGGCATTGCCCACTTTTCTAATCACAAAAAGTAAAGTCATAACAGATCAATATGTGTGCAAAGTTTCAGAAGAATCGGACCAGTGCAAGTACCTCAAAATTATAATTGTTTTAATGGGCGTGGCCCTGCCCACTTTTCTAATCATGAAATTGTAAAGTCATAACAGTCCAATACGTGTGCAAAGTTTCAGAATAATCGGTCCAGTGCAAGTACCTCAAAATGATACCTTTTTTTTATGGGCGTGGCACTGCCCACTTTTCTAATCACGAAATTATTTAGTCATGACAGCTCGACATGTATGCAAAGTTTCAGAAAAATCGGTCTGGTGGAAGTACCTCAAAATTATAACCTTTTTTTATGGGCGTGGCCCCGCCCACTTTTTTAATCACAAAATTATAAGGTCATGTCCGCTCAACGTCTGTGCAAAGTTTCAGAAAAATCGGTCCAGTGCAAGTACCTCAAAATTAAAACTTTTTTAGGGGCGTGGCCCCGCCCACTTTTCTTATCACGAAATTATTAAGTCATGACAGCTCGATATGTGTGCAAAGTTTCAGAAAAATCGGTCAAGTGCAAGTAGCTTAAAATGATAACTAATTTTTTATGGGCGTGGCCCCGCCCACTTTTTTCACCCATAAACACTCCCTGGTATGTGTACAACAACTTACTAAAGTTTCAGCCCGATCGGTTTTACAGTTTCGGAGTCTATAGCTAACACACACACACACACAGAGTTTAATTTTTATATATATAGATAAAACGACTCTTTCAAATTTATTATCACTAAATAATTCGTTTAATGCTGGTCCAGATGAAATACCAAATTGCGTTCTAAAAAATTGTGCAGAAAATTTATGTTACCCGCTTACTGCTATCTTTAACAAATCCATTAAATTAGGATACGTACCATTGATTTGGAAATTATCGTATATAATTCCGTTGTTTAAAAATGGAAGCAAAATTGAGATATCAAATTATCGTGGCATTGCTAAGCTGAGTGATATTCCCAAACTTTTTGAAAAAATTTTAACTGATAATTTATACTATCAAATTTCTTCGATTTTGTCACCGTGCCAACATGGTTTTTGTAAACATCGCTCTACAACGACTAATATTTTGGAGCTAACTACTACAATAAATGATGGTTTTATAAATAATATGCAAACTGATGCTATCTACACAGATTTTAGTAAAGCTTTTGATAAGGTAAACCATGATCTCTTGCCTAACAAATTGTCATTAATGGGATTTACGGATATGACAATAAAATGGTTAAGATCATACTTGTCTTTAAGAACTCAACAAGTTAAGTATGGAAGTGCTACGTCTAATGCTATCAAAGTTCCTTCTGGTGTTCCGCAAGGTAGCCACCTTGGTCCTATTTTATTTACCTTATTCATAAACGATCTACCTTCAGTTATTCAGCACTCTAAAGTTTTGATGTATGCCGATGATGTCAAAATTTTTCGTTCTTCTAATAATCCCGAAGATCAACTTTTCCTTCAATCAGATATTGGCAAATTGGTAAATTGGTGTGAAATCAACTTAATGGAGCTGAATATAAAAAAAATGTAAGCATATGTCCTTTTTCAGAATTAAGAAATTGGATTTATTTTATTGCATAAATGAGTGTAAACTTGATAAAGTTCTGAATTTTCTTGATCTTGGTATTTTGCTTGATCACCAATTAAATTTTCGTGACCATATTTCTTTAATTGTTAACAAAGCAAATGGTGTACTTGGATTTATGAAGAGGTGGTGCAAGGAATTTCTAGATCCTTATATTACGAAACAATTATATTCATCGTTAGTTCGACCTATTCTTGAATATGGATCGATTATTTGGGATCCTTGTATAATATTCATATTGATAGTATCGAGTCTGTACAAAAGAAGTTTTTAATATTTTGTCTTCGTGGCCTTGGATGGAATTCGTTTTTACTACCTTCATACGAAAGCAGACTCTGTCTTATAAAATTACCAACTTTAAAAAGTCGTCGTTCAATGCTGAGTTTTTCTTTTGTGCTGGGCCTAATTCAAGGCGATATCGACTCAGAATTCCTGCTAAGTAAAATATCTTTTAATGTTCCAACAAGACCAACTCGAAATTTCCGTTTTATTAACTTAAAATACTATAGAACCAACTATGCTAATAATGATCCTCTTCGTCGTATATGTGAAAACTTTAATAATTATTATCACCTTATTGGCCTCAATGAAAGTAAAGAAATTGTTAAAAGAACTATCATTTTATATTTAAATCGTTGAATTATTATAGAATATTATTTTATATATAACCTTAATTTTGTTTTGTTATTTTACATACTTTAGTCTGTAAGGATTATTATCTATAGACAATAAATTAAATAAATAAATAAATAAAAAAAAAGAGAACTATGTCTACTCTAAGATATAGGAATCACTTCACTTTAACTGATGTATAAAGCGATAAATGAGATTCTTATTTTATTATTAAAATAATTATATTATTGTAAATAAATTTATAATATTATTGACTGAGAAATTTGCAAAAAACTATAAAACAAAACTTTTATATCCTTTACACCACTGACAACAGCGTCGGAAAAACAAAGCCTACAATATTTAACTGCCCTGCAGTTATATTTGCTTAAATTTAAGGACAAAATACTATTATTTGCGCAATACGTATCAGTTGTTCACAGTAGTTGAAGACACAACAGGCTACTGGAGTTATACCCTCATAAATAGAGGGAATGAATGAGAAGATTAGAACCGCTGTTTGTTTAACCTCCCAGCATGTATTGTTTTAGTAAATTATGTAGAATATTATTGTTGTCATAGTGGCTGTAATTTTTGTTATTGCTATTTCTACTGTACTGGACAACAATTGCTAAAATGTCCTGGTTTATGACATTTACCGCTGAAACGAATTAAATATCTGTACAAACAGATGTGACATCATTATAATGTAACATTATTATTGCAATAGTTGTTATTATTTTTTTATACACATCTGAGAATGAGTAGAGTTGCTATTTTTATTTTATTTAAATAAACTACTGTGACAAGTTTTTACCAGGTTTACCAAGAGTTGCCAGGTGAGTTTCAAACTTTGTTCTTTCTTAAGCCTAATAATTTATGTTTTTTCATTTAGTTTCTTAGGATTTTTTAATTATTAAAAAACCCTCAATAAAGGTAACAAATAAACTTTTGAAAAAGTGTTAAATAGAAGAAAAAAAGTCAATTTGCTAGCAAAATGTAAAGCATAAAATACATATCAGGGCATGTTTATTCATCTGCTATTCACAGTAAGGAGAAAATTTCATCCTTTTAAATTCAATAATATTATTAATATATAAACATTTAATATTTCATCTTTCGTTGTGGCTGCCTATGTCAAATCATCACACACGTTTTCCCAAATTTATTAAAAGTGTAAACTGTCATAAAGTTTATTTCTTACAAACAAAATGAGAATTTCAAATAAAACAAAAAACTATCGGCATTTGACTAACAATTGGTAAACACGTAATGTGTATTAACGACAAAAATATATATATAAAATAGTCTTTTATTATAAATAACATTTTACTAACACCACTGAAAAGCATACAGAACCATTTTAAACCCCACAACCAAATAAGCATTATTAAAAAATTAATCGGAGCATAATTCAGCAGATTTTTAAATTTGCAATAACTAATTAGCAAATTAATAAAGTTAAAGGGTTAGCTACTTAGGCTTAGTATAATTTACTTACATAATGTCTACCTAATTTAAGATCGATTTAGCCTCATATAATTTATGGCACATGGCAACACTAATGAGTGGAACAACGTTTTCTTTAAGTATTAGGTAATGGTGATGTAGAGATAAAATTAAATACAATACAAAAGAAGAAAATACTAATAAAACTACATCCCAGCAAAATTATTGCTTCGCCATAAGATGGTTTTTAAGTTAATGTTAATGTTGTAGCTTACAAGACATTTTACATATTTCAAGATATTTGTTGGTGCTTTCTGTTTGCTCTAAGTAAGTCGATAAATAAACACTTACCAATTTGATAATATCTTTGTTGTTATTATTAAAAAAGATTCATAATTTTATGACATATATTGACCCGTGTGCCCGAAATTATTATATCTTACGTTTTTTTTTTAGAAATCGGCTTTTTTTATGCAAATTGGTTCTACATCCATTAATCCATTTGCTGTTAAAATATTATAGCGATAACTGTTTTAGTTATAGAGATAACACTGTGTGCATTTTATCGTATATAACAGTGTTATTTACGATTTTATTTATTTAAAAGTAATAAAAACGTTCTCTCGTAAAATTTTGTTTTTGTAACATACGATAATTTCGCGCACAGGGGTCGATATTATTATTGTTTTTGCTGGGATATATAGAACAAATTATAGAAGTAACTTGATTTAAAGAAATTTCTGCTCACAATATGATTGTCAACCAATCAGAATTAAGCTACAGACAGCTTGTGTTCTACAAATAATTTAACTTAATATTATAAAGAGAGACAGTTAGAAAACAGGTTCCTGCATTTTAAACTTCAGCAATAATTTTTATATATCTAATATAATAATGAACATTTTTATTTTTAAGTTTAGAGTATGAAGTTGACAAGCGCTGGGTTGTTTTTCCTCCTACCGTATTTCAGACATGAAAATGTTAAAATTATTTGCAGTAATTTAAATAGTACCTTTTAAATTCTGCTTCACTTGCTGCTACATGGTTAAGCTGCTCCTACATGGGACATCGCAGACAATAATCATGACTGATACAAGTGCTTTTTTAAGCAGTCACCTTGAAATACCAAGTATTTTTAGAAGGCATTTTAATAAAAATATCGTTTTAAGATGACGCAAAAGTAAAATCATAAATTGAGTATTTTAGCAGATGGCTTCAAATAACTCTGTAAATTAATATTAATTAAATAGATTTAGATAAATTGTAGCCAACAAGCAATATAATGATACACCTCTTAAAATATATGGAATTATTGTTACTGCTTAACATAAAAATTTTTGACATTACTTTTGCGCCAACTTGTATTTCTTTGTCGAACTTAAGGGTGGCCAAATGGCAATTAACGTCAAGAAAATTTTGAAAAGTAAAACCCCAACGCTTGGCAAAAAAAAATTAACATCAATCGCAATATTTGTTTAGAAAAAGTTTTACGACTTTTTTGATAGCTTTAATTGTCTGATATAAGTGTGGTACATTAGTATGACCTAGATCTCACGGCTAAATACTAAAACGGGGTAATCGCGGTGAATGATATCACATTTAGATCCTTCTGTAAATGCTAAAAATGTAAAGAAAATTTTACAAAAAGCGAATACCCTTGCAAAAATATTTTAGATGCGGAGGTGTAGTGCCAACTTTTTTTCTTTCTTTAAGGTTGTACGCTCTGTTATAAATACATTCCTATAAAAATATATTTTGCTTTGTGTCGACTTGGAGGCCTTAGGACAACTATTGGATTATAAATATGTAAACACACTGTTAGGCAATTACCGTAAATTCGACTTTCTGGTTACTTATGCTTAAGAGTTTCAAAAGTTTGTAAATCGCCTCATATTAGCTATTCAGAGAAATATTTTGAAATAAATAGAAATCGAAGAAATAGAAAATTAATTATAAAAAATAATATTTATGTGTACATCTACAGTACATGAAATGTAATAAGATAAAAAATCATATCATTATTAACCCTTTCAAAGTAGCTTTTTTGTATTTCACTAAAAAAGGGCGATATTTGTGAAAATAAAACTACAAACAAAATACAAACAATTCAATTTTAAGTAAAAAATGGAAAAAAAAATTATGTATTTTTCAAACTCTAGACAAAGAAAGGCTGCTGGTTTTGGTATTTTCTGTGGCTTTTTGCAGCACCATGAGTGATAAGTTTAAAAGTCCGGCTTCAGCAACTTATCTATACACACACATGGAAAGTAAATATTGAAAAACACAAATTGTAATTAGGCTGGCTTTTCAAATATTCGTGTAAAATTTTATTTCTTTAAGATTTATTTATACTTTATTTAACACTAGAAAAGTACCGCGTGCGTTGCTACGCCCCTTAATGAATAACAATGCATTCAGAATTTTAACTGAATATCAAGTGCAAAAGGCTAAAAATTATAACTTTTTTTAATGGGCGTGGCACTGCCTACTTTTTTAATCCCGAAACTGTATAGTCATGACGACTGTGTGCAAAGTTTTAGAAAAATCGGTCCAGTGCAAGTACCTCAAAATTATAACTTTTTTATGGCCATGCCCCGCCCACTTTTCTAATCACTTAATTATAAAGTCATGACAGCTCAATATGTGTACAAAGTTTCAGAAAAATCGGTCAAGTGCAAGTAGCTAAAAATGATAACTAAACACTCCCTGGAATGTGTAAAACAACTTGCCAAAGTTTGAGTCCGATCAGTTTTACAGTTTCGGAGTCTATAGCCAACACGCACACACAGAGTTTCACTTTTATATACGTCGTATTAAAAATGTTTTAAGATTTCACAAAATAAACAAATTAATTTTTAAAACCAAAAAAGATTACTTACTAATGTTTATATACATAATGACACAACTAGTATTTATTTAAAGCAATTGAATTTCGTATGAAAACTCAACTAATATTTTCTTACAACTAACTAAGAGCTTAATTTGTCAAACGTATACATATAAAAACAGCCCTTATACGACATGAAAAAACTAACGAGGCAAGAAAAGTGGTGGTAACTCACTCAATCAACCGTTTTCTGGCCGAATAGCCATATAAATTGACTGGCCACAAGTAGCAAAAACAAACCACAAAAATGAAGGCAATTGCATTTTATCAAAAACAAACTAATAAAATAAAAAGGAAAAAAATTAAAAATTAGCCCACATGTGAACATAGAGTTTTTTTTACATACAAACATAGATGTATGTAAGTATATGCATGTAAAAATGATGAATTATTTTATGTGTCACTCTATAGTGCAATGAACAACCTACAGTGCAGCAAAACAGAATTAGTATTTAACGCACATACTCATGCAAACATTTTATTACGACGACACCAATAAGAACGACTTCAACGACGTCAGACCATGACGACAAAGATGATGCGTGGCCATTGCTCTTAATAATAAAGCCAAAGTAAGTACCCACAATTGTTTGTTTTTTTTTATATTTTTTTTTTAAATTAACTACATGCAACAGCAGCAACAACAATAAGAACAGCAACACGTTGAATAAGGTATGCATAACATTGTAAAAAGTGGGGAGACGACACAATATTGTATTGTTTCTTTAAAAAAATAATTATTGTTGTGGTTGTTGTTCTTACAGTGAGTTGCAAGCAGTACATTGCATACTGCACTCTACCATGTGTGTACAACATGCAATGTTGATTAATAAATACAAGTTCTTTTTTACCTTCTTTTATTTTTTTATTTTTTTATTTTGTAGGCTTCCCGCTGTCAGCCATTACAAGTGTTTTGTTGCACAAAATAATAACAACAGCTACAACAGGAAAATGAAAACAAGAACATAATTCAATCATCAACTCCATTAACCACGCCCACCGTAATTGAGAGACAACTCTTTTCTTATTTACAAAAGCAGTCTGCAAAACAAAAAAAAAAGGATATAAATTAAAGTCATTTTTATTTAATGAATAAAACGGCATAAAAGAGGTATTTATTTAATAATGTTTTTTGTTTTTTTTTCTGCAGAAAATTGGATAAATATAAATATAAATAAATCAGCTTTTTGAGGATTGCGAGCGCACATGAATATATTTTGTATTAAAAAAGTATTGAAATTGGTTTATTAAGGATAAAAACAATGGAATTGTAATCGCTTACAATAAATTTTTTATTTTTATCTTTTTTTAAGAAATCCCGATAATGTTAAATAAAGTTTTATTATTATTTTAGCAATGAACTGATAAAAATATGCACTAAATAAAACCAACAGCATTAGTATTGTGATGAAATAGGTTGGTAAAAAATTAGCGCTTCGAAGTGGGACAACGCATATAAAAATCGTTATTTTTAGAAGCGCTCTTGGAGGCAGATAAACACTAACTGCCGTATTTATAAAAAATATTTTAGGTTTATTGGAGGCTTATTTGACAAATTTCTGTGCAACATCTGTCAAATAAGCCTAAAATATATTTTATGAATGCCGCACTAAGTAAACGAGTCAATAAGCGCTTTTTGGTAATGAAGTTTTTTGGTGGCATACAAAATAAAAGATAGCTCATAGATATACATATTATAAACAAAATAAAAATGTTTATAAAATAAAAAGATCTCTATAACAAAAAAAATGTATAAAAATAAATTAAAATTAAAGTGCGTATATTTTTATAGAATTTAAATACTCAAATCAAGGATGAAAAAGGAACAAATGAAAAACGGTAATAAAATATTCTACAAATTATGATTAATAAGATTCTCTTAAAGTTTTATTTTGAAATTCAAGAGATAAAAAAGTTGAAAGCTGTTGGCAAAAGATTTCACAAACGACATACACTCCTCTGAAAAAAAGTCATAAATGTATGACAAAAACAATAAATAACTTAATTACTGGCTTCTTGTTCAATGGCCAAATGTAAAACTATACACAATATAATTAGCAAAATATCTAATAATTGATTTTTGAAAGAGAACTAAAAATCTACAGTTCTAAACTAAGTTCCGAATTCCGAAATTTATGGAAGTCACACACTTTTATATTATTCAGCTAGATTTACTTATGAGTTGAAAACAATTTTTTTATATAGTTTGACATATTTCTTTTTTTTTTTGGATTTTTTTGAGAGGGAAAGAAATCACAATAATCAAGGTAGCTTCAACTAGTCATTTGATCATTATCTCTTTACTCAAATATGTATTTTTTTCTTTGTATAACTTCGATATGCTTGTAAAATATTTTTCTAAATTAAGTCTTTTAATTAAAATGGGCGTTAAAGTAGGCATTTCAATAAGGTTTCAGCTAATAAATAAAACTTAGATATTTCAATATAGTCCTTTATTTTCCAAAAAACTTTATCAATAGAGAAATTATATGAATTTGAGATAAAGCGTGTTATGGAAGGTAGGCGCTAAAGTGGGCGTGTCATCTTCATTTTCTGGCATAATTATGACAAGATACATGTAGCAAATTTCATCATCATACCTCTAATTTTATCGGTTTTATGAGCTTTTAACATTAACAATAGATTACGTGAAAGGTGGGCGTTTGACCAAAAAGCGGTATCGGTTTTATTACGTTTTAAATTTTAAATATACTGAAAAATATACTGCGCGGTTATATTTTTTCTACTCAGGAAATATACATTCGAAATTTCAGTGCTCTACGTTAGTGCGTTTGGACACAATTACATTTTATTCGATGTTGGAAGGACACGGTTTTTTTGACCTACTCTTGTATTACGAGCTATAACTCTCCTAATATTCCTAATATTGAAAATGGCCTATTTCAATATCAAACGAACCTTGTGTATAAAGGCCTAACTATATTATGCTTTTGCTGGCTTAAGCTAATGTCAAAAACCAACGAAAAGTCTGTCAAATGCTTAAGCAAATTTTTGAAGACTTGTCGGTGGATATATTGTACTTTTTAAACTTAAATACTTACTATGATTAGTTGCAAATATTTGTACTTTTGCAAAAGCTGTTTTATTTCTGTATATCCTAAATATATTGATATTGTCACAAAATTATTATTTAATGTGTAAAATGTAAAAATATTTTACTATAAACTATTAAATTTATACATTTTTTCACTAATTTAAAAAAACAAATGACAACATTAATAAAAAAAGTGCTAAATAATGCAACAGTGTGTACATATCAAATGAAAATCTATTTTCGTAAGCAAAGTACGATCAGATTCGCAGTTTGCTTAAGCAAATGACACTTGACGAAACTTGACGAAAAGTTTCTTAAGTACAATATAGTTGCATACATTTAATTTTGTGTATCCGCACATTTGCTTAAGCCAGCAAAAGCATAATATAGTTAGGCCTTAAGAATTATTCTGGCAGAATTTGAGCCCCCAAGCTTTTTCGGTCCAATCTTTCAACAGGCGGACGGACATAGCGAGAGTAAACCCCGATTCAGAAAAAATATACTTAATGGGGTCTAAAATGGATATTTCGATGTGTTACAAACGGAATGACAAACTGAATATACCCCCAACATTTTTTCGGTGGCGGATATAAAAACAATTGCAATCACTTCATATAAATACGCCACGGTCGAAAAATTTAATTTAATTATAATTTTCTACGAGTCATAGTCTTTCGGGGAGGCATTGCACCTCCCAGAATGGTCTACTTACGACTATGACCACCACCAGCTAAAATTTATATTCGACTTGATAAATTTTATTAAACTTCGGATAGAAACTTTATGTAAATAGATTTTGAGATGATTGACTAGCTACTGATAGGCCAATTTTGGAAAAAAAAATTGATCTTTAGTTCGGCTTGTGGCCGAAAATTGCATATAGCAACTACTAAGCCTTAAATAAGAAATAAATACAAATAACAATGAAAAGCTTAATAAAATAAGTTTAAACCTAAAAGAACGTTTATCTTGGCAATAAAAAAAAAGCTTTCCATTTCTCAGTCAGAAACCTTCTTTAACCCTCTTTTAGAAATTCACTTTGCCCGCAACTTAGATCAAACTAAATTAAATATTCACACAAATTAATTAACCCATTAAAAAAGGAAACTCATTGTTTGTGTTTACAAAACTACTGGACAAATAAACTTTATTTAATAATTCCAACAAAATAAACCCTTAATCAAACTTTTGTTGAAATAACGGAAGTTGGATGACAGTTTCTTAAGCATTGTTTGGCAGGGTATTGTGTCACAATTTTTATGTTTTTTTTTTGCTTTAATTGCCCTCTTAATCAATTCAATGCGTACATATATATTAGCACTCTTTTCTATGGGAAAATTTCAATTATTAGTACTGTGGTACATACTTTAACGTTCTAAAAGTTGTTTTTTTACGAAATTAGATTGAGTTTACAAATAAAAATATACGCACTTACGTATATATATGTATGTATGTACTCTCCTAAAACATGCGTCAATATTCTCCTTGTTTTGGTTCATTTTGAGTGTGTGTGTGTTTGTATGTTAAATTTCTTAAAATCTTTATATATTTAATATCCGTTAAAATTCAGCTTATATGCAGGCGTGTATCGTTTGGAGTACCAACAGCGAGTGTGTGTGTATGATACGAAAGTTTGACATGACGTGTGTGAGTGGCTTGTTACGACTGTAAGTTGCAGCTAATTGTTATTGATATGACCACATTTTGTCGATAATAATGACCCCGTATATGACACACTCCTCTTTGTTTTGTCCCATGCAAACAAAATCTTGAAATGAACAAATGTAATTACTATTTTCATTCATTCAGTTGAAATTGCTTAATTAATGATTTTCTCAACATGACTGTAAAAGATGAATTTTTTTCATTAATCAATTTTAGAAGTGAATTGTGCAGTTTGAGAAAATTTGTTAATCATGTTTGTGGTTTATTAAAAATTATAAAGTAAAATTGCTGGTTAATTGTTAAAAAACGTGTTAAAATTTAAATATTCACATACTTGAATTAATGATGATTAAAATATTTGAAAGGCTTGAAGAATAATCTGCTGGTATAAGGTTTGAGGGGTTAGAAGCCAGGAGTTATGATTTGAATAATTATTAAACAACCAAATGAGATATTTCTCTATAAGTAAACCATTAAAATTTATTTAAACATTTTTCAAAAAAAAATAAAACTAAATAAATTTATTTATTTCAAATTTACCCGAAATTATTTATACACAGTTTCAGACCTGATAAATTTTTTACAACATTTTGTTTTCAAAAATAAATATTTTTCTTTCATTTCATTTATTTATTTAATAATGATTAAATTCCCTAAAGGAATATTTGATTAGGAGAACCTTAAAGTTTTTTTAGGTCAATAAAGGAAATCAACTAACCAATCATGTGAACCACAACCACTTTTAACAAAATGTATAAAACATCAAAATCGAAATACAAAAACTAATCAGCCAAAGCTCTAGTACTACAAATCAATAAAATATTTAACATACACATTTGTGAAGGCATCATCATTGTTCACATTATGAAGAAACTCGTTGACTTCAATTCAAGCAACAACGACAATCACTTACCAAACACACCAAAAGAATCTAAAACAGCTGCCAAAGGAATCGTTCAGCAATCATGGATTCTCTTACTCCTAAAACAAATGCAAACGTATGGATAAATGTTTGTGTGTGTGAGTTTGTATAGAATTTGAAAAAATGTACTTTTATTGTAAGATTCATTGTAAATTTATTCGATTTTAATATTCAATTTAGTTTTGTCGGAAAGTAAGCAATAAATGGATAAAAAAAACTTGAAAACTGAAGCAAAAACAAATAATGAATATAAAAGAAAATTTTCCAAAAAAGAAAAACAAAAAGAGTTGGAATCAAACATTTACTTTAACAAAATTATTGCACGAGAAGTATTTTTGTTTTCTTTACATTTCTATCGTTATAATTTTTAATGGAAACGATTCCACTTAGTTTGTTCTTTGAATCAGTGATTCATTTCGCATATTCATTTTGTCATTCAGTAACTTCGGTTCCTTTTTATTCAATCCATACCATCACATCACCATACACACACGAACTCAAATACTCAATAATTCATATACATACATATTCATAAAACATACAGTTAGTTAGTCAGTTGTGCAATAAGATTGAGTAATTTCAGCCAGTCATACGTTGACTTCATTTATTTGATGGGTTATGTACAATGGTAAAACTTTCAATACTAATATCGAATAAGGTTGTTGTCAGATTTTACAAATAAACTTAATTCCTAAAAGTTGTTCCACTTTAAGGATTATTTTTTAAAGAATTCGAAAAATTTCAGATATCATTGTTATGATACTGTGGACGTGAAAATGTCTGTGATGGTGAAAAACCTGAAGGTAAGGCTAGATACTAAACTAACCCAAAATTATCATGTCGGGACAAGGATACAGAAGCCAAAGAGGATTTTAAGGTGTTTAAACAGATATGCGGTCAAAGATAGGGAATCTCGCCTAAGACTGAATACTGGAAACAGTGATGGCGAGACCGAGGATCACATACTCATCTGTTATCTGGTGGCCGAGGCCTTTTAAGCAACAATTTGTCGGAAGTTGGATGGGGTTCGGGGGATTGCTTGCATGAGTAAATATGATGTGATACGTGCCATACCAATGCATGTAATGGAGGCAATGCTATAATTGCTGTTGTTAGACTTATATGGAAAACAGCTACAACATGGGAATTTCGGGTGCAAAGTGATGACACATAGTATCGCTTTGGATCAGATTTAGTGGATCTCTTGAGGCAAAAGTTAAGAACAGGTAAGCAGTAGGTTATAAAATGCGTATGAAATCCTTTTTGGTGCTTGTTTTAAAGCTCAATAAGTCTATTCCTACAAATGTGATGGCGCTGATGAGGGTTAAGGGACACGTGGACATAGCTGGCAATAAAACTGCTGATAAAGTGGGAGAATTGCTATGGCTGTTGGGTTAGTGCAGGTCAAGGTATTTTAATGGGTAAACTCTATAAACTTAAGAAAATGGATAGAAAAAACCACTCTTGGCAGGGGTGTGGTAACGGTTTTTTATTTTAATAGGAATACGATAAGCAGAATCACTGGGTTGATAACATGGCATGGAAACTTCCAGTATTATATGAAAAAGATAAAGATAGAGAATGATGATGTTCATAAAAGGAACTTGTAAGATAGTGAGATGGCAGTGCATGTGGTATGCGAATGTCGAGCACTATCAAGCGGAAGATTGAGGTTGGCAGGCAAGCAAACAGTAGGTGTGGAGGACCTTAATCTGAAGGAGATTCTGGAGATTACAAAGGAAAAAGGATTACAAATTAAAAAGAACAACATTTTCTAAATCAAATGCAAAAATTGTTTCCACAGCGCAACAGAATATGTCTTTTTTACTACATATTTATTCAGAACTAAAAAGGGAGAAAACCTTATTTCAATATAATCTTTCTATATATTTCTCCCTTCCTTGGTATTTTTTTTTTCAGAGGTGCTCCTGTAGCAATGAAATTAGTGCTTATAAATTATAAAAAAAACCTTTAAAGTGGGATATCGCCTTTTACAAGCTCTCTAAGAAGCATGTAAGATTTTTAAGCAGAGCTTTTTTGGACTTTTTAGTAGATATTTGTTACATCAGTAGAATAAAATCCTGCAAGCTGTTTCTTTAACTAAATTACACGATTGGAGGGAAAAATAATTCTTTGATATATTTTACGTATAATATTTAATTAACCATGTAGTTTGGTTTTATGTGTCTCTGCACAACCAGGGTATCAAATCTTATATTGTAAATAAGTGTCACCATAACTTTTTTTAAACAATAATTTCTATTTTCCCAAAACAAGAATAAATACCCAGTTACAAAGTCAGTATTTTTTTTATACAGATCATCTGGTAATACTTATTTTATAATCAGTTATTATTTACTTTCAGACATTTTTAAAACTCCGAACGAAAACTCACAGAAAAAAATGTATTACAAAAAAGTTAAATGTAAAAATGTAAATGTTAAAAAAAAAAATTATTCAATTTCGTATGTATGAGTGTAGCCCACAAAACAAAACCAAACTTTATAACAGAGAAATTGAAATGATTTTTATTATGTGCACAAATATCCTAAGCAACACAATTGACTTTCTCAACCTTAGCAAACATTTTTGACGCTTCCTGATATAGAACTGCTTACTTAAGATGGACAAGATACAAAAAGGCATTAGTAAAACAATAGCATATAAAACTTCCGGACAAAGAGAAAAAAAACTGCATTAAATCAAAACCAAAAGAAATTATCCAATTTTATCTTTGGCCACGAAAAGTATTGCAATCGAGTAAATTGTATGGGTGTTAACTTCTAGCTGAGTATGCCATATTTTATTACAAAAAAATTATTCAAGGTCAACTACGATTCCAAGATACTGTAAAAATTACTCTTAAAAGCAGTGCAGTGCTATGCAAGTAGCTATGAAGAATAAGTCTAAAAATATTGAGTTTAGTAAACATCCATTGAAATGATGAAATACAACACGACATGGGCATAACTTGACCAAACTAGAGGATGTAATGAACAAAGACCAAAAACCTAAAAAATTTGGACATATTAACTATTAACATTTGATCTACATATAAAACTAACTCAGCTTAGAATTTTGACAACTGTCCCAGGTCCGTTTAAAAATGTTTTAGATTTTTTACCCCCTAAGAACATTGACAGCTATGCCAATGAGCAAATTCACAGTAAAAAAGAAACATATAGCTTCAAGCTTTAATTGTTATCCTGTTTGATTATCATTTGTTTTTTATTAATTTGTTGCGCCGAAACTTTAAAATAACAGAGAGACGACAAACTTTAAATGTCGAATTATGTTAAGTTATAGCTTAATGCTTATTGTAAGCTTATTACGCCCCACTTCCGGTTCATAACCAATTTTTCAACCTTGTTAATTTAGCTTAGTTCTATAGTGTTTAAATTTTAATTTATCTGGATATCATGCCTGAAAACATATGAATTGAATACCCTGAATGATATAAAAATATAAAATCAACAAGCCGAAATAAAAATGAAACTTTTTCCTTATGCATAGTTTTGAAAATAAAAATTGCCAAGGATGAAAGTCAATTTGCAAATAATTTATTGAGTTTTAAAAAAGGGTTCGACGTTTTTCGTTTTTTCTATGTACACTGCAATAAAAACAAGCAGTTTTACACAACTACAAATGAATAAGGGATTTTAGTTCTTCCTTTGCCTCTCAGAGTAGAAAAAAAAAATAATATAGAAATGAATATCGCCAAAATAAAAAGCAACAAAAAAACAACAACACTAAACTTAAATAATTTTTGCAGACAAAATTAGTCAAGAGAGGATTCAGTATCTTCTTCAATAAAACTGTTATATAGTTGTAGAAATGTACATAAAAATACCCAATGTCGCGTTTCGTTTATTGAGTTTTGATTGTAAATAAATGGAAGTTGGTTGTAGAATTGCAAATATACAATAAAACATACACTAAAAGAAACATTAAAAAAAAATACACACAAACAACAACTATGAATTGAAGTGCATGAGTTTTTATATCCTTTGGCGAACGGGGATATAAAAACAAGCACTGATTCTCTCACACTTACGCAGTTAAATATGCAACAGCAACCACAACAACGAACCCTTTCACAGGGATATTTACGACAACAAACAATTATTTATTGATATTGTGCAACAGCCAACAACAGCCAGCAACCAAACAACATCATTACCATCGTCACAATTTTTATTCACACACTCTCTGGCCGAATATACAAAAGGATTTAAGCATTAGGGCGGGTCATAGTTCAAATACGCGAAATGAACAGTTTTTTGCTTGTTGCAATAAAGAAAGATTTATGTTTTTAAACTCTATTAGTATTAGGATATTCAACAGAAATACACACACACACACATTCGTGAAAATATTTATTTTTTGCTAGAAATTTATTGTCTCATAAAGAGTTGACAGTTATTTCAGTTTTTAGCATTTAATGAAAAATATAAATTACTGTGCTGATATCTTGCTAAGTCATTATTTTTTTTACAATTATTGCAAATAATTTATTAATAAATACTTTTTTCATTATGCTTTAAGGCTTTAAGTAATCGCTTGTTTGTTTGCTGGATCAATTAAGTTTAATATAAATATTATATAACGTATCGTATAAAAACAGTAAACAACTTTAGATATTTTGCATAAAGGCACTTTGTTGAATGTTTGTATGAAAGTTTATTAAAATAACAGAGAAGAATGTTTTGGTAGCATTTTTATATTTATAAAAGAAAAAGTTTTTATACGGAATGATCACAAAAAATCCAAGGAGATTAATGTAACTACTGGTACAAGATGCTGAATAAATATATTTGTGACAGCGCATAGAGAAAGGGACCTTAGGGTAAAAAAAACAATTTTCACTTTTTTTTTGATGTAGACAACATGTGACATCGAATGAGACAGATCGCATGCCCCAAAAGTGTTCCCTCCCAGAGATATGCGCGTTTTATAAAAGTGAAGTCGACGATTCTAAGCGCAAATAGAAAGGGACCTAACGGTCAAATTTATTTATTTTTATTTTTTCCTCTACTAAATTAACAAACTAACAGTAACGTTTACCATATTAACAGCATCTTTTGCAAGATTTCGACACAATTCGCACAAATCGTATGCCGGCTTCATAGTGACGATGTGGGGACAATATTTCTTCCACAGCGTTTGGAAAGTGCGAAGTTTTACGATTTTCCCACCCGGTTCGACGCTGTTGGTGTATCTAGTATAAACAGAAGTCTTACTTCCAGTAGTTGGAAGTTTAAATAAACGAAAATCACGATGATTTGGTGACGTCCAGGTAAAGTGATAGCAAGAGTTTCAGCAAAACGGCAGATAAATGAAACAATTTCTGTTTTTTCCCAAAGTAGTTAAAGCATCTGTACGATTAATTTTATTCGTAATGCCATGTTCGCGTGGATAAACACCATTTTTGTCGTAATGTTCGATTAGATTTTTGTAGCGTTTAATTCCCATTGTATACAGGAAGAAGTACATATCACGGCATATCGGCAAACTTCGAAAATAATATATCTGATTGTACCGCTCGCGATCGATCACCAACTTTTGACCTGAGCATTGCATCGTGACGGTGAGCTGCCAGATGTGCGAGAATAATTAAATCTTGGGATTCCTTATCTAAATTCATGAAAGACGTACGGAAATCCACAGCCATCTTCTTAGGGATCACTTCATTGCATTGATTTGAAGAACACGGAGGTATTTTTAAACCATACAGTCGAGCAACTACCTTTTCTTCGCGTAAATCAAGATCAGATTTATCAAGGAACATATTATCGGTATCATCTTCAGAGTCACTATTCGATAATTCTGAGAAGTGATCGTCATCATCCTCGTCATCAGGGAAGCGATAAAGTAACTCTACTTCTTCGAATTTGTCCACCATTTCATCCTAAAACAAACAGTTACAATCAGTTTTAAATTATTTTAGCGAAAAACATAATAGGTTATGTGAACAAATTTTCGTACTAACAGAGTGATATTCACGATTTAAAAGAATTATAAATGAGTATTTATTATAATTCACAATTAATAATTTCAGAAAATAAAGCTGGATTCGAAAAAACGCGAGCAAAATTGATATTAAACTCATGGAAACAGCGCGCTAGATAGAAAACAGTAAAAATCAACTACACAAAACAAGAGGTAGGGACGACCTACGCGCGTTTTTAAGGTTGAGCAACACGTTCCTGACGTCATGAGATGTGTCGCTTTTAAATGAGACCAATACCAACACGCTCAGTGATGGTACAACAAAGATGGCTCTCCTGAACAAAACCTGTTTTTATCCTTAAGTCCTTTTCTCTCTGCGCTGCCACATACATACATATATGTATATATTTTATAGAAAATTTTCAAAATGTTTTCTATGTTAAAAAATGTTTCGTTAAATTTCCTCTTAAAAGAAAATCTTCTAAAATTTATTAACTATAACGCTTACAAAAATAAATTTTCTGGGCGTTTTTTGACAGACATATCAATTTTTCATTTTGTTATTTTTGTTCAGTAGCGTTTGGCAAGTTAGAAAACAATTGACAAAGCCCTAAAAATAAGGCTTAAATAACCGAGTTGACAACGCTGCATACCATCTCATATTTTAGGAATAGCAATCTCACGACAGTAGAATTTCGGTGTTTTGAAAAATTAACTCACATTCAAATTATGAATATCGTCATAAAGTTGCTTTTACATACATATGTATATATATATATGCTAGTCATATTATCACCACTGTCATTTACATATATATTTCTTGGACTTTTTTTCCCCTATTTCTCTCTTAACACATTCATCATACATGTATGTATAAGTATAAATTTATAATATTCTTTATATACATATATATTATACATTTATTTCAATTTATAAACGAATGGATGAATGCAGTATGACCTATTTAAACTCTATTTCATTCATCATCCCACTCATTTCGTGGAAGCAATGCTATTTTACCATAGAATGTACCGTTTGAATGGTATTGAATGTTAAAGACAGCTGAAAGCGAATATTTGGTTGTACTATTGTGTTCGTATCCAGCCAACACAACATTCCAATGAAACTAAAGAATAATGAATTTTATTACTTTTTTTTTTTTGCTGAGTTGTTGCTAGCTGGTGTTGAGTTTAATTTATTAAATTGCTTTTAAATGCAATACAATTTCAGTGCATTTTTCCAAATCAACATAAATAACTAAGTCAATCTACCACAATGATTGGCGAAGACTAAAATGTATGTTTTTGTAGCATGTGAAAAATAAGATTTAATTTCCTTGAAATTTATTTTTTAATTTTTTTTTTTAATTAAAAAGTTTTCAAAAGAATTTGTAATAATATTAATTTTTTATAACAATATTTAGCACCAAAAAAAGCATTATCATTCGACATATTTTTTATTTCTTTCTTTTTTAAATAAAACTAACAAATTTATGTAGATATTTTATGAAATATATGTAATTCTTATAACAATATGTATACGTTTTTTTAATTTAAAAAATATTTTAAATATTTCTTTTTGCATTCCAAAAAAAACACACATATTATGTTGTTTTATAAAGTCATTCAATATTAATAAATTTAGAAAATGTTTTTCTATTTCAACAACAATTTTAGTAAAAGGATACAATAACACAAACAATCACACATTTTAAAAAACTTGTTAATAAAAAATAAATACAAATATGCACTAGAGAAATAAATAAAATATTTTCTTTAATATTTTATTAGTTTTTATTCGTCAAACAAATTTAGCAAAACCAAGAAAAACTAACAAGTGAAAAAAATATAAAAGGAATTTTGAAAATAACAAAAATACTTTTACTGCAGGCCAACAGATAATAATTGAAATAAAGAAGTTAACCCAAGAATGTATAAAATATATTTGCAATTCCCAAAATATTTAAGAATTTATCAAATTTTTTATATGAAAAAAAAACTTAACTTAAGTTTTCAATTTAGTATTTAAGAAGCCAAAAAATATTTAATAAATGTAAAAAAAAAATTAACATAATTATATTCTTTACGACCTTATAATGTTTAAATAATTATTTTCTTGTTATCAACAGGCTCTAGGTCCAAAAAACAATTTAATTCTAATATTTAAATAAAAATCTTTTATTTTTTATTAAATATTATTTTAAAAAATTGTTTCCATATATTTTTATTAATTTTGTTCAATATTTCGAGCCCCTTCGGTGCTCTTCTTCAGGAACAAGATTTTAGATATCTGTGGACAGACGACAGCTTTATCTGTGGACTGACGACAGCTTTACTAAAATCTTGTTCCTGAAGAAGAGCACCGAAGGGGCTCGAAATATTGAACAAAATTAATAAAAATATATGGAAACAATTTTTTAAAATAATATTTAATAAAAAATAAAAGATTTTTATTTAAATATTAGAATTAAATTGTTTTTTGGACCTAGAGCCTGTTGATAACAAGAAAATAATTATTTAAAAAAAATTAACTTTAACTCATTAACAATACCTAAATGCGTAGGAAAATGGTAAAGAATTATTTGTGCTTATAAGTATGGTTGTGAGAATGTCTCTAAAATATAGATAGAAAACAAAAAGGACCAAGAAATCTTTCTATATTTTTTAAATTTAACTTAAAATTTTCAATTCTATAACATGTAAATTTTGTTCTGTAAGACGAGAAATAATTAAATCTTTATTTATAACTCGTATAACACAACTGTACGAGAAGAATTGAAATAATTTTTAAATATAACGAAAATGTTTTTTCAAGTTAAGTTTTGTCCAAATTTTAGGAGCGACCTATTTGGGCTTTCAGACGAGTATTAAAGATCTATAGAGGAAAAAAAAAAGATAAACAATAAAATATTTAATTTGACACCAGTATGAGCTGGGTTTTTTTTTGTAACCCTGCGGATAAAGTTCCTAGTATGTGGTTAAAAATATACTAGTTGCTTTTAACTTCAGACGAAATCGGTTACATTAGATTGTCATAAGTAGTACCCCAACTAGTTCATTTGTATATAGTTTTATACTAATTTAAATACAAGTTATTGTTTATTAAAAAAATTAACATGCCATTTTACACAGCAGTTAAGGCATCAAAAAGTGCTACGAATCTTTTCTTGTCTTTGCCGAGATTTGAACCAGGAGCCAAATTACGTCATTCCATCCATTTGCCAGGGGGCAAATTACGGCATTCGAACGTGATTGAAATTTGAAAATTCTTATTAGAATCTCTATACCTAAAGCACAGCGAACTCGATCGTTCGAGTTAAATTTCGATCGTGATCGAATGCCGTAATTTGGCCGCTGGTCTTTTAGTTTTGAAGTTTCACGTTCTTACCACTGCATCAACATACAATTATTTTAAATTGATATTAGTAAGGATTTTGTTTAAAAAACAAAGTTTTCTTCAATTTTGAAACTGGCGAATAATGTGGTTGTTCATTTTCAGTCAATGCGTGCGAATTCCAATTCAATTCATTCAATTTTGCTACAATCTCGTTACAATAAGTTATATGACTAGTTCAAAACGTAAGTAGTTAAAAATTTAATTACAGGGAATTTACGCCAGGCTTGAAACCAAAGTTTCCAAAAATACATATGTATGTATGTTTGTTTGTATATATGTATGTATGCAATGCATAAGTATAGGACTATTTACAATCAAACTACTTAAACAAAAAAGTTTTTGTGGTGTTAACCAGAACTGTTGTACGATTCAAAGATGTTTGTAGCTAATGAATTTGACTTAGGAACTTAAATGCAGTTAAGATTTCTGCATAATACAGCCTTTATATTACCAGTAACTAGTTTTGGTTATGATCAGTGTTGCTAATTCAAAAAAATGCACAATTAGTATCTATTGTTTTGACAAACACTCAGAAAATTATGACAGCAAATGACTGTGGCTTATTCAAATAGTATTCCGTAAAATTAACTTTAAATGAAAATATATTAAAATATAAATTCAGTTATTTTTAACTGTTTCGAACACTCTTTAAAAAAATAATAATAGTTAAATACTGACTTTTGATCGATGAATAACAGTTGTCAGTTAAAAAAAGTTTGTAATGCGGTTGTGATGCTTTATTTTTAATAATTTTATTGAGTTTTTCAAAAACATATATATCAAAAAACCGTTTATATTTACAACAATTGTTTTATACATGTACGAAAACTGACTTAAATATTTTTAAAAAAAATTAAAAATCAATTAATCAATTAAACGTGTTTAAGAATAGCTAAATTTAGCCAGAAAATAGCTAAATTGGCAATAGTGGTTTGATGGCCAATTTATTTTAGTTTTTACAAATAATTTATTCTCATTAGAAATTAAAAAAATTTATTTAAAACTAAGAATTATTTTTACTTACATTAATATTTTATTAACTCATAAAATTAGTTGCAATTATTGAATAATCAGGTCTGGTAAGAATTCTTACTTATGACAATTAACGCTTCTCTTTGTAATTGCCCTTACAAAGGGTCATCATCTGACCACAGTAACCTCAACTAGAAATGTAATAAAGCATTAACTCTTTGTTAAACATATGCAAAACTAAATATTTTTGAATACAAACATACACATACATCAAAGGTGTAAATATGTAAACTAAATACTAATAAAGAAATAAATAGGAACCAAAAAAAACAAAAATATTTATGAAAATAGTTTGTTTGTTTAACACACAACTCCTTTGAAATATTTTTAATTTTTTAGGATGTATATGTGTGATTATGTGTGAACTAAATTATAAGTTTGTTAGACCTACCATTTAACCCCAAATCACTCCAGAGCTTTGGTAAAAATGTATTCCATTAGATAACAAAAATTAAGGCTTCAAGTTTTAAATTTCTTATATTTTTTATTATTATTATTATTTTAACAACTTTGGAAATATTTGTTTAGAAAAATAAAATAAAAAAACTTTAAGAAAAATATACGAACAAAACAAAGAGTATGTTGTTTGCATGAATTACTTTAAAAAGATAATGTTTTCTTTTTCGTTTCTTAATTTTCTTTTACATTACATAGAGATACAATGCGGAGCACAATTGGGACATAAGTATTTGCTAGCTTTAGTAGTAGTTCTTAATCGATGACAATAATCATAAAAACCAAACCAACAAAATTTGTTAAAATAAAATTTGTTATATATTTTCGTTAAGAACCTTATGCAGGTATATAAAATCTAGTGACCCAATTTAATTAATAATAATATTAAATATTTTATATATATTGTTTTCTTTTTAGTTACCCAGCAAAAAAAATTAGAAGTAGTGCAGAGCGAATTACATTTTCAAGACTTCTAAATCAATTGTGTAAAAGGATTCATTCTAAATGACTTCCTAAATGTGAAATAATTTGTCATAATTGATGTGTTTAAAAATGAATGTAACATCATGCTAAATATCTTAAACAATTCATGTAAACAAACAAATTCAACTCATGAAACATCCGATGCTTCTCATCAAATATGCATGAGTTGTAAATATGTACTTAGAATGGAGTGCAGTTAATTAATGTATTCATGTAAACACATGATCTTCAATGACACGCCAATGTTAAAATCGTTAGTGTTTTCACCTAAATTTAATCACTTCTTCACCAGTTGAACCCCTGCAAATCTACTTTTTTGTCATAGATTTTTTTGCTGGGTATAATCGTAAATTAGTTATAATCGTAATACCAGAAAATTAAGATTTTCTTCTAAATTTATATAATTTCGGCCAATCGTCTAGTTTAGTTGTGATAGAAGAATTTTATGATTGTATCTTAGTCAGCACTAAGAAAAAATAATTCTAGTAATAGAAATTGTATAAGCACAAAAGAAAAGCACTGAACGATTGACAAATAATTTTATTTTCTATATTGTGTTTTAGAATTAAAATTGATTACTTCAAGTAGTTGGGAGGAATAGATGTATATCACGCCCATCTACTAAAATATGAGTTTTATGTATGTGTCAATTTAACAAAATATTGCAATATAATTTTTACCGCGTTACGTTTCAGTTAAACAAAATTTTGTAATTGGAAAAGTCGAAAGTCCCACTACCATATACAGTGCACTCGAGGTAACGTGAACACCGTCTAACGTGACCACCGCCTAATGTGAACCAGCTTTTGTTTACGTTGACTTACACAGTAGTGAACAAACTCAGAAAACTCTATAACTTGAACAATAACTTGAACAAAGGCAATCTTTATAGACAGTTTGCAAAAAGATACTCGTGATCTTGTAATGAATGATAAATAATAATTTTAGTCTTATATTTTAATAATACAAATAATAAAAAAATTTCACATTCAAGCGTGTAAAACACAGGTTATATTGTATAAACTTATATTTCTCTCATGAAACTCAACAACCGCTAACGTGAATAATTTCGCTAACATGAACTGCTTTGGTTTTAATTAGTACACGTTAGCGCGAGTGCACTGTATTTTTTAATAAAATTGATTGTTTACAAAGAAGAAGCAAACATGATTTTTTTCACGAATGTAAATAGTGGCAGATAATGATGAAAAAACTAAAAAAAAGGAAAAATAAATGTTTCTTGAATTAATATATATTTATACAAATAAGATAAAAAAATAGTCAGTTAGACCAAGCCATATCCAGATTTTATAACAAATGTATAAGTAATAGCTATTTAAAAAACAAGTATTTTTATACGAAAATAGAATAAAAGCCAGGGCTAAACTCCCTTTTAAAAGATATTATGTTGTCTCACTAATTGTTTAATTTAATACCAAATTGAAAATTGTTTCTCCTAATTCATTGATTTTCAGGACATAAAACTTTTTCCGGACTAGCAAGGCGGTCAGTCTTCATCTAGTATAATATTCAACTACATAAACAATTGTATAAGAACTTCAGAATAAATATTGGTGGGGTGTCATAAAGCCATAGGACATAAAGCCATAATGGCCATAATGGCTGGAGGAGAAACCCCATAAGCACGGCCGCAGGCCGCAACGCAGAAAAACTTTAGTATGCAACAATGCATTTTTTACATGAAATAAGGTGACATGCAATCATCATAAAAAATATGACTTTATGTCTCATATTCAGAAAAAAAATTAATGGCGTTAAGCCCCATTATATTGAGACTTAATGTCATATGCCCTTATGTCTCAATGGAATGGGACTTGACGTCATATGGCTTTATGTCCTATGGCATTATGACACCCCACCAATATTTATTCTGAAGTTCTTATACAATTGTTTATGTAGTTGAATATTATACTAGATGAAGACTGACCGCCTTGCTAGTCCGGAAAAAGTTTTATGTCCTGAAAATCAATGAATTAGGAGAAACAATTTTCAATATCGTAATACTATATCGACCAAGTTTTCTATATACATATGAGTCTTTTGGACTACTTATAGTCCTGTAAGGAATATATTTTACATTTAGTTTGAAATACTGATTCGTATACACGAACTTTGCTTTTACGTTTATACTTCATATGAATTTTAACTAGGAAAAATCTAACACTTCTCTGTCAGCCCAAAATATCTCAACAGTAGTAGAAAATTTTATCTGTTTTTGGTCGATAAATTTTCTATTTAGGAAAGAACCTATTAACAAAATTGCCTCCACCAAAGTCCTTAACAAGTTTTAAACTTTTTTACGTATAAAATATATTTTCAACCAACTCATTAAACTAATGCCTAATCAAATTTTCATCTTTAAAATAAGAATTCCATTTTGGGCAGCATCCTTGCAAATGACATAAAATTGTCGATAACGAAATAAAGGCAAATCTTATCTAACAATTAATTAACGCCTTAATGGATTATTTCTATTGTAATGTATAGAATAACAATAAAAATTTACAGAAAGTAAAATGAAATAAGACAAAGCAAAACAAAAGTTCGTTACACACATTGTTGACCACAATGAAAAGCCAGCCATCAACAAAATTAAATCTTATGGCAAATAATAAGAGTTCATTTTGTATGGAATCACCGCATACGAAAATAATGAAACAAACTGATATAAATTTTCTTGTACAAAAATGCTGGTGGTATATTATCACTGTTACAATAACACTAACAACAACCCCCTTTAAGGACATCTTTTACAACAACAAGTGCTCTTGTACTCGTTATTATTGTATTCCTACTTAAATTACGACCAGGCGTTACTGAAGCAATTATCATTACAACAACAATTGCTACTGTTTATTTGCTGCTGCTATTATTGTTGTCCCTGAAAGTTGTAGAGATGATTATAGAATATAACACTTGCAAGGGCCAGTGTAGAGCCAACTCTAATGGCATTTAATATTAAATTACTAAAATATAGGAGACAATACGACGATAAATATTGTAGCAAAAAAAAAAAGCACACACACAAAAACGAGAGAAAAAGTAGGAGTTTCAACAATACAAACACTTAATGTAGTAAAATATTTTGTTCCAAGCAAACGAAACTCATTATACCAGTATGAATTGTAAATAACGAATGACAACAAGTTGACGTTATAAAGAAGAGCACACAGGCATCACTTATACCCTACAACAATATAAAATTGTTTGTTTTTTTATAAAAAGAAAAAACAGCTTTTATAAGAATCTAAAATAATTTCTTAAAAAAGGAACAAGAACAAAACTTAATGTACTTAAACATTAAATTAATTTTATTTTTTAACTTTATTGATTGTTCCTGTTACCAAAAAAATTTCGATATATTATAAAGAAAACTACAACGGTGAAAACTTTATCGTTTCATATTATTTTATTTTTTACAACTTGGAAAAATATACCACTCATACCTCTCTAAAAAAAGCAAAGTTTCCACTAAGTGGACTTAGGTAGTTTTGAAATTAGAGACAAAAATAAAATAAAACTTTTTAATTTCTAGTATAATATAATTACGTAACTTGTTTTTACTATGTAGGGTGTTATAAGGGAAGCTTATGACACAATAATACATGCAGAGTTAAGCATAAGATAATGTTTTATCCCCAAATTTAGCACCGAAAATTCCATTAATATATTTTCACTAGCATTTGCCATTTTAATAATGAAGGAATAGTTACACGATTAAAGTGTTACTTATTTATATGACCCTATTTTTTGTTTAAATTTTTTTTTCATTAATTTAAATAACAGCACACGATCTTACACCAAAGCAAATATGTAAGACTCGAAGAAGCAAAGGAGCAGATACGCTTACAAGAACGTTGCGAATTTGAAACATTTTGTTCTCTGACGAAAAAAAATTCTGAGCAGCTAATTTGTGACCGCCGCACAGAGGAGTATTGGCCAGCTTTTCAGGTCAAATACTCCTCTGTGCGCCGATGAAAGCTATCTAAAATTGTCAAAACCGGTTTTCAAAAAGATAAAAAACAAGGACTTTTATATTTTTCCAGTCTTTTTTTCAGAGGTTTTTTTTTATGATTTACAGTTTATTTTTCAAGCCGGTTTTTTAAATTTGTCGAATTATTCGAGAAACCGATTTTTATGTATTCGGTTGAGCAATGTCTGTCTGTCCGTGTGTTGGTCAAGTTTTTGAAGCACCTACATATTGCATAGATCTTTGTGTTGTATTAATCTTTTTAAAATATTCGGAAGTCATTCATTATGACATTTATAAGAAGGAGCCAAAGTAATAATGGAAACTTGCTATTAAAGACCTCCATTTTCACCAATCCCAGACCCTTAGCAATCAACATTTTCTAATTTCTTGGCTTACAACACAAATGGCGGCAACTTTTTTATTTTTATACAGTTCGGATAACCCTATATAAGGTTAGACATCCATGACAATGTGTACGTCTCTGCATAAGCATGTGTATTTGGGTGTATTCTACCATCTTCGAGCTAACAATCGCTACTTTCATTTATCTCGTAATTGACCCATTCAAAATGGTATTTTGTGACAATTATTTACGTGTTTTGAAATTATAAAAACGAAGGCAAAAAACTACATGAAATGAAAGTCTAATAGGATACTTTTGTTTTGTTAATTTAAATGGTATTAACGTTCACCAGCAACTAGAAAAGCAACTTTGACCCAATTGTCTTTTTCAACGAAACACTATTAAAGGAAATATATACACCTATGCATACATACATATACAAATAAATACATAAATAAGTAGAGTTTTTTGTCCCTAGTTGTTAGAATAGAATAATCCTACTTTGGCCTCATAAATACTAAACAAGAAGACATACGTTTTTCTTAATGGTCAAAAAAGCATTTTGTAATGATGCTTAAAAAGAATAACAACAACAATAAAACCAACAACAGTATTAACAACGACAAAAGCTCTGAGAACAACACCAATATATAGCCAGCTACATCAACAGTAAAAAAGATACATAAATATTAAATAAAGTGCAAAGCTAAAATGAAAGATAATAATGGTGTTAACCAGCTAAGGAAATAATACGCTTTTAAATGTATTTACACGAGAGTACTGTGATAAGTGTATCAAACGCTTAACATTAAACGGAACTTTTATAAATACTTATTTAAACCAAGAATATCTTCTCTTATAAATACTTATTTAAGCCAAGAATATCTTGGTACGTCATCTAAAAGTAAAGAAAACAAATTTGATTTAAAAATTACTACTTCCTTCAGTATTTGCAGGCACTTTTCAATTTACCTTCGTATTTACTTTGCATTTGTTGTAGGAAAGTGTGCATGTTTTTGTATTTCAGCACAGATAATTGTAGGCTGAAACATTTTACTGGCCTTAACTAAATGATTTTTCCGAAAAATTCATTAAACTCCAAAAAGATATATGGTAAAATAAAGACTTTTGGTAATAAATTATTAAGAAATATGTATGTTTTTAACATTTGCATAAATGATATAAAATTTATATAGCATGTGTACATACATAAGTGAATGTATTTATAAATAAATAAATTGCATATGTAGTGTAGATGTATGTATACATGTTGCTTAAACCACACAAATGCTCTTTGAACTTTTTTCTTTTGGTAATATACCCATCAAATATTCTGCATTAAATGAGGGTTGATACAACTAAAGAAAATACCTTAAATTAAAGAAAAAGTTTTATTACATTGAAGAATTTATTAAAAAAAGATTATACATACATATTAATAGGAGTGCACTTATTAATATATTTGGTAAATTGAAAATAAATTATTCAGTATGGACAGACAATTTATTATGTTTGTAACACCAAATATTATTCTTAAAAGATGCTCTAAAATATATATGTATATACAGGGTGGGCCAACTTGCCTTTAAATTCAAAATTTTTCTTAGGCATTAAAAAATTGTGTAACTGTGTAAAAATTTCTGAATTTTTTTATGTTTCCGTACGATCAGTTCTTACAACGCAAAGAAAAAACCACAACATTTAAACGCTACGACTCGTCCTAGTGTTGACACAATAGGAAACTCAATGTCTCGTTTTGAGGATGTTAACTAAGCTGTTCACTTTGAGTAAGATAAACAAAAGAGTCCACTTGTATCTTTTATCAATGTGCTTCGCATCTCCAGATCATCGCTACAACTTATTCTTAAGTAAGTGAAAAGTAGGATCACAGGATTGCCGCTTATGCAACCATCTGTCACAATTTTGACTATGATAAATTGTCACACAATAATGAACTTATGCCAAACACGTTCTGCAGTTGGATTAATTTTATAAAAATTTAATTGCGGCAAATAGAAGCACAACTATACAGTGACAATAATTGTCGCAGTCCTGCCACAAGATTGTTCTTGCTCGTGGCAGGTGTTGAGCTGGCTTTCAATTTTTATCGTCAAATGGATTGTTTGATGTTTTTTTAAGAATTAAAAGAAAATGTAAGCATTTTTAGAATATTGAAAAGTTATTCCGATATTACTAGTGCGGAATTGAATACTCAAATTCAAAATAATTCATCGGTCAATTTATGAAAAATTGTTTTTTGAATTATTTTATTTGAAAAGTAAGAATATCGTAAATATATCTTATATCTCAACCAAGAGTTCCATTTTATATTAAGAAATTTAGAAAATACAAAAATTAGTAAAAAAAAAAATAACAAAAGTAACATTATGTTCTTTCTATTATTTTTAATTTCAGAATTCTTTGTGAATATATTCCATATATATATTTAAAGAATCTACTTATGTTCACAACGAAGCAAATACAAAAACTACAATAAAAATGCAAAAACTGCCTTTTGTGTCGTCGATATCATTTTTATTCTTAACTTAAATCAATAGTTCTTTATTTCAAAATTCATAAAGGTAGAAATTAAAAAAAGTTTCATTAAAATGCAAAAAAGCATTTTTTCGGTCGCCCTAAACTTGTCAGTCTCGCTAACTTCATAAACGTAGAAAATACAAAATGTACTAAACAAATCCGAACAAGTAAGAGCGCTATATTCGCCCGTGCCGAATCTTATATACCCTTCACAACGTGTAGTCATGAAATAACAGTAGTTAAAAATACGTACATACATATATAAAAACATCTCATTGTAAAATTATTAATTCACGTATGTGAAAAAGGGTATATATAGATTTGTCATTTCGTTTGTAATTTCTACAATTTTCATTTCCGACCCCATAAAGTATATATTTTCTGAAAGCTTATGAATAGAGGATTCGATTAAGCCCTGACCGTCTGTCCGTGTGTTGGTTGAAATCAACTTTTAGAAGCAACTATATGTTCCTCAGATCTGTATATAGTAGCAATCTCTTGTAAATATCCAGGAATGAATCGCTATTAAAATTCAGCACAATCGCCCCATAACTTTCTGAGATATGAGCAAAAAACAACGACCACCTCGTTTTTTTCACAATTACAACAACAACCTACATACATACATACGGGTTAAAGTAAACGTGGCATCGAATTCCAGCTGAGCCAAAAAAATTTTATTTTTTTTATATTATATATTATTTATATTTTATTATATTTTCTTAATTTTTTTTTTAAATTTTTTTTTTGTAATTTTTTTTTTTTTTATGTTTTTTACATGTATGTACGTATTTTATGAGATAAATGGTGATAACACCAATTGGTATTGCATGACTACACGTTGTGAAGGGTATATAAGATTCGGCACGGCCGAATATAGCACTGTTACTTGATTTATATATACTTAACAAAAAAAAAATATTTTAATATCAAAATGTAAAGTGCATAAATCTACTCTATCTGCATAAAAATAAATATGTTCTAAAAACTACCAAACTGTTTTCCCGGATTTTCCCTTTTAACCCTGTTATGTATAGGTATGTGTTTCAGTTTTCACTTAATTACATAAGTATTTCTTATGTCTGGTGAAATCCCTATTATAAAATTTTTTCGAATTAGCCCTGAAATAAGAATTATGCCAATTATTATTATTATTATCATTATGCCGTGTATTCTCATTTTTGGTACCTCTTTTGTGCCCCTAGAAGTTTCCAAAGAATTTCATCTAAAGACTTGTCTAAATTGTATTGGGCGAAAATAATTATCAATTAATTTCGTGTTGAATAATAAAAGAATTTAATTTTTTTTAAAAGTATCAAAAGGAGGGACAATTTGTATTTCCTATACATGGGAATTTGTAAAAAGTGCCGAAATTCTATATTTTCGCTGATTTACTAACACAATTTAAATATTTTTCTTAGCTTTATTTGTTTGGAACCAAGACCAACACCCGTTTTCCACCCTTAAGATCGGTAATTTAAAAAAGGCCAGACAACTATATACTTACCAAATCGGTAGATATCCTTTGGAGCTTTTATATTTTTTTCTATTAAATTCATTCAATTCACACATTTAAAAAAAACTTAGGTGAAAACAGAGATCTTTATTTATAATAAAATGGCAGCCAGTTCAAGTTATGACATTATTTTTACCCCGCCTTTTTGTATTTAATAACGACTAACAATTTGAAACAACTAAAAAGTAAACTATCCTCGTATTGAAAACAATCAATATCCATATAAATTTATTTAAATTTATAAATATTTTTCTACAAGGAGATAAAACCAATTTGCATTGCTTTCATTCCCCTCAACTTTAATATTTAATCAGTTTTACTTTGGCTGTATATTTCATCTCAATTTTAAAACTGAGTGAAATATATTCCAACGAATTGTTGTTATCTCTCATTGCTCTGCTATTTCTGCTGTTAATACCTGTCAATCCTTACGAAAATCTTATGAATTATACAAAATCGAAGGATGCTTAAGGATATCAACGTATAAAAAAAGCTAAAATAAAAAAAACGAAATAAAAACACACAAACCTATAATAATAGAAGGAGCAATATTATTATAGAATAAAATATAAAACAAAAAACGTTTTGCTTGAATTGAAGTTTGTAGGTTGAATACGATGAATGTTTGTGATATCGGTTTGATATCAGTTGCTTGAAGCAAAAACTTAAATGGTATGAGTTCGATAAATTAAACGCTTTGCTTGGCTCTATTTCTTTATAAGTTTGTATGTGTGTAAGAGACTTATATCTTAGTCTATGCAGAAGACTATACAAAGAAAAGATAGTTCAAATAAAACTAAGAGTAGGATAAGGACTTTCCAAAAGATTTCTATAAATTAGAGTTTTTGATTTAGTAAACAAGTTTCGTTAAACTATAAGCAAAATATTTGTTAAATCAATAATTGAATTGATTTTATAAATAAATATATAAAATAAAAATGTAAGAACTTAATATTCTGGGGGTAAATTCTTGTTCTGTGTAACTTTGAAAAGCAAAGTTTTTGTACAGTAAAACCATATGCTATGACATGCAAAAATTTATTATATAAAAGTTTTACAGCACCAAAATTGACACCCTGGTAACCAAAAATTAAACTGAACCCAAATGTTGCAATGCAGAAATTTTGGTAATTAATATTTATATTTACATATTATATTTTTTTTATCTACTTTAGTTTTTTTGCTCTACTAAGGTAATATTTTTTTATAAAAAGAAGTTCGTTTTCGTGTTCTTAGTATACTGCCATAGAAAGTTAATAAATAACAGCTTTAAGTAAAGGTAATCAAAAAAGTTAATTTTGTTATTAATATTATTTGCATCATAAGCCTAAGGCGGTATTTAGTTTAATGACACGGTTTATAGAAAATCTAATAAAAATTTAAAAATAATATAATTTCAACTCTTTCCAAATACATAAAACACTTTTTTTATTTTAATAACTTATTTAGATTATTACACCTACTTGCACTTGTGCTTAATTTTACCTTTAATTATTTTACATTATTTTTATTAAATTTTTTATTTCACAAGCAACACTCATACATACAAAATTATGTATTTGTAATTGCAAATTTCCTTAGAAGCATAACAAGTGAATAAATAAGCTTTATGGCGTCTAATAGAATTTATTTTATAATCCGGACATTTTAAGGCAAACACGGATAAAAGCAAATAAATCTTATTTAATAACAGTAGCAGTCAGCATAATAAAAAATTGTATGGAGGTATTTTGTTGTACGCTGATTGTTAAATTTCATTGAAACAATTGTCATGGCAAAAATCTCTCTATAAACCTACAAACATATAAATATTTTTACTGATACGCACGTACAGATGCGAACGCATTTCTTTTGTTACCCAGCAAAACATATTTATATCTATCAGATGATTTGCGTTTATACAAAAGTTTTTAAAACACCCAAAAAATGTAGGTGTAGAATTTTATATTATTGATGACTGTTGTTTTTTTATGGTTATTATTTTCTTCACGTACACTTATTCTAAAGGATCAGTTTGATAATACAAATGTGACGAATTTCTAATACATAGATAATATGTGTCGTTTTGTTGCGGAAGCCATCAAAGATTTGAAATTTTTACATAGTTTACTACATTCTATTATATTCTATTATATTGCAATATATTCTACAATATATGCGCGCCATTTTGTTTTAAATTTATACTTTGAATTTCATCGTTTACTGAATAAAACCAGAATAATATTTCAATTGATTCCCATATTGATTGGATTTAAAAGAAAATTTTCATTTAATATAAATTTTCTTGGGGTTGCCGTAAACAAATTTTTAATTTCTCTATTTGACCCATGCATTCACCATTTGAATAGGGGTACCATTTAAAATTCAGTCGTTTTTTTTTCATTGTTTACTGAATTTTGCTAGTCCAACTTTTTCGTTTGATAAATTTTATCATTTTATTTGACCCATATATAAATTTTTTTATGCCACTAAGTGATAGCGGCCGTCATGGATTTTTAATTTTTTATTGTGTTCTGTACAGTAATAGTGAAGCGTTTCCACTTTATAATAATATCTTTTGATTCCTCCAAAAAAATACCAGACAGTTATATTTTGGTGTTTGTACCTTAGTCTTTTTCAAGCCGTTTTTTAAATTTTTTTTGTAGGAATTAAACTTTTGATTTTTCTTATATTCGATATCAAACTATGACGGAAAGTTTTTATTTATTTTTTATTTATTGATCTCCAATACAACAATATTAAAAAATTTAAAATTAAAGTAATGAATTTTTAAAATGAACAAATATATAATTTAATTTAACAATCACATTAAACAAGAATATTTATACTCTATTAAAAATTAGATGAAGGTATATAAGCGTTGACACACACACGTTACATACTCTTCGCCTACAGTTGAGGTAATAGATCATACAAATGGGGTGAACAGGGTACATTAGGCATTACATTATATTAAATAGGTATTAACTTTTAAATGGCAACTTTAAAAAAGCCCTTAAGATACTATATCCAATGAAATCAAATGTTTTGCTGGGCCACAGACACATACATACACATATTCACACTGATATATAAAATTTTCTGATATGTCTGTCAAATATCAGTTTTATAGTATCTTTAGTGTTTATTAGTCAGTCATTGTTTCGAAACTGGCAAAAGTATTTGTATAAATAATATTTAATGTTTTTTTTTATTGTTTCCACGTTAATGTCGTACTAAGCGACTTTACTGGAGGATTGTTGCAAAACATACGCAAAGTATTTGCTTGTCAAATAGTAAAGTCTTTCTAAGACCAAATACATTTATAAGCTCATACATGTATATACACAAGTTCATACATCCATACATACATACATATGTTCATTTGTAGGTGTGCATAAATAAAGGATGTTTGCATTTAGGTGAGAGTCAAAGAGGAGGTAGACGATGATGCCATTGGGGGGCTGTATGTGAACTGTCACATATGACGTTGTTTAAAGCTCTCACAATATTTTGTATAATAAGAAAACACAAAGATGGTTACATAAAAGCACTTAACGTTAATAAATAATTTAAGCAAATTGTTTTGAGTTGATTTATTTATTTTATTTTTTTTTTTAGCAACTTGAAATGTTATTAAAATAAATAATACGATTAAAAAGTAAAATTAAAACTTAAGTATAAAAAGCGTAAATACATTTTATCTATCTATTTATTTCACAATAAATTTTTTTATATTTTTTATCGGGGTACGTTTTTTTTTTATTTATTCTTTACCTACTGACGAAATAAATGTAGATTTATTTATTTATGAGATGTTCTTATATTTACATGTGTATCGTCGCATAATGCAAATTGCCTTTAACACTAAGTTTTAAAATCGACTATATAAATGATTCCATTCTATTTAATTTAAATACATGACGGTAAGAGTACCTGATCATGACGTTTTTAAAATTTTCAAATATTATGATAAAATAACTAAAAGACATGAGCACAATTGGTGAATTCACCAAATATTTTACACTTTAGCATATTTTTATTTACTTCTACTCTATAATTATTACATAATATTGGTTAGCGCAGTTTGAGTTAAAGGGGACGATATGTATCTATGGATGGATGTATGTAAATTCAAATGAATTTTTATTGTTTTTAGTAGCATAAACAATTTTAATTGAAAAGGTAAGTTCTATAGGAAACAAGTAATAAAATTTACTATTTTATTAACAAAGTAAAATATCGTAGTATGTAAACATGAATGTACACCCCTGATCAAAATAATAGATATGCTCTTGTAACTTTACCTAACATCACGTATATTTTAGAAATGTGGCTGGCAGCAACACGCGTAAACTCTCTAAGAGAAACTACTAAGTGTCTTAACAGGTCCCTTCCTTTTGTTTTGTTAGAATGCATCAGAAAACAATATAGAAATAGATATGTAGGTGCGCTAGGTCTCTAAATATCACTAAATATCGTAACATTATCTCCATTTCAAAAAGAATTGAAAATTCTGTTAGAGCTCCAACAGTTCAGCGACACTTTCAGTAAGTTAATCTTCCGGAAAGGTTCGTTTTTTTGAGAAAAAATAATTGGCGATTAGGTTACAATATTGAAAAAATTACTTTAAATAACTTCGACCTGGAGGTGAAAAAAAAGAAAAAAAAATTCTATAGAGAGAAAAAACCAAGATTATAAAAATGATTCTGACTAGAATGTAAGCACCCTTAAAGTAAACAAATTTAATGCAAGATATATGGAAAAAGTAAAGCATTGTTGTAATAAAATTGGTGGGTGTATCTATTTTTTTGATCAGGTCTGTATATATTTGCTTTACTCGTGTAACTTTACACGAGCACAACACATTTATTTATTGTTTTTTTCTTTTTTTGTATAAAAAAAAACAAACAAATTAATTAAATTGAAAAATATAAAAACAAAAAAAAATTAAATGAAAGAGAAAATATAAAAAAGGTGTCTTGTGTACTCATTGACCAAAAAATTGCCGCTTTTTAGAACTCTTTGCTAGAAAAGTACTGAATGTATGACGGACTGACTGACGTCAGGTATGTTTACACACTTGTTATTGTGTATAATTCTCACATTAAAAACAATTTGTTTAATGAAAAGTGCAAACATTCATACAAACAGCAAAAATTTAATAGACAAATAAACAAATACAAAACAACAGCGACTACAATAACAATAGAATCTATACAAAAAAAAATAAAAAACAATATAACAACATCCAAAAAATCATTAAAAATATTGTAATGACTTGTTTTATTTTTTTATTTCGTTTGTTTTCCTTTCACTATTAATGATTTTTAATGATGTTGTTTTGAACACGAAATAAAATTTATAGCTTTTCGTACTTCATACATTTCACTTTAGATTGAAATGTTTCCATTATTTTGTAGTACTTTTAAAACAATGAATTGTTTAGCAATTAATGCGGAAGTCCTTAATGAAGATCATAAAATTAAATAGCAAAAACTATTTATGTTCTACAACATTCAGTCATTAAAACCAGTATACGGATGGATATATAAGTTGGAAAATTAAGGAAATGCTAGATTTTTACAACCATTGTCCGGCTGTTAATTTGACATTAGTTGCCATAAATGTCACTTAAACATAAAAAAAAAATAAAGTTGGACATTTTAGACTTAATGCAAACAATATATCTTCGCCTTAATATGCAAACCTGCTAAATCCACTTTTTAAGTAAATTGAGATTTTGATGCTGTGTGGTAGAGAAAAATATACTTCGTCGAACAGCATGTAGTTTTTCTTCAATTTAAGTATTGAAGTGTGTAAGAATAACTGCTAAATCCAGTTAATTATTGGTTCATTGTTTATTACTAACTCCAATTTTTTTTTTTTTTTTGTAGATTATAGTCATACATGAAGAATATCACAAAATAAACCAACTATACTTTTGATTTTCCTCTCAAGCTATAAATATGAAATATAAGAAGTTTTTTGTCTCTCCTGTAAAATTTTCTAAAAGGGGGTTATGGTCAATTTATGTTAAGCAACAATTAAAAAAATCAAGTTTTTTAAATTGTAACTCATATATAAATCAGAAACAGACTTACATTCGATCTGCATATTTAATTAAGACATTAATCTTCCAACATCTATCCGCCAACTCCTTGAAGTTGCTTTCGTTTACCTTTTGATCATTATGTAAAAGGTGTCTCAGCAAGAATGCACTTATTAAATTTAGCGTTACTTTTTTTCAGACGGCAATTCTGAAATTGATTATTAAAAATGTAGCATTTAATGAAACAACAACGCGCTATAATTGTGAAAACTCTTTATAAAAGTGTTGAAAGTTATACTAAGATCGCACGAGTTCTTGTGGCCTAACTGAACGACATGAATACGAACGACATATGGTTTCGGCAAGAAGGCCCCACCTGCCATACCTCATATGAAACAGCTTATTTATTGCAACAACGATTTTTAGAAAAAATTATCACAAGAAATTCTGATATCAACTGGCCTCTGAAATCATGCGATTCAGCGCTGTACGATTTTTTTCTTGGAAGTTTTGAGAAATTCTGGGTTTAAGCGAATAAGCCAAAAACAACTCTCTAACAAGTCATCAGTGCGATACAATCACATCTATGTGAAAAAGTCATAAACAAATTTAATGAAAAGAGTAATCAGAGCCATTTGACGAATATTTTATTCCATATTTAACCCTGGATCTGGGCTATCAATTTGAAAAAATCAAAAAAAAGAGTTTAAATTCGCATCGAATTTAAAAGAGAAAAATAATTCTAATTTTGCAATTGAATTTTTTTTTAAATTTTTTAATAAAATTCTTATCAAAAAAATTTTTTGTTTTTTTTTTACTTTAAAAGTTTTTTTTGCTAGATTTTATTTATTTTTGTCCCTTAGGCTACCGGATTACTGTAGCGCGATACAGGCCGAACTAATGGCTATTAGGACAGCCGCGAAACAGATTCAGTATAATGAAATATCTGGCAGGGATATTTATATATTTACTGACAGCAAGGTGGCTATTAGGTCCCTTGAGAGTGTGTACAGCACATCGAAAATTGCCCAGGAATGCCGGGTGTCTCTTGAAGAGATAGTGAGACATTCGACGGTTACCCTTGTGTGGGTTCCAGGACATGGGGATATTGATGGTAATAATAGAGCTGATGCACTTGCAAAAGCCGGTACTACCTTAGATTCGGTTGAATCCAGTTATGCTTTGGGTATTCCCTTATCGAAGGGTAAGCAGCTAATCCGCATCAATTCTATTTGGATGCCAAGGAAAGATGGGTGAGAGAACCCACTTGTTTGGAAACCAGAAAGATCTTGCCTGACATGGATGTGCATAGGACGCAATATGCGGTGAATATGCCCCGAATCCACCTTAAGAACCTCATAGCGGTCATTACCGGACACTGGCCTATAGGTACACATGCAAAAAGGCTGAATATTCCTTGCAACGACTTCTGCAGAAGTTGCGATAACGAGGAAGAGGAGGAGACAACTGAACATTTTCTCTGCAATTGTCCTGCATTCGGGGACCTGAGACGTCAGATTCTGGGTCAACGAATACTTGTGGGCAAAACTTGTCTTTCCGCAGTTGAACTGGGAAAGATCCATACCTTCGTAAACAGGACAGGATGGCTGAGGAACGACGGCCAGGGGACATAGACAAACGGGCGATGGTGCCTACGGTATCACAACGGGACCCTCGGAGGACCCAAGTGAGCTATGCCTTCGGGCGGCTGCCGGATCTAACCTAACCTATTTTTTTTTTTAATAGTTCGATTCAACGAAGTGTAACCATAATGTACTAAAATGTACTAAAATGAAGAGTAGCCAGCCTGAGTTAATACAAATATACCTTCTTTACAGTCTAGTAAAAAAAACATCTCCAAAATACGTATTTTTATTTTAAAATAACCTTTATGATACTTCAGCGATGTAACAGCGGGTGTAAACTTCAAGTCTGTTTTAAAAATCGTGGTTTCATACTCAATATTGTATTTAATTATGAGGCCCATGTTTAGCCATTGTTTCATAAAAAAAAGATACCGGCAAAAAGCTACTATTTACGACAATCAGTATTAATGAAAAATTACTAGTTTCTATCTGTGATTGATTTTTTTTAAAGACATACCTACATGCCACACAGTGTATGAAAGAATCAATTTCTAAAAGTAAGCAATTTGTAAATGCAATATTGATTTCATAATCATACCTCTAATATTGTTGGTTTTATGAGCTTTTAAATTTCATTAACAGTAGATTACATGATAAGTGGGCGTTAAAGTAAGCGTGTCGAAATATTTCAATATAGAGTCCCTTATTCCTTCCAAATCTTTATTAAAAAATACATTAAATGAATTTGAGATAAAGCGTTATATGGGAGCTGGGCGTGTCACATTTATTTCCCGTTAATACAAAGTCCTTGACTAAAAAGCAATGGCTGCAAAATTTCAGAATCATGCATCTAATTTTGTCAGTTTTATTATGTTTTAATTTTAGAATATACCGAAAAATACACTGCGCGGTATAAATTTTAGTACATTTTTATCTATTACTCCTTTCCTAATGCATAGTTGTAAGCAATTTTTGGGGAGAGATATTGCATAGATTTAAGTAATTTTCAGTAAAAGCTATTTTTTTCCTCAAGAAATATTTATTCGAAGTTTTCTACGTTAATGCGTTTGGAAACAATTCCATTTTTTTCGATGTTGGAAGGACACGTTTTTTTACCTACTCTTGCAATATGTGGTATAACTTTTTCCTAATATTCCGATTTAGCCCATTTTTAATACCAATAAAACCTTGTCCATAAGAAAGATTCTGGCAAAATTTGAGCCCCCTAGCTTTTTCGGTTCGACCTCTATCGTGCTTTCAACAGACGGACAAAGCTAGATCGTCATAAAATTAAACAACTATTCAGAATATATATACTTTATGGTTTTTAAATGAATATATCGATGTAATACATAAGCAATGACAAAATGATTATGGCGGGTATAAAAATATTATTTTTCTGGAAAAATTTTATCTATCTTAAACGTTTGATAAATTTTCTTTAAAATGTCAAATAAAATAAAAATTTCTTATTTCTTATTATTTTAACTTTTTTATTAACCAGAAATGTTCACTCTGTTCATTATTTAAGCAATATTAAAAAAAAGTTTCTTAAGTCGCTGTTTCTTGTACTTTAATTATTATTTTATGTGGTCTAAACTTTGATATTTTTTTTCCATTTATTGTATTTAGTTAATAAGTACGTAGTTGACTTTAATCCCCTACGACCAGTGGTATTAAAAATATTGCAACATATGAATGTACATACATAACTATTTCTATACTGCTTCTGCTATAATATTAGGAGTGACCAAAGCCTTTCAATTTTACCATTTGCCATGTCCGTTAGAAAATCGGATTAAAGCACAACTTTTAACTTTGTACGAGGAAAACTGAGAAATTATAAAATATATACACACATATACATACGTATAAAAGTAGTGCATAAAAAAACACGGCAAATTGAAAGTTAAAAGTGAATTTGTACGTGCTTTTGCACATAAAGTAGGCAAGAATGCTAAAGTCGTATCTAAACTAAAATCATACACTTGCTGTAATACAAATGATAGTACTTAAACAAGTAAACCCTGTGCAGTTGCAACGAAATGTATATGCTCTACATCACAGAAGGAATTATCTAAGTTGTAAACAGATCTGTTAAGATCTATGAGTGTTGCGGGAATAATTATAAAGCACTAATAGCTAATCACCAACAAAAAAAAAATTATTAATAAAATTTCGCATTCACCATAATCCGTAAAGACAAACCACAATTTTTGCAGAACATTAAAAGTCAACCAATTCTTTGCTAGGCAACAATAAACTGAATTTTGTCAGATTCAAATTGAGCGCATTTTGGATAGAGATTTTCACCTGTTTATATATATATAAGCCAATTGGTCTAACAGTTTAAAGAAAATGGCCATAGGCAACACCATAGTTACGAAGTGCTGGCGGAAACGCAATTTTAAGATGAACCCAATTTAAAATAAAATTCATAGATAAGAATGATATGACCCCAAACCTCACAAGTTTTTTAAATAAGAATACAAGCAAAAAACTCACTATTTAATGAAGATTTTGGTACGGCGGTATGAATAGTATTAGACGTTATTTATTTATCTAGGAGGTAATGTGAATGGTACACTTAAGGTCATGTTAGATAAAACTTCGTCGCTTGGCGTGAAGCTTCTAAATTTGACATAAAAAAATTTAAAGCAATAGGTTTATGACACATTAAAAACTATGACTACACTTAAACATTGTTTGTTTACCTGTAAAAGCGGTTGGAAATTTTACAAAAAAAAAATTTTGTTTTTTTTAAATTAAGATTTACTAAAAGTAAACTTTAGTTTTACATACGAATTTTAATTAATTAATGAAAATTACACCAACTAATTGTCAAAGTGCGCAAAAAGAACACATTTGCCTAATTTTTCGTTTCGCGATGCGTTAAAGGTACTTGTTGTAATTTGTTTCGTAAAAGTATGTACATTTCATCTTTGATGTTTATGCGAATATGTAACGCAACTCAAAGTAAAAGTTTAATCTGACATGGCCTTTAGGTATTCCAAGTTTGACATAGTATCCATGTTAAAGTTCCCGCTTCTAATAAGCCTAAAGGCTGAACATTCTCAAAGGTAATGTTCCAAAGCATTATCCTTTTCCTCGCATGCTCCACAAGTCGTTTCAGCCGAAGTGAGATTCAAGAGACTTAAACTTTTCGTTCGTTAGTGTCGTAATAACTTACTGGCTATCCGTAAAGATGTGAATTGGAGCCTTGTTACAATTCTCCTTTATCCATTTTATGCATTCCGTAATTGCCATAATCTTAGTCAGAGAAACAGTGTTGTAATCTGTTAGATGTAAGTATTTAAATCTGTTTCGGATTATGTCATATAATATTCCAATTCATCCATATAAAGATAGTTGCCTTAAGTATTTCTTACTTAATTTCCTTAACCAATTCTTCCTGTTCCGGTTATATGGTAATGTAGTTAAAGCTTTTATATCTCATTGGAATCTTGTCACGTTTATTTTCTGTTGGTATATAATCGGTTATTCTTTGGAATTTGGTATCATTGAGCTCTTGCTCCTTCGCCCATTTTTAAGATATAATCAGAGCTTCTGTTTTTCTTCTAAATAAAAGGTTCAGATTGTAATCAACATCATCTACGTTACAGGCGAGTTTGAAACCTTCGTTTGATAGAATTCCCAGTAAAATATGTTAGTGGTATACCCATAGCAAAGGAGATAAGATACCTTCCTGTGGGGTTCTTTGACATACCTGGGCCCTTGTTCTTACTTCATATGCATCGCAAGTTATCCCCCTGTTCCTTAACATATTTTTAATCAACGCAATTAGGTCATGGCTTAACCCTTAGTTTTACAAGTAACCAATAAAACTAAAGGTCATTACATTGCTTCAAACTCCTTCTATCTATATAAATACAGACAGGATTTAAAAATTTTTCTTTATGATTAACAACTTCCAATGGATCTGCCCTTAATATAGGGGTGCTGTTCAAATTTCATTGCGTCTTCAGGTATTTGCTTTTAACCAACTTATCGAAGATTCGCATCTAGGCTTTCAATAAGAATGATGTTAAGTTTATTGGTTTGCAAGCTTTAGAATTTTTATATTCTTCCTTACCCGATTTCGGTATGTAAACGACTCTCGCCTCTTTACATGCCATCGGAATATACGCATACTTTAGATTTACTGGTCCAAATGCGTTATATAGCAATAAACTATTGGCCACCTTGGCGGTTATAACTGAATTCGTCGTTGCATTTCCATCATCGGACTGTGGGTTTTCTGAATCAACTGCCATTCCCATTTGGAAGTATTCCCCCATTAGTGTTCCTAGTATCATCTTCCTTTTTATTAAAATTAACGAGTGTTTCTGAAAAAAATTTCCTTATTTTGTCGGTTTTTTATTGCTTTGTTGTATGTTCTGCGCTCCCCATTATAATCATCCTACTATACTAAGTAAGCGTTCTACCAGCTATTATTAAATAACATTTTGCCAATGGTTATTATATGGCTATTATATCCTTGATGTAGGGCATAACATAAAGTGAAAAACTATATCCATGCTATGTTGAAAAATTAAAAACTTTTTTAAAGTATTTCATTTGTAACGAAGTCGTATTAAAATTTCAAACTCATGAGAATATTCTGTTTTTTTAGTTTAATGCGGTACTCTTATAGATAACAATTCTTTATCCACGCCAACAACTTCGTATACATATATTTTCCAACAGGCTTTTAGTTTGACCATCAGCTTTACTTTATCTTTTTTTTTCTTCTTTCATTTTTGTTGGAAAATTTTTCAACCCACTTTAACGTGAAGAGAATAAGGGAAATAAGTTTTGTGAATATGATGCTAAATCGCACCGTGCGCGCACAAAAGTTATAGTAAAAGTCACAATCTATGGATGTGAAGTATGTGTTTGTTTTAATTTATTTTTTAAGAAACATTGGGAAGAGCCGCCAGTATATAGATTCAGATTATTTTTCGTTTATAACATCAATAGAACTTGTGAAATCGGACAGAAAGAAAATACAAGGATATTTGTTTATAACTCATTTACTGAAAACTTTTAACTATTTCGCTTAAACAAGAATGGCAAGCGGTTTTTAGCTGTCAAAAATTTGTTATGCCCATACAATTTGCATGAAAAAATCGATTTAAAATCTTTCAATTTTATCTCCATTTTTCTATTTCTATTTAAGCAATTTTATTAAACAAAATAATGAAACGCTGCTGAGCATGCCAAAACACTTACGATTTAGGTTTGTTACTTCAACGGAAGGTTAAACTATGAATTAAATTTTATTCATGTGATTTATATAACAAACTGAATAAACCCACCTCGTAATCTTCTTTATATAAAATTTCTACTGAAATCATCAAAGTATAATTATATTTAATTTTATTATGAAAACTCTACTTATCTTATACACATGATGTTATGCTCTTCTTTTTTTTAATTTTCACTTCACTAACATCTTAGGGATTAAATATGCATGTTTTTGGCATCTATAGAGATAAAGATAAAAGTTTAACTAACATTTTCTAGATAAAACTAAAACTTTTGATTGAAAAAGAAAAGACAAGAGCAGGAAAAAATAAAAACGAAATAAAATAATTTAGCAAGTGCTGCTACTATACCAACTAAAAATGCAAAAATTTAATAAAAATCATCATCATCATCAAACTGCAAATACTTTATGAAATCATCAAAATAGTCATGGTCACTAAGAAGACAAAAAAAATATACACTACTATACTAAATGGACACTTAAAATACAAAAAAAGAGAAAAGTGGATTGTGTGTCATTTAAAGTATGTTTACAACTCTAATGCAATTGAATAAAATTACCCAAAATTAACTCCTAAGTACTTTTAATTTTCACAATTTATTTGTAAAAATAAAAAAACCAAAATTCATTGAGTTTTTTTTTTATTTCAACTTCAAAAAAGGGAGAAACAGAAAACAGAAATGTCAACTAATATTGTCGTGTAGTCATAATTATTATCATTGACTTTATCATCACATGTACGTAGATACTTGGTAGGTTACAGCCATTATTAAGGTTCATTCGTTAGCACATGACTAACTTATTATCAGTTAATTCTTTTGCTGTTTAAACACTCACATACAACATCATACGAGTTCTGTTAGCAACACACACACACACATTGTGAAGGAGGAGAAACGGAAACACTTTTTGAATTTTTAATTTGTTTTCCGTTACGGTCAAAAACGACAACAACACCATCAAATGGCATCAGAAAGAAAAGCAAGTGACAGAGTACTCACTACATACTTACTTGCGAATTAAGGCAAAATGTCATATAAAGTAACAAGAAACAAGAATAAATACAGACACACAAAATAATGATAAACTTTATATTCAAAGTTTGTTTCTTGTTGCTGTTGGTATTTTGTTTTGTATGAATGTGTGTATTTTTTTTTTTGCTAACTTTTACACAAAACCGAGTATATAACTAGAAGCTCACAAGGATTAAGTAAACCACAACTATGTGTACTAACATACACTATTAAATTTACTAGAGTTTACACCCAAAAGAAAATTTAGTAACTTTTGTATTAGCTTCTATAATTAAAAGAGCTAAAATTGCCTGCTGTTCTTTCTAACTGATCAACATAAATAATCTTTTTATTGCTTATTCACATTTAGTTGTGTAGTCATCAATGACAGATTTTAATTTTGTAATATACGAGCCCCAAGGTAGCGATATTGGCCGTATATTCTTTACTCTTTTACTATTATTTGTTGAAAATGAAACTAGCTTGCGTCAACTAATTCTGTTCTGTTTATTTCAAAACTATTACTTATTCTAATAAAAGCATCTCTAAAAACTAAAAGGTGTTGCCGACTTAACTATTCTAATACACAACAAATTCTAAGTAAATGCTGTGGTCCTTAGCCATGTTTTTTTAATAATCATTAACAAAATCATCTTTTGGTATAACACATAATTTGTTTAATGAGTTTGAACCTTTAAATAAACCAAACTCTATACAAGTGGGTCCACATTTTCCACACACAAATAACACTCTTAGAAATCATCATATATTTTAAAAATATGTGTGTACATAGAGTCTACTTAATTTAGGAAACCTAAAAAACCTTTTAAAAAATAATTTCAGGATATTTAATTTTTTCAGAAACTGTATAAACGAGCTTTTGTTTCTTTGTGAAGTTAACTTTTATATTTCGGGATAAGAAACAAAATATTCTCCATGAAAATCAATATACCTTTCCATATGTGTACTAATCTTAGAAGCACTTTTTCATTCCAAAACCATGTATTTTGAACTCATCATCTTCATAAGGTTTCGAAAAACGTTGAGCTCACAATTTTTTATTGTAGGGATTAAGTCATTGGTAGCCAAGTCAGGACTATGCAATGGAAAGCCCATTAAATCGACGTTTTGAGTATTAAAAAAGTCTCTTGTCTGAGCCGATGTGTGCAAGCTCTCATTGCTGTGGTGGAGAATGATCCGTCTTTGGCAGTTGGTTTCTTATTACAACACAGACTTCTAAAAAAAAAAATTTTTGTGTACCAGTTTGTTCGAAAAAAACGGGTACTAATTTGCTGCAAGCCCGAAGGATTTTTGTAGGGTTTTGCTCGTGTTAGAAGACCCATTGAATTGACTGCTGTTTACTTTCGGGTTCATACGCGTAACTTCACGATTCGTCATCTGTCATGATATCATAAACAAGTTTTAAAACACACGATCGTATTTTTTTAAAATTTCTTGCGATTAGTGCGAACAAATTTTTTTACAGCCAAATGTTGACGCAATATTGAATATACGCTAATCTCACTAATATTCGAAAATATCTCATTCACAAAAGTTTATATGACAGATCGTCATATAAACTTGTAGTATCATTTCATGTACAGCATTAAAAGTTTTTGGAACAACAAACGATTTCAGATGAACTAAACGAAACTCGTCGCTGAGTAAGCTCCGACGGCCTCGACTGAATTCAGTTAACCATTAATAGGCATTTTACCTTAATGGTGTTTCATCGCTAAAAATTTAATTGACTTTAATTCACCGTCTCTGATTTAGTTCATGATTAAAGTTGTAAAAAATAATCGCACAAAAATTTACGATTTAATTCAATTTTTAGGCCGACATGAACTTTGCAAGTTCCTGTACTATAGAAACATTAGTTGCCAGATTGTAGCACTGGGGTTGCTCAATCTCTAAATTTAGATAAGTTTAAATTAAATCGCCAAAAATGGACGCACTTAATTGCTATAAGATACATCACGAAACCCTAAACACAAAGATCCACCACAACATAGTGACACTACTACCTAATGAAACCACTCATCTCTTGAAAGAAACACTGACTGAAATTTATACATACTCATTCTGATGCTGTAACCGCTCCTCCTCTTCCTCGTCAATACTACTTTTGCGGTAGTAGTTGTAGGGTAGTCCAGTAAAATGTCAATAGAGTAGTTTCCATGCTAAAGTAGTCTCATTTAAAAAGAATTCGTGACATATGATTAGTAAGACTTACCATTTTACAACGCTTACAAATCCTTGAAGTTTCTGATCAAAATTCGTACTGTGTAAGAAATATGTTCAACAATTTTACCTGTGTTTATATAACGCCATATACTAACATCAGAGATGGAAAACTTAATACATATTATAGTTTTTTATAATATACTAAAATATTTTTTTTACAATTCATAACTCCTACAATATATTGTGAATTGGGTAATTTTACATAAAATTGTAAACGGTAATTTTTTGCTATTAAGTTTTTCCCGAAAAATTGCATGAAAATATCTTTTAGAAAGAAATGACAGACATTTTTCTATTGCACCAAATATATTAATTTTAGGGCATCCTTTTGTTGATTTCTTCTCTCGTGCATGCTGAAAATTTTTTAAGATTTTTATTAATACAGGGGGTATTTTTTTAATTCGGTATATCTGACGGTTTTCAATTATTATTGCCATAAAGCTTAAAAAAAAATGAACCCATTCCAATTTTTTTAATGGAATAACAGCGTAACTTCTATACTTATTCAAAAAATATGTTTAGCACTGACGCGTATATTGACTTAATAGTAAATTATTTCAGTTCTTAAAAAACACACAAGCACATACGTTGAAATTTATGAAGACATTTGAAAATTACATTTTGATTATTTTTCACTCTACAACAACTTCTAATTACTTGTCCACAAACTAAATTTCCTTTGGTAGTTTTTTTTTATTCATTGTGAAGCACCAATTCTGACGTACGCTGTTTTATCTGCACACACCGTTTAGTATTCGTTCCATTTTGTTTATTTTGCTCTTCGATATAATTTAGTTTTTCAACTGATATTATTCTTAAATTTTTTTAAGAAATTTGTAAGATGTTTTTTACATGAATTGTAAAAAAAAGTTCTATACTTAACATGTAGTTCTATCTAAACCCGTTTTGTGGCTCTCCTGAAAAATTTGATTTAAAGACAAACGCGGTTGTCCACGAAAACCACAGATATTACAGAAAAACAAATATGTTTGCGTATGAGTATAAAAAAATTATCCACGTTTAAGAAAATATTTGAAATAACTTTTAAAGTCTTTAAATAAAAAAGGGTATATACAATATCTTTTTATATCTTTATATTTTGTAATAGTATTTTATTTTTATTTTTAATGCATTTTTTAATCAGCTAAAAAGTGAGTGTGAAATATCAGTAACAATATCAAAATAATTACAGGAAAAAGAACTAAATTGAAGTATATGTAAGTATAAAAACAATTATATATATATATTTATATAATATATAATTATATTTCATTATACGTATGTTTTTATACCCGCAAACAAAAAAATGGTGGGGGTATATTCATTTTCTCATTCCGTTTGTAACACATCAAAATATCCGTTTTAGACCCCATAAAGTATATATATTCTAAATCGGGGTTTCATTTTATGACGATCTAGCTATGTCCGTCCGTCTGTTGAAAGCACGATATAGGTCGGACCGATAAAACTAGGCGTGTAAAATTTTGCCAGAATATTTCTTATACACAAGGCTTGTTTGGTATAAATGGGCTAAATCGGAATATTAGGAAGAGAGTTATAGCTCGTAATGCAAGAGAAGGTAAAAGAAACCGTGTCCTTCCAACAACGAATAATATGCAATTGTGTCCAAACGCATTGAGGTAAAGTCATGAAATTTCGAATGTATAATTCTTAAGTAAAAAAATATTTTGCCCTGAAAACTGCTTAAATCTATGCATTAGGAAAGGAGTTTTAGATCAAAATGTACGAAAATTTATACCGCGCAGTGTATTTTTCGGTATATTCAAAATTCAAAACGTAATAAAACTGGCAAATTTAGATGTACGACTCTTAAATTTCGCAACCACTTTGTACTAATGGAAAATAAGTGGAAAAGTGGGCGTACTTTTACGCCCACCTACCATATAATGCTTTATCTCAAATTCATATAATTCCCTATGAATAAAGATTTTGGAAGAATAAAGGACCATATTGAACTATCTAAATTGTATTTATTAGCAGAAACTTTATTGATACGCCTACTTTAACGTCCACTTTCATTGAAAGACTAAAATTACGAAAATATTTTACTAGCATATCGAAGTTATACAAAGAAAGTGATACATATTTTAGCACAGCAATTACTATTAATAACAAAGTAATATATTCTGAGCTATAAAAATACATAAAATTGGTGGTGGGTATAAAAGATTCGGCACAGCCGAATATAGTGCTCTTACTTGTTTTAAGACAATATTCTCACTGACGTTATTTCAACTAACACTTTTTGATCATTTACAAACAAAATTGTTTACTATCATTATTATATTAGTTTAAACCAGGGATTTTCAACCGGTGGGTCGCGACCCACTGGGGGGTCGCGGCGACCTTTTTTGGGGGTCGCGGCGACCTTTCTCGGGGGCGAGCTGATCTAAATAAAACATTATGAAACTTTTCATACGGTATGAATAAGTTTAAAGGGAAGGAAAGAAAAAACCTTTTAAATCAAAATACAAACATTTATTTGTAAAAAATAAAAATTTTGAAAACCAAAAAATGCAATTGGAACTATCACAATTAATAAGTACAAAACGTATAAAAATTTTTGTTATAAAATATAATGCAGCATCATATTTCAAAACCTTGATTTTGTGTGTGCTGGGTAACTCTCTCACCAATACAATCACAGTTTTAGCTGTGCACACCCCTGATGTAAACAAACAAGTGGTGAAGAGTATAAAAAGCAACAATCAAATACCGTTAGGTGTCTATTGAAAGAATAGCGTTTTTGCTTTATTTTCATTGAATTTTGTCTTTTTATAATAGTACATATTTTCAAACTTTGAAAGCAAATACGTTAAGGGGTCGCCAGATTTTTTGATAATCATTTCGGGGTCGCGGTTTCAAAAAGGTTGACAACCCCTGGTTTAAACTATAAATTGAAAAAAATACATACATATTTCACAAAAAAAAAAAAATAGTGTTTACCAAAGACGGTGGAGCTATGAACGAAGAGACGAATGAGTGACTAACTGAATGAATTTCTACCAGTATTTTCAGATACAAAAAACAATTTTTTATTTTTTATTTTATAAAAAACTGCAATTTGTAAGTGTGTAAGTAAGTGTTCTAGTATGTGTTCCTTATCCATATAATACATAAGTATTAAAACTATTCCACTATGAGTTCCGAAATAAAACGGAAACTGCATGAGTACAAGTACCCAAAAAAAAAGTTATTTTCAAGTATTTTTTAATGAAGAAAGTTTAATTGTATGAGTTCAGTTCGGTTTTTTCATTCTTTTTAGTGCTGAAAAAAACCTTTTTATTTCTTTTTTTACAAATTAACTTAAAAAGTTTGTAATAGGGTCATAATTATATTATACTTGATAAACAGATACCACACCACGTTTGGTACAGCAATTGTGTGGAAAGCAACTGCTCATTGATTGTACAAATTAAACTCTAGATTGAAAAGCTGCTGAAGGACAATGCAGTGAAGGAAGACAATAAAATTTTTGCTTTTAATGATTTACAAGTATTATGCATTAGAGGATTTTTTCGAAACAGCCTTTTATTATGCAGAAACCATTGTTATAATATGGTTGATATTAAGAAATTTTATGAAAGAATATAGAAGAAAAATTTAGGTTTCATTTTTGAGATAATAATTTTTTTAATATTATTTAAAAACTCCAGAAAAAAATATAACTTATGAAAATAATAATAATAATATTTTAAACTCAAACACAGTGTTAGGTCCAGCAAATTTAAAAAAAAAACTTTAGCCATCTTTCTTGAAACTGATTGCAATTTTTATTTTTATGTCACATTTTCCTACTTTCCTTTTCAATAATACCTACTTAGATGCATATAATTTTATTATTCATCACTTTCTTTTATATATCGTTATGAAAAACTTTAGCATTTTTTGATTTATATCGAATATTGAATTTTCTAAATTTAATAAACAAATAATATCTATATATATAAAAGTGAAACTCTGTGTGTGTGTGTGTGTGTTAGCTATAGACTCCGAAACTGTAAAACCGATCGGGCTCAAACTTTGGTAAGTTGTTGTACACATACCAGGGAGTGTTTATGGGTGAAAAAAGTGGGCGGGGCCACGGCAAAAAAAAATTAGTTATCAGTTTTAGCTACTTGCACTTGACCAATTTTTCTGAAACTTTGCACACATATCGAGCTGTCATGACTAAATTATTTCGTGATAAGAAAAGTGGGCGGGGCCACGCCCCTAAAAAAGTTTTAATTTTGAGGTACTTGCACTAGACCGATTTTTCTGAAACTTTGCACACATTAAGCTGTCATGACTTTATAATTTTGTGATTAAAAAAGTAGGCGGGGCCACGCCCATAAAAAAAAGTTATAATTTTGAGGTTCTTGCACTGGACCGATTTTTCTGAAACCTTGCACACATATTGAGCTGTCATTACTAAATAATTTCGTGATTAGAAAGGTGGGCAGTGCCACGCCCATAAAAAAAAGGTATCATTTTGAGGTACTTGCACTGGAGTGATTATTCTGAAACTTTGCATACATATTGAGCTGTTATGACTTTACAATTTCGTGATAAGAAAAGTGGGCAGGGCCACGCCCATAAAAACAATTATAATTTTGAGGTACTTGCACTGGTCCGATTCTTCTGAAACTTTGCACACATATTGAGCTGTTACGACTTTACAATTTCGTGATTAGAAAAGTGGGAAGGGCCACGCCCATAAAAAAATTATAATTTTTAGGTTTTTGCACTTGATATTCAATTAAAATTCAGAATGCATTTCGATTCATTAAGGGGCGTAGCAACGCGCGCCGGGTTTGGCTATTATAATAATAAATTTAAAACATGTTTAGAAATATCATCAGCATATGCACATGACCACTGCACCCCGAGCCTTAAAGCCAGCTATTCTTCTTTTAATATGTTTAGAAATACTCTTAACGTACTTCATTGCAAAATTATTGCATCAGGTTTAACTTAACACATCTCACACTTCTATGCAATAGTTTCGTTCATTCAATTTATTAAAGCCCTACAAAAAATATAATTTTAAATGTTAATAAATAAAGATAGGACATACATTTTTATTTTCCTTAAATAAATAAATAATATAAATCTATTGTCCAAATTAAATATAACAAAAATAAAGACAGCAAAAGTAAAAAAGGATGGCTAAAGAAGATAACTTACTGGTTATATATTGGTTGAAAAATTTGATCAAATTTTTAACAAAAATTTTATAAATTTTTACGAAAAATTTTATTAAATTCTTAACAAAAAATTTTATAAAATTTTTAACGAAAAATTGTTCCAATTTTTAACGAAAAATTTTACCAATTTTTAACGAAAAATTGTATTAATTTTTAACGAAAAATTGTATCAATTTTTAACGAAAAATTTTATCAATTTTTAACGAAAAATTTTATCAAATTTTTAACGAAAAATTTTGTCAAATATTTGACGAAAATACACTGTGAAAAACGAATTTATTTTAAAAATATGAACGTAAGTTTTATCGAACGAAATAAAATTATTATTAGTTATCAAATACTAGTTGGGTAAGTTTTATTAAATATGTGCGAACACCGAAGAATACGACTCAATTTAAATTGTAATTTTCCCAATTAATATCTCTTATGGCCAATTAATATCCATTGCAATCGGGGTTTCGTGTTGCCATAGCTGTTCAACTGCAGCGATTAAAGTCTCGATGATATAAGACGTGAATATGAAATTGGAAACCTATCTCTCATCTGTCTTCTGGACTTTTTTAAGGCTTTTGATCGAGTCGATCACGCAATACTCTGCAGGAAGCTAGGATACTCTTTTGGATTCTCAGACACTGCATTGTCTCTTATGAGAAACTATTTGTCTGGGCGAGCTCAGAGAGTAATTTTAGGTAATAGGCTTTCAAGGATGAGACGTATAAGTTCTGGTGTTCCACAAGGGTCAGTCCAAGGTCCTCTACTATTAAGCATGTTTGTTAATGATGTGTTTTCTGTATGTAAATATACTCATATGCATGCATATGCAGATGATATTCAACTATACATCTCTAATCGTATTGGTCTAATAGAGGACACTTGTTGCAAATTGAATGAGGTCTTAATCTCTATTACTAAGTAGGCAGAGGTTAATAACTTGACTCTTAATGCTACGAAATTGTATGTTCTGCCAATAAGTAGGCTGAATATGACCGCAATTATTTTCCAACGATACACTTAGATAGCACCCCTCTTATATATGTTGATAGGAATAAATACCTGGGGTTTTATATAAATTCCTCACTGTCATGCTCTGATCATGTAAAAACGTAAGAAGCATATACCATGTGCTTCGTAATTTGCGAATGCCATTTAGATTCACACCGGTTGAAGTCAGCTAGATTCACATTCATTACATAAGTTACAGGTTTCTTTTAATAATGCTACGCGATACGTATATAATCTGTCGCGGTTTAGTAGTGTCTCATCGTGGAGGAGAATGATTTTGGGTTGTGATTTGCCAATTTTCCTTAGCTTAAGCTATATTTTGTTTTAACACAATCTGATCTACCAGAGGAAGCCTCTTTATTTTTATAAGAAGTTAGTTTTTGGCAGATCTTCTAGATGCATAACCCTAATTCTGCCCAGACATACCTACCTTAATACAAGCAGACTATTTTTCGTTAACATTATTAATTTATGGAACTCTGTACCGACACATTTAAAAGTCATATTGAGAAAAAACAGTTTAAAAAAAGCACTTTATGACTATATGTCCCATAATATTTAACATTCTTGTCAAAATTTTCATAACTTACACAAATCTGGGCTATATAGTGAAGTGAAGTAAAATCTTTTTCATTTATTTAAAAAAAAAATTTTATATATTTTTTATATTTTTAAAATTATTTGTTAAGTTTTTTTATTTTTTTAACTTATACTTTAATTGAGAAAGTAAATAATTGTTAATTTTTTTTTAAGTTATATGTTTCCTATTGAACAATAAAAGAATTGTATCCTTAATGTTCTTATGATAGATAATTAAACTGTAATTTAATAAATAAATATGTACTACGTCTGACGGTATTTTCTTTGATTTGCAGCCATTAATCTTCCAAAATATTTATTGCATGTTCTTCCCAGCAAAAGCTAGGTAATGACTTGCTCTTACTAAACAACATACTTTTCAATGACTATTACATGTCGTCTGTCTTACTAAGAAGTATTTTAGTAATGACTTGATTTATAATGTGTTACGTAAGTACTTGATTTCAGACATTTGCTTAGATACACACACAACACAATTTCTTACTGCGAAATTTACTAGAAACCATTCAAATACATAACTTTTTATAATTCTCATTTAGTTTAACGCGCTTAGGGTATAAGTAATAATTATTTTGAAAACAGCGGCAAAGCACTTCATTAACAAAGTGATGACTTATAGATTTTCACTGATTGTTAAATTTCAAATTAACGTATCTCAAAATAATCTAACCGAATTTTTGTCCTTAGAACAACCGAACGACTGCTGTAAGTTCATAATAGTAATGGGTTATTTAGGTTATTAAAATTAAGTACTTATATATTGCTATAGGAGTAAGTACTTATTGAAGTCCCTATTTATGAGCGACCGTAATAAGTACTTATACGAGTCCCTATTTGTAAGCGAGGGTGGTAAGTACTTGCCTCCAATGACATCGCCGTGTTAAAATAATGGGTTTAGATGCCAAATTGTAAGTAGTGAACAACTGTTTTCTAGTACTTTCAAGTCATTATAATGTAATGTGTTATTTTGCTGGGTTGCTTTAAGTAATTTTTTTTTTACAACTAATATCGTGTTTTTTTATGGACCATCTTGAACTAAAAAGTGGTTAAATTTTAAAGGACGATGTTAAAAATGCAGAAAAAAATTTGACGTTTAGGTGTGGTTCACATTAAATAACGGCCCTTAAATTTTAACCACCCTTTATAAGAAAATTTTTAGTCTACAAAACTTAAAACTATACAAAATCAACTGAATTAACGACTCTGCAATTTTGTAAATATAGGTTTCTATTTAATATTAATGTTTTAAAAGACACGCCAACCTCCTATTTAGAGCTTTTTCGTAAATTTATATAGTTTCTCTATGAACAAGGATTTGGAAGAATAATGTTTTAATTTCTAAACCTCAATACCAGAAATTGCATTGATACGCCTACTTAAACGCTTATCTCTCGCATATGGCATTATATACTATTAATAAAATTTAAAACGTCATAAAACTTTCGCAATTAGACATACAATTCTGCTAATATAGGCTCTTGATTAATATTATTTTAAAACCGAAAAATTTGAAGTGGCAAAACCACTCTTACGCACACTTCCCATATAACAATTTGTCTTAAGTTCATGCAGGGCTTTTGGAAGAATAAGGGAGTCCAATTACACACTCCCGAAATACTATGGTAAAAGGATGTTGGAAACATCGCTCGTATTGTATGTATGTATTCTAGCTACCGATTTATACTCTTCAGTTTTCCCAAAAATAAAAAGTAAAAAAAGTGGGAAGCATCATTAATTTATAGCAAGTTGAACTTAAACATTAAAAGTAATGCATATTTTGGTATAATTAGATTATTCTGAAGTGATTACAGTTGTTTTCAAAATAAGAAATTTTGTGATATAAGAGTAGTACAAATAATGGTGGTGGTAGGTATCAAAAATTTAGCACGGCCGAAAATAGTGCTCTAACTTGTTTATTATTCAGCTCTTTATATAAATTAATTCATCACAATTGCATTAAGTTTATCCTCAAAAATCAAATCAATAAAAAAATAAAAATTTTTGCTGGCATTTGAATAATTTTTTTGTTATTTACTGACAGAAGTTTTCTATTTCAAAAACATTTAATTTCAATAAAAAGTAATAAAAATTTATTAACAATATATTCCAAATTTAAAAACAAATTAAATTGTCAACTAATAAAAACAAACATTAAGTAATGTCTTTGCTGTGCAGGCACTATAATAATTTTACCACTTCTTAATTAAATTTTAAATAAATAGTATCGCTATATAGTAACATAATAAAAGTACTAATTTTATACCAAATTTTAGCTTAGTATCTCTAACGCTGTGGTAGCATAATTGCCATATGTGACACTATCGCATTCATATTTTCCATCTGTTATCTATAGTGTAACGTGTATTTGATATAGAAACGACGAGATGACATAGAGAACCATATTTATAGTATGTTAAAACGCAACTTCTTTTTTTTAACTCGTGGACACTTTTAATTCTTTTCACAAATACTCTACCCTCCTCCAAGTGCATTGATCATTTTTAATGAATCTCATTTACACCTGGTACAAAATAAAAAAATGTAAACCATTCGAAATAATACTTATTTAAATGGCTGAGAACATAAAACCAACCCACGCTTTAATCAACTAACGATTCATGAAAAACCCATTTTTAATTATGAGGCACATATGTATGATCACTTTTGCTTTATTTATTGTCACACAAGTTGTACATAAAATCGAAAAAAAAATATCCACCACCCAAAAACAATAAAATATGTATAGCATAAAGTGTTTATGGACACGTACATACATACATGTGCGCCATATGAGTAATTAAAAAAATAAATAAAATATTGTATGTATACAATACCACTATCATAAATCGATCAGAATAAAGTAAATTGTTGCAACCGTGATCACAAACTTTCCAACAACTGTAAATTGCAATCAAAGGCAAATAATAAATCAGCTGTCAAATTGACAAACACCACCGAAAATTAACAGAAATATGTGTGACGAACTGCCTGTGTCCACAAACACCCTCGATGGGCTGTTAAACAAAACAAAAAATGGACAGACAAATGAAAAGATAGTTAATAAAATTTGAAAGGACAACAAAGTGTGTATGTTACAAAAGGATTTCTTGTTCATTATTTTATTTTATATTTTTTTTTCTTGTTACAACAGCCAGCTCATTAACAATGCCAGTGTGGGAGTGTAAGTCAAATGACTGATTATTTAATTCTCGCAGATGTATGTTTAACATTAAGTTCTACACTTTTTCGTTTTTATTTATGAAATGGTATAAAATTTTATTTCCAAATGTCTAGTATTTATATCCTTTTTTTAATTTATTTTTAACTTTCAAATACGCCCACTAAGCAATAATTTGTCTTCGACATCCTTTTTTTATACCCTTCACACAGTGAAAAAGGGTATATATAGGTTTGTCATTCCGTGTGAAATTTCTACAATTTTGATTTCCGACCCCATAAAGTATATATTTTCTGAAAGCTTATGAATAGGGGAGTCGATTAAGCCCTGTCAGTCTGTCAGTCTGTCCGTCTGTCCGTCTGACCGTCTGTCCGTGTGTATGTTGAAATCAACTTTTTGAAGCCCCCCGACATCGCTTGGACTCGGGTGAGGTATTAAAATATCAGAAATATTCGGGAGTAGATCGGCATTGAAAATCAGAGATATCGGTTCATAAACAACTGAGATATGAGCAAAAACCCACGACCACCTCGATTTTTTTTCACAAAAACAACATTACAACATCAACATATATACATACAAACGTGTATACTGGTTAGAGAAAACGTGGCATCGAATCCCAGCTGAGCCAAAAAAAATTTTTTTATTTTTTTTATATTTTTTTTTTTAATTTCTTTTTTATTTTTTTTTTTTTATTTTTTATTTAATATATTATTTATATTTTTATTATTATTTTTTTTTTTTTTTTAAATATTTTTTTTTGTTTTATATTTATTATATATATTATAATTACTTTTTTTTATTTTTTTTTTTAATTTTTTTTTTAAATTTTTTTTTTAATTTTTTTTTTAAATTTTTTTTTTAAATTTTTTTTTTAAATTTTTTTTTATTTTTTTTAACATACATACGTAAATTTATAATTTTAAAATGGGATGTTTTTATATATGTATGTTTTTTATATGTATGTACGTATATCATATGGAATGGTGATACAAACTACTGTTATTGCATGACTACACGGTGTGAAGGGTATATAAGATTCGGCACGGCCGAATATAGCGCTCTTACTTGTTTTAAACATAATCAAACGCCGCACACTTACTCACCCAATAAAACAACAAAATTGAGCATAAAATTTAAAAACCATTATTATGGCAATGAACAACCAACCAAAATGTACACCAGCTTTAAAATGCATCATTCTGAAAATTAACAGAAAAAATGAAAAATTTATATAAAGGAGTGAATGAAAAAATAACAGGTATGAAAATGTTTTCGGCCACATGTTCAACACGATTTTGATTAATTGCCTTCACTAAAAATTGGTTTCATATTCAAGGTTTTAACTTTATATTGTGCAAATATGTACAATATCCACATAGAGATATTGTTACAACATTGAAGTGTAGTTGAGCTGAATTCAGCCGGTACCAGTGTTTTGAATTCAGTCAAGTTTTTGTTGTGGCATCTTGTATCATGTGTGTGTGTTTTTTTATTTTTATTTTGACGTCTAAAATATTTTGAACAATATTTTATACTAGCCAAACCCGGCGCGCGTTGCTACGCCCCTTAATAAATCGAAATGCATTCTGAATTTTAATTGAATATCAAGTGAAAAAACCTAAAAATTATAATTTTTTTATGGGCGTGGCATTGCCCACTTTTCTAGTCACGAAATTGTAAAATCATAACAGCTCAATATGTGTGCAAAGTTTCAGAAGAATGGGACCAGTGCAAGTACCTCAAAATTAAAATTGTTTTTATGGGCGTGGCCCTGCCCACTTTTCTTATCACGAAATTGTAAAGTCATAACAGCTCAATATGTGTGCAAAGTTTCAGAAAAATCGGTCCAGTGCAAGTACCTCAAAATGATAACTTTTTTTTATGGGCGTGGCACTGCCCACTTTTCTAATCACGAAATTGTTAAGTCATGACAGCTTAGTGTGTGTGCAAAGTTTTAGGAAAATCGGTCTAGTGCAAGTACCTCAAACTTATAACTTTTTCTTATGGGCGTGGCCCTGCCCACTTTTCTAATCACGAAATCATAAAGTCATGACAGCTCAATATGTGTGCAAAGTTTCATAAAAATCGGTCCAGTGCAAGTACCTTAAAATTAAAACTTTTTTAGGGGCGTGGCCCCGCCCACTTTTCTTATCACGAAATTATTTAGTCATGACAGCTCGATATGTGTGCAAAGTTTCAGAAAAATCGGTGAAGTGCAAGTAGCTAAAAATGATAACTAATTTTAATGGGCGTGGCCCCGCCCACTTTTTTTCACCCACAAACACTCCCTGGTATGTGTACAACAACTTACCAAAGTTTGAGCCCGATCGGTTTTACAGTTTCGGAGTCTATAGCTAACACACACACACACACACACACACAGAGTTTCACTTTTATATATATAGACTATCCAAACCCGGCGCGCGTTGCTACGCCCCTTAATGAATCGAAATGCATTCTGAATTTTAATTGAATATCAAGTGCAAAAACCTAAATATTATAATTTTTTTATGGGCGTGGCATTGCCCACTTTTCTAATCACGAAATTGTAAAGTCGTTACAGCTCAATATGTGTGCAAAGTTTAAGAAGAATCGGACCAGTGCAAGTACCTCAAAATTATAATTGTTTTTATGGGCGTGGCCCTGCCCACTTTTTTAATCACGAAATTGTAAAGTCGTAACAGCTCAATATGTGTGCAAAGTTTCAGAAAAATCGGTCTGGTGCAAGTACCTCAAAATTATAACCTTTTTTTATGGGCGTGGCCCCGCCCACTTTTTTAATCACGAAATTTTAAAGTCACGACAGCTTAATATGTGTGCAAAGTTTCAGAAAAATCGGTCTAGTGCAAGTACCTCAAAATTAAAACTTTTTTAGGGGCGTGGCCCCGCCCACTTTTCTTATCACGAAATTATTTAGTCATGACAGCTCGATATGTGTGCAAAGTTTCAGAAAAATCGGTCAAGTGCAAGTAGCTAAAACTGATAACTAATTTTTTATGGGCGTGGCCCCGCCCACTTTTTTTCACCCATAAACACTCCCTGGTATGTGTACAACAACTTACCAAAGTTTGAGCCCGATCGGTTTTACAGTTTCAGAGTCTATAGCTAACACACACACACAGAGTTTCACTTTTATATATATAGATTTGTTCATTGTTTTTGCGTTCATGTGCATGTTCATGTTCATGTTTTTGTTGTTATTGTTCAATTTTAAAATTAACATTACGTCAACAATGATAAAGGATTTCAATTGACTAAACCAATCTGAGAGCTAAAAAAAAAGAGAGAAACAACATCTGAATAAAAAAAAAAAAGAAAATACATCGCGAATATGAACAAAAATGTTTTATTATTTTACGCAATACACAACATTGCCACCATACGTAACTACATTCCGCTTAAACAAATGAATATTTCTATAGCGATTGTACACAAATGATCAAAACATTAGCGACTTTGTTAGTACTTGAATGACAGCATTGCATTAGCGGAAACAAATACTGATAACTAGTTGATAACGTACGGCAATGCATATATTAAACAATTCCAAAATTCATTGTCATTTTTACATTAAATAAAGATTATTTTACATTAAGTATAGATTAAAAAAATAAAAACTAAATATCTATGAGAATATTGCAAGTATATTTACAAATACTTTTGAATTGGGAAGAATGATAAATTGTCTGACTGAAAAATTCGTAGTATTTGAAGAATTTAAAAGTCAGTTTAAATAAAAACCAAAGAGAAGAAAACGGAAATGGCGATAAAATTTGTAGCTTTTATTTACAAAATCTGCCTCAACACCATTAAAAAAAACACTGAGAAAGCTGAGGACACTGGGAAGTATAACGACAGAGAAAATATTTTTACATTCTGTATAGCAAAAGTTTATAAATTCTGGTTTGGTACCGCATAAAATTTTTTTTTTTTATTATATTTCCTATTTATTATTCAATAACGAAGACATAGAGTAAATAATCGCTTTCGTTATGCTAACCGAATATTTCGATCCAAAACTTGGGCTTAAACTTCCGCATGACCTTTAAACTATGGATAAACAAACCATCTTTTTCTGCAACGCTGTCAATATAACTACAGAGTTGAAAAGTCATCTGAGAAAATCTCAATTAGATTGTGCTCTATTTTGTTCTGACAAGCTACCTGACATCAGTTTGTGGCAAAAATATCTGCTGCTGAAAATTAGTCAGCTATGCTTAACTGTAAAATAACAGTTTCGTCACATATATAAGCCACAAATCACAAGTCAAATGTTAAAAACTTGTATAATCTGCTTGAGTGGCATCATGAAAGTGAAAATAATATTTTGCAATTTTAGGTTTCATAATAGAAAGCCTGAGTTTTTATCTAAACTGACTTCATATGACAGTGCTGCCGTAAGAATGAATTTCTTAATTTTAAAATATAAATACTTTTTTTTGAGACTGTAGTGAATATTTTATTGAATTGTAAAGGAGACACATTCTGATTAAATAAAAAATTAATGTTTGTTTATATGTCCCTTATAGGATCGTAAAGTTGTTATGCATGAGCTCACGAAAGTTTCTAAGTTGGTACGACCATTTTTCTACAGATGGTGCCACGAAAGCAACGAACGTATGATGACGTTTCGGGTTGTGGGTGACTAATTTATATAAATTTTGAAACTTATGTCCAACTCACAATTTTTTTTTTTATTTTAATTGCAATCTATCAAAAATAATGATAATGAGCAAGATTGAGGAAAATTAATAATAATAATAATAATAATAATAATAATAATGATATTAATATTATTTTTATATTTATTTTTAGTTTTTTAAAAAGATGTGTTTTAAGTTGTTATCTACGGAAAGCTAAAACTAAGATATGGTATCGTTTCAGCCTTTTAATTTCATTGGTGTCGTCTAATCAACTAATAGCTAATGTATTAACGTGGTTGCTTAACCTGTCAAGGTATATCTCGCTGCTAGCTCACAATGAACAAAAAATATTTTGCGTATTTGGATATTTGGGTAGGATTTTCGGCGACACTCTCTTTTACAACAGGAATTTTTTCAAAAGATCGATCGCACTAACGCTTAACTTTCCATAACTGATCTAGTTTCTTAAAATCTTGTTTACCACTTTTCGAATTGTTGACAAATTATGTGCACCTTCTCGACTAAAAGTTCTTCGAAGTTTGCATGCGATCCTGACAAAACATTTTGTTAAAAGTTTTCACAATTATAACGTGTTGTTCTTTCGTATAGCACACCATTTTTAATAATTGGAATAAACATATGTGACCGCTGCCACATTTCAGAGTTGCCACTTACACAAAAAAAAAACACTAAATTTTTAAAGTGCATTCCTATTAAGACACCCTTTAAAGAATTTTTACTTTTTTGTACTGCCGGAGAAAAAAAAATGCAACTACAACAACTTCTTTCTCATTTTAGAAATTTTTTATTTTATTTTTAGCTTGTTGCGCAATATTTAAGTATCAGTTATTGATTTTTGGTTATTCGGTGCAATATTCTTGTTTTAATATTTTAACAAACAAAAAGGCGGCAACGTTATAGTTTACAATTGGCTTATAAAAACTTTTGTAATGTGTTGTTTATAGAATGCGAACGCTTACTTTGAGTGGACGTTTTGCGTGTAATTTGTTTTTGTTACAATATCAAATTACAGGCAAAACGTCCACTCAAAGTAAGCGTTCGCGTTCTATAAACAGCACTTAAGTCAAGACTTATTTTCGTGACCACATACCTATGTAAGTTTTGAAACAACAACTAAATCTTCGTTTATGGGAAAAAAATTATTCTGCAATAACTACAATATCGATTAAGCCTACGTATAAACGAAATAATTATTTACCTTACTGTTATTATAGGTATCTATCAAACTTTCCAGTTATTTTTTTTCAGACTGCCCATCGCACAAAACAATATATTCTCAAACCCAAATATACTATATCGGATATACTGGGACAAGGACTTCAGTCCTACATACATATGTTTCTTTAACAATTTCGATTTAATAAAAAATTTTGTGCAAAAAGACGAATAAATTAATTTTTTTTTTTGCCTCTTCTGTAGTTTTGCACAACAACATGGTTTATTCGTAACCCAACAGCATTTTCTAAAAATACAAGTGTTCATTCATTCAAGTTCGCTTGTTTGTTCGTTCGTTCGTTTCGTTTGTTTGCATTTGGTTTGACTTCAACTTTGAATTCACACATAAACACACTCATACTCTATATACACATTTCTTTCCTTTTTTATTTATTTTTTTGTTTAAACTGGGTGTTTCTGTTCCAATGAAATTTAATAGAACATGTTAAATTTGACAAGCCAACAGATGCATGTGATGTTTAACACAAAATATTGTTACAATAACATCAACAAATTCTAACAAAATTTAACCAAAAAAAAAGGAAATATGTATATATTTTTTAAAAACACACACTCCTATACATTTCTAAAATAAAGGATTACCTCTTGCCATCAGTTAACACAATGCGGCAGAGTAAAAGTAATCCTTCAAATGAAAAGTTTACAATAAAATACACAAAATCGTTAAAAACCAACTCATCTGAAACAGACAAAATTTAATTTTCCTAACAATGATTTTTTATACGTTTTATTTTGGTTTTGTTTGTAACAAGAAGTCAGTGAAAAAATTAATAGGAAAAAAAAAATAAAACGTACTGAGAATCCTTTACCACTGATTGTATACTAAATATGTTTATGTAAACAATATGTGTATTTTTGTTTGGTCAAAGCAGCTTTATGTCACGATCAGTTGTTTCAAGGTATTATATTTATATTTTTAAAATTTTAGATTAAAAAAACAAAAATTTGTCTTAATGTCATGTCAATGTTCTAGAGATAATTTCACTTTCTTTGTTTTTAGCGACTGCTTTATAAAAAACTATTTTTAAAATTGATGACTTATAAAATAAGTACAACTTTTCATAAATATTTAGTACATAGTTTTTCGAAAATATATTTTAAATTCCAGATATGTATGTATGTATGTATGTTTGTCAGTCAAATACAGTGGAGTCTCTCATTCAACACTACCCTTAAGTGCACATCCCTTTTAAACGGACACTTTTGGTCGGTACCGGCAACGTCCTATGAGAAGATCATTGCATTCTCTTGACCGGACAACGCTCTTGTACGGACAAATTCCAATGGTCCCTTTTATGAGAGATGCCACTGTATATATCTTTAAACAATATAAATATTTATTCATCCATCTATTTGACTAACCACCCGAGCATATGAATTCCCTTTTGGCTCCTATACAAAAAATATAAAAAAAGAATTCAAGTTAAATTTGACAGAAGAAGGAATCGACAACAAAAGCGGTAAAAAAATATAAAGCAGTATCAGTAAGAGAGGGAAATCAAGTATGTTATGAGCATCAATTTCAAAAGGATTTTGTTTTAATCCATCTAGAAGCTAGAGAAAATTTGTAAAAAAAAAAAAAGTAAAAAATAAATAAAGAATAAAACTAAAATGTTTCATGTTGTATAAAATATATTAGATTTTTGTTAAGAGCAATTTTCAAGTTTTGTGTACATATAACTACAAATATTTGTATGTATGTATGTATGTGCTACTTTTCTATTATTATTAACCCACGCTGCCCATATAGATTTGTTATTAAGCAATCCCTAACTTTAACATAAAAAATACAAAAAAATTTAAACATCTCCTCTTTCTATGTTGGCTAAAGAAATGCTTCAATGCGTGAATTTTCGCTTCAACTGTCAGTCACTTAGTGTCCCATCAATATTTAAACAGTTGGAAGTAAGATCTTCTTTTAAAGGGACACAACATACAAAACACAAAAAATTACTAAAGTTTGTTTTTATTTTTTTTTTAACTTTCTTGCTTTTCGTTTCAATAAAAAAAAAGCAGTGGAGCTTATGAAAAGGTTTGATATGCTTTAAATAAATGAATCAAATGAATGGTTATCAAACAATTATGGTATTCCCTTTTTTAAACAGAAAAAAATATATAAGTGATTTTTTATTCTTAAATCAATGACTCTTTAAAAAGTGGTTAACATTAAGGAAATAATAGGCGATTTTTAAACAATTTTAAAGTTTTGTTTATATGAAAGTATGTTTTCTTTATTGGAGTAAATGAGCGTTATATGCAGGTTAATAGTGCATAGAAGGTTTCTTTGTAAATTAAACGAATATATGGGTGTTATTTTATGTAGTTTGCAGTGTGCTTATCAAAAATATATGATACTATGGATAATGTTTTCAACATGTACAATCATATTATTATAACTGCATGAAACTTTAAATCTATATATATAAAAGTGAAACTCTGTGTGTGTGTGTTAGCTATAGACTCCGAAACTGTAAAACCGATCGGACTCAAACTTTGGCAAGTTGTTGTACACATTCCAGGGAGTGTTTATAGGTAGCAAAAAGTGGGCGGGGTCACGCCCATAAAAATTAATTATCATTTTTAGCTACTTCCACTTGAGCGATTTTTCTGAAACTTTGCACACTAATTGAACTCTCATGACTATATAATTTCGTGATTAAAAAAGTAAGCGGGGCCACGCCCGTCAAAAAAGTTATAATATTGAGGTACTTGCACTGCACCGATTTTTCGGAAACTTTGCACACATATTGAGCTGTCATGACTATAAATTCTGGGGATTAGAAAATTGGGCAACGCCATCAAAAAAAGTTATAATTTTGAAGTATTTGCATTATACCGATTTCTCCTAAGCTTTGCACACTTATTGAGCTGTTATAAATATACAGTTTCGTAATTATAAAAGAAGGCAGTGCCACGCCGACATTAAAAATGTTATAGTTTTTAACTTCTTGCACTTGACTGATTTTTCTGAAACTTTGCACACACATACCAAACTCTCATTATTATACAAATTCGTAATTAGAAAAGTGGGCTGTGCCATGCCCATAAGAAATAAGTTATAATTTTTAGCTACTTGCACTAGATAAATTTTTCGAAACTTTGCACACATATTGAGATGTCATGACTATACAATTTCGTGATTAGAAAAGTGGGCAGTACCACGCCCACTAAAAAAATTTATAATTTTTAGCTTTTTGCACTTAATACTCAATTAAAATTCAGAATGCATTTTTATTCATTAAGGGGCGTAGCAACGCGCGCCGAGCTTTTCTAGTATATTTATTATATTTAACTATTTTTTGATAAAATATTAGTTTTTTTGTTATAGAAGCTTTTTTATATGTGCACGCAATTTTTAAAGAATATTTTTTATTAATTATATGAAAGATGCATTTAATAAGGTAACCCCACGTTATCAGCTGATTGCAAATCGAATTTATGAGATTATCAAACTCTATATAAAAAAAACAAAATCATTTCCATATTACCAGGAAATTAACTTTAACTACCTCCATACAGTATTCAAGCATCAGATTATACTAAATACACTGCTCTGCAACAAAATCCTCCATTTAATAAAACTATGTGGACTATATGGATTTTGACGCGCTTAACTCAAATCCGTTGTCGGTTTTTTTCCATCAGATCGGGATTTTTTTTTATGGGCGTGGCAAATTTTTCCCCCTAAATTAGTCAGGTATGGACACATATTTAATCCTAACTCGAGAACCAGTCATCCGATTTTCAAAAATAAAACAGCAAAAAATGTGTAATAAAATTGTTTTTATTTCAGTGGACTACAGTTTTTCTCTATCTCTTATCGTTTTATCGTAAGAGCTACTTATCTTGGAAATAAAAAAAGTCATAAACTGTAAAAGTCGGTTCAAAAATGTAGATTTTATTGTTAATTTACCGCATGTACCCAATATTGTTATGCAACCAGCCTTACATATGATACATGTAACATTTCGTTAGGTGAGCAGGTAATGAAACAAAAGTACAACGGTATTTTACATAGTTCTTTGAATTAATATTTATAACAGTATTTTTCAATTACCTGTGATTTCAAATTAATTACATTAGGGTAGATTCTGGTATTTATTGTATATATAGAAGCTAATGAGCAATAATAATAATAATTTGAATATCGTGCGGTTAAAATCGGCAACAGTAAATAGATCTTATAGTGTACATTGTTATTGTGTAATGAAATAAAGCAATTAAAGAATCCACAAACGCTTTCATATTACAAAATGTCAAGGATTTGTAACAAATCTCCAAATTTATTTTGTTACGTATGTGGCGATCTAACATTAAGTTCTCAACGGGAGACAATATCTTCCAAGGTTAAAGATGCTTATCGCCGTTATTTTGGGTTTCCTACCGATGATAGAGATAAAAATTGGCTGCCGAAAATATGTTGTAGTAGCTGTGGTAAGTCTTTAAGAGGTTGGTTAAAAGGAAATCATAAGTCTTTGCCGTTTACGAAGCCAGCGATTTGGAGTGAACCACAAAATCATCAAAATGATTGCTTCTTTTGCGGGCTTACGAAAAAAACTAAAAATAAAGTTACTTATCCAAATACTTCATGCGTCAAATGACCAGTTTTCCAGTTTACAAGTAAATTTTTACCTCCATTGCCTCCTACAGACGATGAAGAAGATGGGCTTTCTGCAGCAACTGAATCCACTTACGCAAGCAAGGGTGTTTCTTCGCATTCATTTGGAAGTCCAACGAGTAAACCTTATTTTCCGTATTAAACTGATATGAATAACTTAGTTCGTAAATTAAGGCTCTCAAAAAACAAGTCTGAGCTTCTTGCATCCCAATGAAAAGAATGGAATTTGGTGCAAACGGACGTTAACGTCTCTTACTTTCGAAATAAAGAACAACCTTTTTTAATATATTTCAGCAAAGAGGAAGGTTTGATATTTTGCGATAATGCTAATGGACTTTTGCGACAACTGTGTTTCAGTCATAAATCTGAGGATTGACGGCTTTTTATTGATTCGTCCAAGATAAGTTTGAAAGCCGTTTTACTTCACAATGGCAACAAATTTCCATTGGTCCCACTCGCGTATGCAAGAAATATGAAAGAAAACTATTGTAGCATGAAGATGATACTACAAAAAATAAATATTCACATTGCTCATGGAATCTGCAGATTTTAAAGTCGTAGCAATGTTAAATGGATTGCAAAGTGGATATACTAAGTTTTATTGCTTCTTATGTGAATGAGATATCAGCGCAAAAGAAATACACTACAATGTTAAAGTTTGACCGAAAAGAGTAAATTTTATTCCAGGAGAAAAAATGTAGCAGAAGAGCCTTTAAATCAAAAGGAACAAACTCTTCTCTTCATATAAAGCTAGGACTAATGAAAAATTTTGTCAAAGCAATGAACAAGGATGGTGAAGCCTTTCTATACATTAAGAGCAAATTTCCTAGAATCAAAGATGCTACAGTAAAAGAAGGCATATTTGTAGGTCCACAAATACGACAAATTATGAAGGACGAGGTCTTCAGAACGAAATTGAATGATGTGGACAAAAGGCCATGGGAGCTTAAGCTACTTTTTTATTTTAACAATGTTTCCTAAATAAAAATTAATAATTATTAACAAAAGTTTTGTGTTATTTTAAGTAAAATAGCCTGTAAATATTTTAATTCTTTATTGTTATTTGAAGTTATCTACGGGTGACGACAGGGTGGGTGCTTTAAGCGAGGCGATGCTACAAAATTACAATCTAGCAAATTTTTTTTGCTTGTATTTGTTTTTGTTGTACGAAAGTAGATAGAAGTAAAAAGTTGCCATTCATTGTTGCTACAAGTCGCTTTAGTGCGCCCACTCTGACGTTGTTTGCTGCATTACACATATTTGGTCAATATTGGGTACATGCGGTAAATTGACAATAAAATCTACATTTTTTAACCGACTTTTACAGTTTATGACCTTTATTATTTCCAAGATAAGTAGCTCTTAGAAAAAAGTTTAAAATGTTGAATATATGCCTTATATTTTTTTTAATTCCATTTTTAAATTGAAAAATATTACGAATTTTGCACGAAAAAATTTTTTTTTCTCCATTAATTTCTAAATAACTCCAAAACGATAAGAGATAGAGAAAAACTGTATTCCACTAAAATAAAAACAATTTTGTTACACATTTTTTGCTGTTTCATTTTTGAAAATCGGATGACTGGTTCTCGAGTTAGGATTAAATATGTGTCCGTACCTGACTAATTTAGGGGGAAAAATTTGCCACGCCCATAAAAAAAAATCCCGATCTGATGGAAAAAAACCGACAACGGATTTGAGTTCAGCGAGTCAAAATCCATATAGTTAACATAGTTTTATTAAATGGGAAGACAAAAAATTATTTTTTGCAGAGCAGTGATATTATTCAAAACATGATTTATTGTTTACTTAAAACATAATATTACCTTTTGACATATGGTGGTTTTTCAATGTTGCCACACAAACATTTGGGACTTTATTGTTATCATATAAGATATATGTATATATAGGCAGGTTTAATTTTAAGGGCCGATATTGATTTTATATAAAACACAAATTATTTATGAAATTATTGTAATTTCTTTTTATTTATTATGATAATATTGGTATGGTTCAATTATGTATGAAACAAAATATCGGCCAAATGGCCCCCGCGACCTTGGCAGCACACCACCACACGATGGTCCAAATTTTGACAATGTTGATGTTCAATTGTTGGGCAATTGTTGAGTCGAGGTTGACTGCTGTTTTGCCACACTATCGCGAAAAACAGCAAAGTTTCCCATTTAACAAACTAAGATGGCATTCACAGATGTTTTCATACTGACTTTTTTTGCTGAAATTTTAATATTTTTCACAATTCTTTCGATTGAGGACGAATTTGAACGATTATGTTTACCAAAAGAATCACGAAGTGCATAAAATACATTTTGATTTGAACGCTTATTTTCATAATAAGCCTGAATAACTTTAACGCGTTGCTCAATTGTATATCTTTTAATGGTTTAAATTGAGTTAGTCTGAAACTGAGAAATGTCAAAAATAAACCTGACCATTAGGTTCACACTCAACATCGGCTCTTAAAATTTAACCACTCTTTATGTAGATATAAGATTATGCCCATAGCTGTTAATGGATATATTTGTTTGGGCTTATTGACATTTATAAAATATGTATATCAAAAAATAATAATCAAAGATAACTCACTAGCCACACTGATTGGCTCGGAATCTCAATTTCAGTTTTAGTTTTATCTCGTTTTTTGTGCTTTTGTTAGTATCTTCTAATTATCCAAATAAGCTAAAACCAGTCTAAGAAAAAAATTCCAACGGAATAAGAGTTACAATGCAATTTGTTATTAATATAACTTACTGAAAATAATGTATCTCCATAAAATGACGTAAAATAGTTTAAAATATTTAAAATAATTTTTTTAATCCCTTTAAAATTGTTTTACATTGCCAAAGCCAAGCAGTGGATCTACTATATCCATAATTAAATTTTAAGTTTTTTTTTTGTATTTTTACCATACAGTTGTATTTGTTATTTTAAATTCGCACAAAAACCTAATATTAAATAAAATCTTAAATAAAAATTAATTGTTTAAATCATGAAAAAATGGATGAGGACTTTATATTTTCCATAAAAAATTTCTAAAATTTACAAAAGAAAATTTTTCATCAAGTATAGGATAAATACTTAAATCACCATGTTTTGAAAACTATGCTTTATTAACCGGTTTTAAAAAATCATATATTTGGCAATTTTTTATGTGATGCAATACTGCTGCATATTCAAAATTTTAATTTTTATCTTACCTATCACCCTGTTTAGAAACCATTGCTTCATCAATCGGTTTTTAAAAACTAATTTCGTCATGATTTTTTTAACTGCATATTTAAATTTTTCCTTTGCATCTTGTCAACTTGTATAAACAAATACTGATGTTTCTTATTTGTTGTTGACATGCTGAAGAAAAACAAAACGAGTAAAATTTAAACAAATAAATAAACATAAGGATACAAATAATAAACAAAGACACAAATAGCATAAATTACGATAAATTAATTTATATTTGTTTTGATGTCTTTCAATTTGTGTTAAAAAGCTGCTGGAATGAAGTAAAAACTAATTCATTTTTGTAAGTAATATATACACATACATACATGCGTACAAGTTGTTTACCAATGCACCATATAATTTCTCCAACAAAAAAAATTATTAAAATTCAAAAACAAAAACAATATTTATCTATGTAACTGCAAAAGAAAGAAATAGCAACACATTTGGCTAATTCTCAAGGATATCCTAAGTGTTAAGCTTTCATAAAGTTAAAATTTTAAAAATTTGTTAAAAGTTTTGTATTGCTTATTGTAAAATTTTTAGACCTTTCAACATCTTTTTAGGATATGACAATATGCAAATATGACACTTCCTTTGGACACGTTATGAATTAGTCAAATTATAGAACACGTTAAGGTAACATTATGTCTACTGTCATTAGTCTTAAAATGAGAATCGAAAATTAAAAAATTTCAGAGATGCTTAGTTACCTCCCTTTCTGACTAAGCAAGTCACTTGCCCAAGAGACTTGCGCAAGTCTTGTGTTTATAGGCAAAAGGGGTAAGGTCGGGTTAAGAGGAAGAAAATTGCTCATATTTAAGTACACACTTGCCTGTACTCGGTGAGTACGAGCAAGTTTTTGCTGAGAAACCAAAAACAAAAAAGAAATAAAAACAAACAAGAGAGCGGTATTCGGCCATGCCGAATCTTATATACCCTTCGCAACGTGTAGTCATGCAACAACAATTGTTTATATCACCATTTATCTCATATGAAATACGTACATACATATAAAAACATACATATATAAAAACATCCCATTGTAATATTATAAATTTAGTTTACTTATGTGTTTAAAAAAAATAAATTAAAAGAAAAATTAAAAATAAAACAATAAAAATTTGAATAATATATAGAATAAAAAAATGTTTTGGCTCACTCTAACCAGTAAACCACGTTTGTATGTATGTGAAGATAATTGATAATTGTAGAATATTCAAACGGAATGACAAACCTATTTATACCTTTTTCACTGTGTGAAGAGTATAATAAGTAAAGGAGAACGAAACTTGGGCAATTCAATTGCTGAGTCTGAACATGAAAGCAAGTTCAAAGAAAAATAAAAGAAAATAAAAAACTAACTTGCGCAAGTGACTTGCCTAGTCAGAAAGGGGTGTTAGGTACACAGCAATAACATAGATAAAATATAAAAACTTTTCCCTTTCTTAAAACCAATCTGCTATGAAGAGCACACTGTTGTTCACAAAAGCTTATTCTAAAACAATTAAAGTGAGCAGTTAATATTTTTATTTTCAAATTAATTCCATCAAAATTCAATTTAAAATTTCAATAATAAAAAACATAAATATTTTATATAGGAAAAACATCTGTTTAATAAACGCACATAAAATCGTATTTGTTTTAATCATCCAACAAATGTCTTTAAGATTAAATAATCCTATAATTTTTCATATAAAAGCATCATCATCACCATCTTTAGCGTCATCCTGACACTCCTCCCCCTTTTGTATACCGTCGTTGTAGCAGTCTTCATCATTGTCAGGTTTTGCATTGTGTATCGGGACGTGTAATCATCATTTATCTGATTTATGACATGCACATATTTTGCAAATTGCTTAAGAATGAAACAACCGAGAAAACTACTTCACATTCAATACACTTCAATGCGATAAGAGAAAATAATCAAAAGTACACATACATATATACATACATACGTACAGATGTACGTAAATATTTACTTACTGATGTATTGATGAAATATTGACAGACCGAAAAAAATGTGGAACATCATACAATAAATACTTGTATCATGTTATTTTTTTGGCTGTGAACTTTATTAGCTGCTGCTGTTGCTTCTTCTTGCCGCACATAAGGCGCCGATATATTTGAGCAACAAAAATTTTTAGAACAAAAAGAAAATTAAATGAAAAGAAAAAAAGCAGTTACACGCTTTATATGTCAGCAACATGTGTTGCAATATTGACTAAATTGCTTTATGTATATTTGGGGGTTTCACTGATTGTTTTTAAATTATTATTTTATAAAAAGAAAAATTGCCACACAAGTTTTAAAATTGAAAGAATTATTTTATATGTAAAGATTTTTTTAATTTTGCAAAAATATAAAATTTAGTTTAAGTGCATAGCAAATTTTTCAAATCAACGAGCACAACGAGATTTTTTACACAAACTGACAACAAATTTGTAAAAGCAATTAGTTTTTGGATACCCTCTTTATCTATTTTATTGTGTAAGCTTTTATTCTTAAGCTCTCTTAGAAAACCCCTCTTCGCTCAAAAATGTTACTACATTTTCAAACTCTAAATTGTTGCAATAAAAAATAACAACAAAATAAAATCGAACAATAAAAGGACAGAACTTGTAGTTGCTGTTAATTATTTAATTATGGGTCTCGTTTTCTTTGTGAATGGTAATAAAGAGAAACTACCAAGCAATTAAAACTTTTTTTTCTTATTTTTCCAAAACAAGAAAATTCTTAAACATAATTTATAAATCTTATAGTGTAAATCCATTCTACGAGTTTGAAACATCCCAACAATTTCATGAACGTCCTAAATGCAAATATTTAGACAAGTGTTGTTACGCACTGTGGGGTCTTTTAAATAATAAATGGTGGTAAATTTGTATTCTCTAAACTACTGATTAATTTTTTTAAAACATTAAAACATCAATAAACAAGAACTTAAGCTCTCAGATTAGTGCATGAAGTTTAATCACAGAAGCTGTGCAATAATTAACACTTTTACCATATACAGTAGTGTTGGGCATAATCTTTCTTTTCAGTGAATCGTTCATGATCGGTCAGAAAGACTTGCTGAAGTATTTCATTCTTTTCTTTCATCTTTCTTTTATGAAAGATGTAAAATGAATGATTGAAACAAGGCAAAGAATACATAACAGTTGGTTTTTGTTTATAAGAAAATAAATGCAAAAACTGAAATTGCTGGTACAAAGCGAATATTAAGTACTAATAATTAAATAAAAATAAGTTAATTTCAAAAGTTTTTATTAGTAATAAATAGACACATACATATTTAAAAACACAAAATCAAAATCTGTATTCCGGTTAGAATTTGGCATATAAATTCAAAAATAGATTTTGATGTCTAGTTAAAAAAAAAGGCAAAAAATATTTAAAAAAATTTAACAGGCGTATACATATCGTCGTTCGTAAATTATTGTGTTCTATGTGACGCATAAAACCTATACTTATAGAACACAATAATTTACGAACGACGATATATAAAATCGGGAAAATTAATAAGCATTATCTTAATCTTATTTGAATCAAATTAAAAAACAATGATCCTTTTTTTAATGAAATTATAATTCAATTTTTTTATACAATTTTTAAATACAATTAAATTTTTTTTTTTTATATTTCGCTACTCCTTCACTTAGCATTATTAGGAAAATAAATAATATCGCTATAACAAAATGATCTTTAAAATTTGTGTGCGCTAAAAATCGTATAATTTATTATGAAAAGAATTTATATTTAAAATTATATTTTGGGCAAACATAAACATATATTAAAAAAATTTAGTTTATTTTTTGAATAATTCATAGTTTCATTAAAAAAAGAGATCTTTCTTTCATAGTTTTGGTACAAATACATACTATGTATACACATACACATAAACATACTATGTATACATTGAGATGCAAACAAATTAAAAGATTTGGTTTGGCAACAATTCAGCAGATTGTTATGGCAACATCGTAATCTACATACATTTTTGACTGACTGAAATGTGTAAAACATGAAAGAACAATGAAAGATGAAAGATTTGAAAGAACTATTTCTAATATAACTATTTCATATCTTTCACCTTACTGAATCGTTCAATTGAAATATTTCTTTCATGACCGACACAACTCTAATATACAGTGTGGACCAACCGAAATTCACGATGTTAATTGTAAATAAAACAAAACGTTTTCAGAGAATTATATTAATATTCTTTATTAAAACGAAGAATCTATGACAATTATGTATGAAACATTATATTGTCCAAATGATCGCCACGGCTTTGTCCGTTATCATCTATCGATAGCGAACACTACTCCTTGACCGACCCCATTTTCAAAAAATTACGGACCGATAACGCCACAAAATATTCACGTTTTGTTTATGCATTGGCTTTTGAACAATTGCTCGTTAATTATCATTTGCTTGTTAACGAATCCACTGAGATAAAAGTTTGTCTCGTCCCCGAATATGATTTTTTTTTTGTAAAGTCATCATTCACCTCTGTCTGTTTAACCAACTCTTCGGCGTATTGACGATGCTTTATATTGTCAGTAGGCTTCAGCTCTTATGTCATTCGAAACATGTAAGCATGAAAATTCAAATCTTTATTCAAAATTCACATCAGTGATGTTCGACGAGTCGAGGTTAACGAATATTCTGCCATGCTTCCCCTAACAACAACTATGTTTTCCGCAGAATAAACTGGACGAGTATACATAGGAGAGTATACAGATCCGGTTTGCTGAAATTTGTGTAATTTTCACAATAGTCCCGATTGTGGACATATTTGGTATAATGTTGAACAAAAAGATCACGAACTGCATGAAATTCAATTTGATTTGAACGCCTATTTTCGGAAAAGGCTTCTGCAATCTTAACGCGCTCCCCCTTTGTGTACCTTTTCATGATTTAATTTGTCAAACACTGAAAACAAGAAATGTCAAATTAAGGATAAACAAATTGATGTTAAATTGAGACTCACAATTAACATCGTGCATTATTTTTGTAATTTTCAATAATTTCAATGATAAGAAGTCGTGTTAAATATTCGTAAAAAATACTTATTTTAACTTTTTTACTTTTTAACCAAATTATTTTACAAGTTTTTAAATTTTTAAAGAACATCCCATTGTAATATTTTACAAGCCATACATACATATATTTATTATTAGTTATTTTAGCAATGATTCCACTGTACTATATTAATTTGGGTATGTGTATAAACATATTTCCTTTTTGCATTAGTTTTTTTTTTAAATATTTTTTTGTCTTAATACGTGATCAAAAGACAAGCGAATTTTGTGGTGCATAAACAGACACGTCTGTTTATTACATTTTAATTTATAAACTACGAGTATAAAGAAAATTTTACTTAACGAAATTTTTTAAAACAAAAATTCAGTGATAAATATAACTGAATAAAAGCAAATGCAATATGAGTTCATGTACTGCTGCATGTACGAATACAAAAGAAACCGTTTTCTGGCGGTTTATTTACATATTTCATTACTAAAGACAACAAAAATGTATCGAATTGATTTTAAGTTTTAAAACTTACGGCTAACATTAAGGGCCGTTATTAAGTTAGTGTAAGGTAAGATTTTGTTGAACGAATAAACAGTTTATCATTATTACAACTTTAGTTTTAGCTACCAGGTTGAATGAACTTGCCTTTAACTTAACCCTCACTTTAAATTAAAGTTAAGCTGTAATAACCGCCCTAATTATGGTAGAAGTTGTTAAAATTAATTTAACAAAATTTTAATTAGTATCAAACATTTATTTTTATACATATGCATTATATTAATTAAATCATAAGATATGCTTTACAATCAGTTAGGTGGCCCTGACCATCGTATATCAGTCATTGACTGCATCATTCAATTATGAGATATTGAAATAGTGTACAGGCTTAAACAAGTGTATTTCAATGCATTCGTGTACATGAAGACATACGTAGCGTGCTTGAAAATTCATTTTAATCTCATAACCCACTTTTATTATATTGATGTCTTGTGTTTGTCGGTATCAACGTAACGGAAACTTAAAACGAAATATTAACCAATTACAAGTTCGCCGATCAATTTATAACGTTTTATACAAATTAAATATATGTTTGGCAAAGTGGGCAGAGCTACGCCAGTTTATATTTAAGTTTAAGTTTATATTTAAGCCTTATCATTCCGTCTGTAATATTTACAATATTCATATCTGACCACATAATGTATATAAAGGGTCCGCCATCTAACGTTTTTTTTCAACTAGTGCTTACTTCGTGAATGGTAAGTAACACTTAACCCATGTCTAATTTGACAGATAATTAGTTTTATCCTTCCGCTGAACGAATATGGTTGTGTATATGCTTGAACTACGCTGGGAAATATTGCGACATTCCTTCGGCCCATTTTGCAAAAAAAAAATCAGCTTTTCAGATGAAGCTCATTTTGATCTTGGCGGGTATGTAAACAAGCAAAATTGTCGCATTTGGGGCATAGAAAACCCGCACGCATACATTGAAAAGCCAATACACCCAAAACGAGTCACTGTTTGGTACGGACCTCGGTCCAGAGACATAACTGGGCCATTTTCTTCGAAAATGAGCAAGGAGTGGTCGTAGTAAATGGCAATCCTTATCGGGCCATGTTGAACGAATTTTCGTTCACAAAAATTGAAGAGGAGGATATTGGCAACATTTGGTTTCAACACGACGGCGCTACGTGCCATACAGCCGAAGCTACACTTTTTTTATAGCATTTAAAAAAAAGTTATTTGGCGGACCCTTTTTTTCAAAGAACTTATGAAGAGGGGAGTTTGAAAAATATTCATTTGTCAGTTTGCCCGTGTGTTGGTTAAAATCAATTTTTAGATCCTCCATATGTTGACAAGACCTGTTTATTATATCAATGTTTTGAAAATATTCGGAAATTTATTTCTATTGAAATTAACCATAATCACCCCTTAAGTATCTGAGATATGAACAAATCAACTGTCTCTGTTTTCTTCTAGAATCAACAGTTTTCACTCCAAATATAATTGAAAACATGTTTGTTACTATTTACAAATATAATATGCCTCTATAGATAATCGTAAAATGTTTGAATAAAATCAGTGTCTAATTAACTAAGTTACAGGCAAAAACTTTTAGGAAAATAAATAAGTATTTTTTTTAAATATATAAAGTTTCCCAAGCTTCTAAGTATCTTTTAACCACGCTAAAGAAACCAAATTTTTAGATTGGCCACCTAAGAGATATTAACAAATTGAATAAAACTTAATGAGATAAAGGAATCATAATAGAATTGCTTCGGAGTTTTTTGTTTTTTTGCATTATGGATATCGAATGAAAGGGCTCGATTAGCAGATTATAATACATTTTAAATTAAAGATGTCCGCCACTTTTAAAAGTCAATAAACCTTTATATGTAAGTGTCAAATCTAGTACTTAAAAGTTTCCCCTCTTCAACCCCCTCAATATTTTTATCAAATCATAACCAGTAGAATACAATAAACTATGAAAAAGTTCAAATTTTAAATGGCATTCTAAAAAAACATGGTGGATATAATGATCAAATAAATTGTAAATAATTGCGGCTTTGTCTCTTCAAGCACCCACAATATCAAATAAAAAGACTTGACTACTTCATGCACACAAAAAATAAACATAAGAAACAAAATTGTGGATATAAAGGTCAAATATTATAATCGATGCTTTGTGCCCTGATGTGCCCAAGATGACGTCAAAATCAATATACGATACAATATAATTTTTTTAACCTCATAAATATCGGCTTCAAATAAAACAGAGCTTAACTAGTTAAATACGAAAAATTCCTAATCAAAGATGGCGGCAGAAATAATAAAGCAAAATAGAATAGATGTATGTTATGTATATAATGGTGAGTGGTATCTGATACTTTACGAAATTCTATTTTATCCCCGAATTTGCGCATTCGAACGCAAACGAAAATTTACTCTAACACTAGAAAGAGAGAGAGTTTTATACTTTTCATATATGAAGATATTTCTATAAAAATAATCTCATTTCCTATTAATATAGAATGCAGTAATGTTTTTCTTGACTAAACAGTTTCAAATCATGTACAATTTTTAGCAAAAGAGGTACAAAAAATTCAAACTTTTTCTGTGTTAAAAAAACTACTGGTTTAACATATCATATATGTTTAAATAAAATCCTTTTCCGTCTCTTCAAAAAAAAATATATTTTTCACTTGCAATTCTAAAAAAGATATGAAAACACTTGAAAAGAAATTAAACTTTTACAATTGAAACTGTATAGTGTAATGGATGTCGATATTATTGTATTTTTTGGCAAACAATCTAAAATATTTTTGTCTGCTTCATCACACATATAATTAGAAAAGTTAAACAATTAAATTTATTTGTATTTAGAGAGTTTCAATATATAAAAAATGTATAGAATATTTTAAATATTTGGATTTAGGAAATTGTATTCGAAGGACTTATAAAACTAGGTAAAACGCAAATTAAATTTTGCAAGATTCTATTTTAATTATAAAGTTTCTCAGAAGAGGACTGTAGATAAACTTTTATTTCATTACTTATTGCTTATTTGATACCAATTGCAACTTTAAAAATCGTTCAACTCGGTGACGTTTAACTGGAGGCAGCCAGTCTTACAGTCTGACTTCTTTGATAGATATCCTAAGACATAGTTTATCTATAGACTTTCAGTACAGATATTCAGACACCTTTTTCTTAAGGTACCTGAAGACAAATGTCCTTCCTTATTAACGCGATGGCTTATAACTTCTTATATATTCACTTGTTATCCTATTTAGTATATACATTCATAGTCTTTATAGATATCAAAACTAAAAAAGCCTTAACAGCATGTATGGCTATCTGCCCTCGTGTTAGTTGAAATTTATTTATACAGCTCCCACAACTTCAATAAAACACATCACATTTAAAGTGCTTGTAAAAAGCGCGATTTCCATATGGGTTATCCCACTTGATAGATCTGTTTTGTGTTATTAATAATTGCTGATTTCATTCCTAGCAGAAGCTTTCAAATCATGCTTTTCCGTTATGCACAGCTGAAATAGGCAGCAGCAAGTAAGCGAGAAACTTAAATAAAAATACAAATAAAATAATTGTGTCTCTTTTTTTACTACTTATTATTTGAAAACTACACAAGACATATTTTGTTACGCAAATATAAAATGTTAACTTAAGCCCTAACCATATTTTGCATTAAGTAGCTTAATAAACTAATGTGAACCTTAATGTATTTAAGAAAATATTTTGTTAAATTTCAGTGAAATTTCGTTTTCTCAGCTAAAAGCGAAACTGGTCACAACCCTGAAAATAAAGTAACTTCAGACTAGTTACATTTCTGTTCTTTATTCATACATCGATTCATACAATCGATTTTAACACTAGTTTAATACTACCTTAAAAACCAGTTATTTTAAGAAAGTGTTGAGTGAGTCACCTCACTCATACATTCTGAAAAAAATTGTAAAAAAAAAAGAAATTGCATTTTACACAGCAATTTAAGCAACAAACAATACGATCAATTTTATCACAAGTTGTCAAAGGAAGGCTTTTCTAATATTAATAAGTTTTGATCACTAAATATTTGTGTCGTCCAATTATCACGTATTTTTAAAGAAATTTGCTGATGACTAGCAGTAACTCCTTCTTTCTATGTAACAAACAAAGTATCCACTTCATTACGATTAAAATTTTTCTTACCTAAGCTGATACTTGACATTTTTGAATTATACTCATGTGAAATATGATACATTTTATGTTTTTAGAAAATGTAAAAAATGTGCATGCCGACAAGGTGTAAGAATGGCTTTATGATACTGGCATTACAAAAACTATGACTATGCGTGCCTTAATGCTGGGTGTAGTTTTAAATTTATAATTATATTTTATAATTATATTTAACTTTTTGGATGCATCTAACTACACTTTGAGTTTTTTAAATCCCTGGGTTTTGCTGTTTGAAGAAAAATATAAATCGACCATTTTGGAAATTTTAACAAGCATTAGATTGTCTTGCCTTAAATATCATATACATATCTATTGATGGGAAATTGGGTATTAATGTCGATAATATTTTATTTAAAAATATTCCTTCCTGGATAGCTTTAGTTTGCTAGATTTAAGAGATCCTCAAAAATATTAGCCATTTTACTCTTTAATTCAGGTTCGATAGGCTTACCATTTTCTCTAAGCCATTCCCAATTTCTGCATGGTATAGCCTCGTTTTGGTATCAACCCTTTAGTTCCATAAAAGCCATATACTTAGGAGGAGAAGATCCTGACCAAACTATTAAAGACATGGCTACAAAGTTATCTCCTAAGGCCACATATTGAGTTGCTATGGCATTACTGAACTGGAGAATATCACATCTCGTGACGGTCACTTCAATGGAGGTTACATAGTGCCTGGTGTAGAAATTAAATTTCTAGATGACAATTTTTAAGCTGTAGGTCACAATGAAAAGGGCCAATTATGTTTCCGTTTACCCATGCCATTACTAGGTTATTACAAATTGATACAAGTAAAATTTACTGCAGCGATGGTTTTCTCAATACTTGTGACTATGGTTACATGGATAATAGTTTACATGTCTTGGCAGGATGCAAAGATTTAGTTAGAGCCAACGAGGTTACAGTAAGTGGCACTGTACTATTATTTTAAACATATTTTTATATTTCTGTTCTATTTCTCTTGCTTATTTTGGTTTTTTGTTTTTTGCTTTTCAAACAAATTCTAGTTAATACCTAGTGAAGTAGAGAAATTAGTTTGTTCGCTATCCAGCATTTTTGCCTCAACATTAGTGGGTTATCGTACTTCCAATACGGATGTAGAGGATAAAGAAGCTTTGTTCATTGTTAAACAATTGCAAAACATTAAACCAAATGAAAAACGAAAGCAGAAGCCAGCTGGTGAGAAGGTGAATGAGTCGAATGAGAAAAAAGAGAATGAAGTGCTGAATGTTAAAGTAAAAAACTAGAAAATCATTTGAAATGCAATGAATCGTATATAATACGCCTCGTTAACGTTATTAAAAAACTTCCACTGACGTCATGTGGAAAAGTGGATAAACCAGCTCTAATTCAATTGGCAAAATCATTACATAAGGAGTAATTAGCGGTTTATTGGCGTTAATGCGACTACGTAATGCATTGACATATAGTAGAGTACAGAAAGGCATAAGGGGAGTTGACGTGGCAAAAATTACTTTTATTTTCTTTAAAATCTTTAAGTCTTAGTGCTGTAAAAGAGTTTGTTTAAAAAATGTGGCAACAAAACAACAAAAAATTGGTATTTAATTTGTATTTTTTGGTTTAACTTAATTTCGACATTACCAAGGCCAACTGCCTTAAAGCAATACGATCAATTTTACCACAAGTTGTCAAAGGAAGGCTTTTTCTAAAATATATATCACGTATTAATAAGTTTTGATCACTAGATATTTGTGTCGTCCAAGTCTCACGAATTTTCAAAGCAACATCCTGATGACTAGCAGTAACTCCTTCTTTCAACGTAACAAACAAAGCAGCCACTTCATTACGATCTTCTGCAGAACGGCAATATCCAATTAAACAGGCACAAGATACCTCATGCAAACTTAAAACCATAAACTCTATTAAGTTCGGTATTAACTAAAATAAATATTTTTCTAAATAATGTTACTCTAGCGTATAATTTAAATACACTTACCAATACATTTTGATATTTTATCAAGTCCCTTGTTCGGGCTAAGTAATGCAAGGTTTTGTCGTCATCGAAATAACCATAATCGCCATTTAAAAAGAAACCATTTTTCAAGAAATATTTGCTATTATCTTGTCCTTTATAACCCACTAAAGGATAAGGAGTTCTAATAGCTAATTTACCATAATGATTGGGCCCCAGTGATTGTAAATTGTCATCTAAGACTTGCATTTCAAACCCGTTTTGTAATTTGCCACCACTGATATGCTTATCGTTAGTTATAGAACACGAAACTTCCGACATGCCATAACTGTAAAACAATCTATCATTTAAAGCACATTTTTTGCTCAAGTCCATAATAACTTTCGATGGAGGCTCACCACCCAATTGTATATATTTAAGAGATTTTACGCTATTTTTGTCTTCATTTTTAATTTCAAGTAAAACTTGGTGAAAAAATGAAGGTACTGCAAACATATGACTTGGTTTGGTTTTATTTATAATCTCTAGAGCGTACCTTCCAGAGGCGGCTCTATTAGCACAAATACGTTTTATACCTAAAACAGCAGATTGTAAAAGTAAAACAACTTGACTTATCCAACGCAAAGGACTCAAGGAGAACAATATAGATGTGTTGTCAATAGGTTCATAGTTATACTGATTAGCCCACCATACATAAACACCATTTAGCAATAGGCAGTGGGTTAGTTGTGTTACTTTAGGCAGACCAGTTGAACCAGACGTTAAAACTAAAAATGCCACCTCTAAATGTGGGTTTTCTATTTGAGCAGTTTGAAATTGGTCAAAGTCTTTAAAGTCTCTAGATTTTAGAAGCTCACTGTACACATTAGGTCTGTTAGATTTATCAATAGCAAATAAATACTTCAAAGCTTTAGGCTTTCGACGCTTCAGAGATTTTAAAATCTTTTCCAAAAACTCTTCTTCGTATAGAATCATAAAGGGCTGTATAATATCAAACAGTGTATCAATATCTTCTAAAAATTAAAAGAAAAATCATAATCTTTAATTATAAAACAACTTGTCCCTTGGTTTTGTTTAAAACTCACCGTTTTCTAATTTAACTTCAAAAAAGTTTACCACACCTCCCATTAACAAAGTCCCAAATGTCAGCGAAGAAGTCATATAATTGTAACCCGAAAATAAAAGCACAACATCACCTTTCTGCAAATCCAAACGTTGTAAGTTTTTGGCCACTATTATAGATTCCTGATATAGATCTTTCACAAGTTTTTCTTTGTCCTCATCAAAATGGTATTCCAAAACTTTGTTAGGATCAAGGGATCTCATTGATTGTAGAAAAGCTGCACCTACTGAGCGGTTTGTCTGACTTTTAAAGGGATAGTTGACAGATTTCCATAGTTTTTGGTGTGAATCGTAGTCGATTTTTAAAAAATCACTAGACATTTTTTGTTATTTCCTTAAGCTACCAGATGCCCACTAATATGCTTAAGGAAAACTTATAGACTAATTACATTATTGTTTCTGAACAGTCAAACGTGTATATATTTTATTTTATCAATTTGTTAATGAGTCTTATTAATTATTTCTCTAAACATGTGTAAATATTTACACAAATGTTATTAAAGTAAATATTCACAAAACAATAAAACAGTTTAGCACAATGCTTTTGATCGTAAAATAAATGATAAGAAATAAAAAAATACAGTACGCGAATTAGTGGCTAAAACACCTTTTACAATAAGTCAACAATTAGTACATTCTAGGAGTGCAGTCGTTTTAGTTTCTTAAATTTTTTTCAACAGTGAAACTAACTCTGGTCTTTCTAAATATATCAGTACCGCGCCATTATTTACAAATAACTCCAAGATAACAATATTAATATTCATCATTGATTTTAAAGAAGTCTACAGACGCATTAGTTTATCATAAATCGACTTAATATTAGAAATTTAAAAGAAAAATGTAAAGAAACTAAAAATCAGAATCTAACTAAACTCTCTACCATATGATTAGTTCAATGATAATCCTTAAGTGAACCTTAGTTACTTCGTAAAACTTATCGTACCTAGAGCTTTAATATGTTTTAATAAAATGCATAATTCATTTATTGGTTTCAAATCCACAGGTCTGCCAAGGCTGTTTGCTTGCTTGTTTAACTGCCTCTAGCTTCTGACTTATATTCTTCAGCTTCCGTTAAAATACAACATTGTGGTAAGAAAGAAACTCTTATTGAGGAAATATTTTTGGTTCCATTATGACATTAAATATAAGAAAACAGTTTTTTTAACATACATACGTGAATTTATAATTTTACAATGGGATGTTTTTATATGTATGTACGTATTTCATATGAGATGAATGGTGATACAAACAATTGTTATTGCATGACTACACGTTGTTAAGGGTATATAAGATTCGGCACGGCCGAATATAGCACTTTTACTTGTCTTATTTTATATTGAATAATTTATTGAACTTGAGTTTATATAAACTTAAAATTTTAATTAAAATTAAAAATGACTAATGTATAATTCTCATTTTGTATAATTCTCTTTGATGTTATTCTTTTTCTTAGCGAAGTTTAATATTAGTGACAATTTATTTTAAGTGAGCATTGCTCACTGCGCAACTAAATGTAGTGTTTTTCAATCAAATAAAATATTGTAAAAATAAATAACTAAACTTATTTTGGTGCTTATTGATTGATATTGTTAAGAGAGTTTAAAATGACTTAAGTCCATATGTTGTTTTTAATCTCTAGAACAGAAATTAGGTTAGAGAAGTGGGAGTTTGAGAAAAAATTTAAGCCTTTTTTATTAATCATTATTGTATATAAAACTTGTTGTTGTTCTTAAGTTGAGTAAAGCGGTTTATGTTTGCGACTACAGCTAAATAAAGAAGAAGATGGCATTAAAATATCTGTTTGCATTATTCGTTATGCAGTGGAGTTAATTATGGAACGTTCTGTTAATGTTGTCGCTCATTTTCATAAAGTTCATATCAATTAATTTCATTTTAAGTAAACTTAAACAATCTAAATACTGTCATATAACAACGTAAATAAAACCACTTTAATAAATTTGAGAATCTGATTAAAATAATCTCATTTTGTTAATTCAATTAATCAGAGTGACTCTTTATTATATTTTCAAGTAGCAGTAATTTATTTAAGTGCTTTTGCAAATAAAATATTTACACAAATCTTTAAAATTAAACAAAAACTTTTGATACAGAAACTAAAAACAAATCTTTATATGAGTAGTATTTGTATATTGCCAACCAATCCTCCCACCCAAAATGAAAAAAAACTTAACGTAATAACGATAACAAAATTTGTTTAACTAAAATAAGGAAATTTTATTTATATTTGCAATATTATTTATCTAATATGTGTTATACATGTTTGTATGTTTTTAGTCGGAAGTAATATAAAATGCTTTGCAAAATGTCATAAACTACAATAAAAAGCTTTTATAATTTTCAAGTCGAAAACAAGACAATAAAGAAAAAAATAAATTATAGCTAAAAACAACTAAAGAAATTGAACAAAAAAAAAGAAAATTACTGATTTCACACCAAGCCGATAGTATTAAGTTGGTTGTTTGTCAAAATTTTCCTATTTAATGTGGCAACAATTTTCATTGTGAGCCACAACATAAAAGTACTGCGACTCTGCTGTTAACATAAGCGAAAAATATTAACTTTGTATGGGCGTGGCATACATTAACAATTTTCTCGAGATTTTAAAATATAAAAACAGAATTTGTGATTTGTTAATATTAAATCGTTTAAAGTGTCATATCTACTAATTACAAATTATATTGTATACATTTTTACCCTGAAGAAGCTATCCATTGTTTGGTAGCGAAATATTGGTTACTAATAAATAATTTTTTCTAAAAAAACAAAAAAGTAAATCTTAAGCTTAAATAAAAATCAAATATTATCAATAAAAAAGGATCAAGAAATTGAGACGATATATCTACTAATTACTTAAAATTGGATTTTTTTTTCTTTATTTTAAAAAGATTTCAAATTAAATTTAAATTTAAACACAATTTTTAGGTTAAAGATCACAGTTCAGGTAAAGAAAATGGCTTATGATTTTGTACCAAGTATAACAACAAAATGTACTTTTTATACCATTTCTTTAATATTTATTAATAAAAACAGAAACTTAACAAAAATGTTTATAAAGATCCAGTATACAAATTTTATATATTAAATACTTTTAGATAATAAATTTTCTGTTATTTCTAAATTAAAGCAACAAGAATTTGGTTACTTTAATAAATCTTTTGTTTGTATCATATTTTAAACAGTAGAAACGTGTAGTCATTTCTTTCCTTTGTTTAAATTAGGTTGAAAAGAAAAAACTCGACGTTGGCCGAGGAATGTGTAATAGACCAAAATTCCTCTTACAATTCTTGAAATGTCTGGAAACATGAACTCATTTAATTCATTTTTCATCTGTGATACTTTATACCAAAAATAGGAAATATTTTTATGTTTGTGTGATCTAAGTTCAATTACATCGGCTAGTGCTCTTTACTGTCTACCTTACATGCTTACGAATCACAAGTAAAATAAAATTTATATAACAACATCCAAGGCGAATTCATGTACCAGGTGGTGCCAAATTAACAGGTGATTTTTGTAAGAAGACTTGACATTCGCTTTGACAACAGCATTGCAACAAAAACAGAGAAGCTGACAGTATAAAATAAAACACACACAAACAAAATAAAGAGAACATGAACAAATTTTTAAATTGTACCAAGTAGCTCGCGGTAGTACCACGGTATCAACAAGGTCAAAAATGTACCATAAAAAGTACAATTGTACCATTATTTCCATCTCTGTCACAGTTATTAGGTTGTCTGGTTGGTATACAATTTGTTAATTTTAACACACGCAAGGAAAAAATATGGTTGTGGTAACCATAATCGTAGAGCAACATACTATGATTGAATTGTATGATTATGGTTAAAACATGTAATGGTTACCAGTTATCATTATTATGTTTAATTTAATCATCATTCAATAATCATATATATGACTGCAATTGAAATCGACAATCTTTGCTTTTTTACGGCAAATTACTGTCTTTTGCTGTAACATACACATATTGCTTGTACTTACCAATTTAATTGCAATTTTTATACCAATATTTTTTTACATTTTTTCGTTTATTTTTAAATGTTCTTTAATTTTTCAAAATTTTTGTTCATATTTTTGACATCTCAAACTTTTAAAATAATGAAAATTTATTCAGCAAGAAGAACAATTGAAATCAAATTATTATTAAAAAAAAATCATAGCTTGATTATTTTGTAATCATACTGTTGTCTCACTTATTATTTAATGATTATTTTTAATTTTTAATGATTTTGAATATAATGTTATTTTTGTCGAATTGATTTTTTTTAAATCATACTATTTTTAAATGATAACCATTTTGAAATTTTTACGAAAAGTAAACATTAAATGATACAATTCAAAAAAATGCTTGATTATCGTGACAAAATATATGATGAAATGAAACAAAAATAACTATTACTTGTTTTCGACAACCAAATATTGTTTTAGAAAAAATAATATGACCGTCGTGATCATGTCGTAACCAGGTTTTTCTTTGCGTGAACTATTTAAATTTAATACCCCAGCAAAGTAACACATTACAAAATAATGAGTTTAAAGTACTAGAAAACAGTTCTTCACTACTTACAATTTGGGCATTATTTTAACACGGCGATGTCATTGGAGGCAAGTTGTACTTACCACACTCGCTTATAAAAAGGGACTTAAATAAGTACTTTCTACCCTCCCTTACAAATAGGGACTCGTATAAGTTTTTATAGCGGTCGCTTATAAATAAGGACTTAAATAAGTACTAATCAATAAATAAGTACTTTATTTTAATAACCTTAATACCCATTACTATTATGGACTTCCAAAAGTCGTTCGCTCCTTCTAAGGACGTATTTTGCGATACGTTGATTTCTGTGGTCGCAAGGAAAAACAAGGTAACTCCATTTTTACAAAAAGTTGAAAAAATACCAAAAATTGGATGGATTTTGGATTTACAATCACTCTGTCAGATCAAAATTTTGAAAAAGTATCACATTTAAGAGTAATCTATAAAATAAAAATGGCTTAAATACCAGTTTTTAGGAAAAAAAAGTAACTCCATGTGTTTTAAGGAAAAATCAGGTAACTCCATAATATCTTAAAGAAAAACACTAGGAGATTGATCGCTGATGTAAACAATAATTTAAACTAGAATTGTATCATTAACATACAACAAAATTAACTGAATTCCTTTATTTTTAACAGCAAACTAAAAACTAAAAAATTGAAAATTTTCTTATTTTCTTATATATTTTTTACCTTTTGTTTTTATGAAAAAACATAAAAGTTAATTTAAAAAATATATATATATATTTATTTTTTTTTATTTATAACTTTTAAATAATGTTTTTTTGCATAAGACGATGAAAAGTTGCCTTAACTCCATAAAATATAAGAATAAATTCAAACAATGATATTTTTAGGAAAAACCAGGTAACTACATTTTTAGGTAAAAATCGGGTAACTGACCTTGATTTTCGCTCCTGACGGGTAAAAAGTTTTTTACTGCAACCCAAAATGTTCAACTGGATGTAAAATTATGGCTTTTTTAATGCGCACACATTAGAATATGAATTCAAAAAAAAAACTAGTAAAATATGTCGAAAACTTTAAATGCTTCTTTCTTGTGTTTTAAAAAAATGGAGTTACCTTGTTTTTCCTTGCGACCACAGATTTGAAATTTAACAATCAGTTAAAATCTATACGGCACTACCTTTTTAATGAAATGCTTTGCCGCTGTTGTCACAATAATTATTACTTATACCCTAAGCGTGTTATACTAATTAAAAATTATAAAAAGTTATGTATTTTAATGGCTTCAAGCAAATTTCGCAACAAGAAATTCTATTGTGTGTGTATCTAAGTAAATGTCTAAAAATAAATTCTTACTTTTCACATTATAAATCAAGTCAATACTAAAATACTTCTTAGTAAGACAGACGATATGTAATAGTCATTGAACAGTATGTTGTTTAGTAAGAGCAACTCATTACGTAGTTTTTGCTGGGACATTACATTCCTTCTTTAAAATTAACAAAACAACAAAATAAAATCAATTAAATTAAAACAAAATGAAATATTTATTCTATTAACGCTAAAATCTCAACCGCACAATTTCATTCGAAATAATTCCATTATAACAGAGGCCGTAATAGCGACCCTTATAAAATGTTTCATATTTGTTTAAGCATTTAAAATAAGCAGTGACATTTTTAAACTGAATAATAATTTAACCACTTGTTTTTAAAGCGGTAGCATTAGTCATAATCACACTCTTATTCAACTTTTGGGGCTGTCGCTCAACAACAGGACACATCCGGCCGACCGTTCGTTAAGCGCGTGTAAAGAGAATTAAGCAGTGAACAAACAGAAAACAAATGCTGAACTTAATTGTAAAAAATTATGATGAATTGCAGTAAAATTTGAATTATTGAAGTATCGAAGGGAGAAGTAGAAATTAAAGTAAAAAAATATTCAGAAAATTCTGTAAAGTAAAATACAAAACTTATGCACTTGTTCATTTGCCATTTAAAAATCATTTTCATATATTTTTTAATTTATTTTTTATACCCGCCACCAAAAAAATGGTGGGGGTATATTCATTTTGTCATTCCGTTTGTAGCACATCGAAATATCCATTTTAGACCCCATAAAGTATATATATTCTGAATCAGGGTTCGATTTAATGACGATCTAGCTATGTCCGTCCGTCTGTCCGTCTGTTGAAAGCACGATAGAGGTCGCACCGCAAATTATGTCAGAATCTTTCTCATAGACAAGGTTTGCTTAATATTGAAAATGGGCTAAATCGGATTATTAGGAAGAGAGTTATAGCTCGAAAAGCAAGAGTACGTCGAAAAACCAGTGTCCTTCGAACATCGAATAAAATGGAATTGTGTCCAAACGCATTAACATAGACTCATGAAACTTCGAATATATATTTCCTGAGTAAAAACAATATCTTTCCCAAAAAATTATTTTAATCTATGCATTAGCAGAGGAGCTATCGATCAAAATGTACGAAAATTTATACCGCACAGTGTATTTTTCGGTATATTTAAAAAATAAAACGTCATAAAAGCAACAAAATTGGATGTACGACTCTGAAATTTTGCACACTTTGCTGTTTGGTGAGGCGCTTTTTTGTAACGGAAAATCACGCCCACTTTTACGCCCACCTCCCATATAACGTTTTACCTAAAATTCATATAATTTCTCTATTAATAAAGATTTTGGAATAATAAAGGGCTATATTGAAACACCTAAGTTGTACTCATTCGCAAAAATAACTTTGACACGCCTACTATAACGCCCATTTTTCACGTTATCTACCGTTAATGAAATTTAATAACTCATAAAACCGCCAAAATTAGGAGTATGATGATAAAAATTGCTACGTATATCCTTTTAATCAATGTAATTATTGTGCCAAAAAGTTTAGGTGACACGCCCACTTTAACGCCTACCTCCCATATAACGGTTTATCTTAAATTCATGTAATTTCTCAATTGACAAAGTTTTTGGGAAAATAAAGGACTATATTGAAATATCTAAGTTGTACTTATTAGCAGAAACCTTATTGACACGCCTACTTTAACGCCCACTTTCATTGAAAGACTACATTCACAAAAGCATTTTAGTAGCATATCGAAGTTATAGAGGGTGGTTAAATTTTAAGGACCGATGTTGAATTTAAATAAAACACAAATTATTTAGGAAATTATTATTATTTCTTTTTGTAATTATAATATTTTTATGGTTCAATTATGTATTTAACAAAATATCGGCCAAATGGCCCCCCCCATCCTTGGCGCCACTCCTATATCTGATGGTCCAAATTTTCAATGACAATGTTGATGCTCAATTGTTGGGCATGATGATGGGGCGAGGTTGACTGCTCTTTTGCCACACTATCGCAAAAACCAGCAGTGGTTCCCATTCAATGAACTAAGAAGGCATTCACAGATTTTCTAACATTTTATACAGACCTGTTTTTCAGAAATTTAAATATTTTTTACAATTCTCCCGATTGTGGACGAATTTGAACGATTATGTTGATCAAAAGAATTACGAAGTGCACAAAATGCATTTTGATTTGAACGCCCATTTTTATAAAAAACCTGAATAACTTTAAAGCGTTGCTCATTTGCGTACCTTTCCACGGATCAAATTGAATAAGTTTAAGATTGAGAAATGTCAAATGAAATGCAGAAAAAAAATTTAAAGACTAGGTGTAGTTCACCTTCAACAAGGGCTTTTAAAATTGAACCACCCTCTACAAAGAAAGTGATACATATTTTATTATAAAGAGATTATTCCATAATGATTAACAAAATAATAAATATTGTGCTTTAAATGTACACAAAATTGGTGGTGGGTATAAGAGATTCGGCACAGCCGAATATAGTGCTCTTACTTGTTTTAAGCTCAATTAAAGTTATTAAAAGTTAAAGGTTAATGTGTGAGGTAAACCTTTTCAGAGAGACGTAGATAGTAATGTATACAGTTAAAGAAGTTTTTACAATCGATTTTGGCAAGAGGTTTATATATTTACAAAGATTATGTTTTTTAGAAGTCAAGAAATTTATATTGAACCATAAGTACAGAACTTGCAGTTTTTACCTGGTTTGGATAGTGTGCATTCTCAAGGTAAATTTTTGAAAATATTTTCGAACATTTACGCATTTTATTAGCCTCAATCAATTTTGTTGTCCTGCCAATTTTTTTTTCGAAACAAGTAGGTGAATGCATCTTTAGTGCTTGTATATCTTCGCAATTAAAGTCGAAATATGTGCCTCTATGAAAATTCCAAATAGCACGCACTTGACTACCAAAATTTCTCACTTGTATTGATAATTGAGTGCACCCGAACAATTCAATATTAATTATAATTTGCAAACGTTGTTCTTTAAGCTTTTAAGCAATTCAGACTCACACTTTTTTACTTTTTCTTTATAAACTGCGTAACACATGGAGAAAGAGCGACATTATTATTTCATCTGTTTTATTTCAACTGAATATATTTTTTTTATTTTTAAACAAAAACAGTTGCCACATAATTTAAAACATTTGGTTACTAGAATATTAAAGTAGTGTTAGAGTTCCGCCACCCCATTACTATTGTCTTCAACATTCGTAGTGATAATGGCTACAAAAATTTAAAAAAGGATAACGAAAAAGGAGTTGGGGATTTCAAATAACACCCGATGCAATAATATTTCTCATTTAGCCAAAAAAAAAATGCGAAATAAAAAACTAAAGCAGAAACAAATAAAGGGATGAAGACAATTTAGAAAGCATTCAAATGTTTTGTTGACATTGCGTTGGTTTTGGATTTAAGCAGACAATTGAAAACTAGAAACAAGAGCAATGCGTATGTGCTTTGTGGGGATGTTATAAAAATCAACATATTGTGTTTGTTCAGTCACGTTAGTAATTGCCGCCACATGGCGCCCCTTTTTCTTACGCTTCACTTTCTAAAGGATAACAACGACAAAATACTTGACAAAAAACAGACGGTTATGACAAGACAACAAGCCAACATCGGGCAACTTAAAAACATTTTGCAATCAACATTAGTAGAAAAATGGTTTTAAAGAGTATTTAACCCCCTGTTAATTTAAAAAATATATATATGCCCCAACCAACAAAGTTAAATTAGGAAAAAATTGTTCAAATAAAATAAGTAGAATAACTTCATGTAAAGCCAAAGAATACCATGATGTATAAAGGACAAACAATCAAATGTTTAATCAGCTAGAAATGACACAAAATTAAACTAAAAGTATGTTTTTATGTATGAGGTGATGTACGTATGTATAAAAAATATTTTATTGCTTCACCATCCCCAAAATTAAAAAAAAAGTAAAGTTAAGTTCAAATCAAACACAAATCAAAATTTACCTAAATTATCACTATTATCGAGATGTAATGCTACATAATTTTTTGGTCTTTAGAAGAGGTATTAATGTTATGATGCAAATATTTGTCGGTCAAATCTATTCAAAATTTTACAGATATATTCACTTTTTTAAAGAGATTGTATATATATGACTAATTATAATAGAATAATGAACCGATAATAACGATACAAATAATAAATATATGATAGTAGAATTGCCGGTTTTCGAATAATTTTAAAAACCGGCTTCTTCAAACTGGTTTTTTAAAATATTGGGTGATTTTTTAAGAGCTATAGGAAAGTTTAAAAAAAACACGTAAAATTCAGAAAAATTCATGAAATCTTTAATTGAATCGATAGCACGGTCCATATAATTTAATGTTTGAAGATTATTTCATGCAAATGTTGACAGTGACTGCGCCTCAAATGGTCCATCCGCTTAGTTCAATTTTGGCATACTCTTTCCAACATTTCGGCCGGTATCTCATAAATAAATGCTTCAATGTTGTCTTCCAAAGCGTCAATTGAAGAGGACATGTGTGTATAGACATGAGCTTTAACGTAGCCCCACCAAAAATAGTCTAAAGGCGTTCAATCGCACGATCTAGGTGGCCAATTGACCGGTCCCGAACGTGAAATAAAATGTTCACCGAACTCGCCTCTCAGAAAGTCCATTGTTAAGCGTGCTGTGTGGAATGTGGCACCGTCTTGTTGAAACCACATGTCGTGCAAGTCAAGCTCTTGCATTTTGGGCAAAAAAAATGGATATCATCTCACGATAGCGCTCACCATTCACAGTTGCGTTACGATTCGCATCAGCTTTGAAGAAGTACGGTCCAATAATGCCACCAGCCCATAAACCGCACCAAACTGTGACTTTTGCTGAATGCATTGGTAGCTCTTGCAATGCTTCTGGCTGATCTTCACTCCAAAATCGACAATTCTGCTTATTAACGCAGCAATTGGGCCTCTGTTACTCAACAAAATGGAAAATTTTGCGGAAGGCTTTAGGTGTGATGAACTTTCTAAACAGAGCACGCATTTTGATAATTAAATTCAACAATTTGCAAGCGTTGTTCGTTTGTAAGACGATTCATGGTTAAATTATAGACCAAACTGAAGACGTTTGACAGTGAAACAAAACACGAAACGTGCGTCAGCTGTTTAGACCAGTGTTGCCAAAAAGATAATAGCTAAAAAATCACCCTTTATATCGTTTTTCGAAATATTCGAAAACCCTGCTTTTATGTCTCCAATTATTCGATAATATCGAATAGTTTAATTCACTAATATACATATTTCCTTGTCCATATTAGAAACTTTTGTATTATGATTTTTTTAACTCTCTTAAAAATTACTTTCGTCTCCAACACAATCGAGAATTAAGCAACATGTCTTTTATGATGTGTGCACAGTTTATTTTGTAGACATAAATACTTCATAAAGTATAGATTTTCTAAAAGCTTATGAACATGGAAGTCGATTGAGCAAATTTTTTCTGTTTGTATGTTGGTTGAAACAACTTTTAGAAGTCTCCACATTTTGCATAGACCTGAATGTGGTATCAATCTTTTGGAAATATTTGGTAATGAAAGTCAACTTAAATCCAGCACAATTTCCCCATAACTTTCTGAGATATGAGCAATTTCATACGATTGCCTATGTAAAATTTCATTTATCGTTTATTTGTTTATTTTCAAATAGGGGTTTTCAAATTATTTGCAAGCATAGTTTTCTTATATGCCGAATATTTGCTTACTGTATATACTATGATTAGCAAAGTGCAGTATCCGTAAGACATAGAGGTAAGGCGATTACTGGTAATATTACAAAATTCAATATATGTAGCATCATGAAACCAGTTATATTTAACAAAGTGTCTGCAATACAAAGCACTTAATTATATTTTGCATAGCAGTTTTAAATATGTCGCAGTCTTATAGCGGTCGAATTTTTAGGGTTAAACGTTGAAAAAGAAAAAAACTCATCTAATTAAAAAAAAAATAAGGTGACTTACCCTGCTCAAAAATACTTAGTTTTCTTCTCTTTTATTTCTTGTGCATTTTCTATTCATGTCTGCAGAAAATCAAATACACATTCCTTTACTTTGCTACGAATATAAATATCTGTGGATTTATTTAACTTAGCAAGACGCAAATTAATGTAAATGAATCGGAATTTTTAATTAAATTTTCAAATTCTTCTGGAATGAAATTAATAAAATATGAGTTCAAAATATAAAATCAATTAGTTGTTTCCCTTTCACAAATTGTATCTTTCAAAGTATTAGAATAGAAAGATGTTGTTGAGTGTAAACTAAGAGTCTTGAAGATTTTACTTTTATGATTCAGTATCATAAAAATTTTCTGGACTTGACCTAAAATGTTTTGTGCATAGCCCATAGATAAAGTTATGAATATAGATATTTGCATTTATGCTGACGGCAATTCAAAACTCTTATTTTAAGCCAATTTTAATTAAATATATAGTTTGGATGTCTTCCATGTCTGATTTTTTTTTTTCAAAATCGCTCTTGAACGAACACTTACAGACCGAATGACTAAATCTTAGATATAGGTACGTCCTAAAATCATTTATCCATTTATAATTCTGTGAATACCTTTAATACGTAACATCGTTTAAATATAGAATTTGGGGTATAACAATTTTGTGTGTAAACAAATATTTACCAAAAAAAAAAAACTCAATTAGTGTCTACATCTATTTTCTACAAATGTCGAAAAAAGTTATCCCAGATTTTTTTCATATCACAAAGATTTATACTGCAAATATCAAAACAAGTTTAACCACGCGTTGTAGTTTGATAATTTTTGTGTTATTCTTTATTCCGTTTAAAAATCGTTTGAAACATCTTGTAAATCCTAAAACAACAATAATCATGGCCAAAGCAATCGACAACATGCTACTAATTCAGTGTGTAAACAATAATAAATATATATATGAACATACATACATACATATATATTTACTTACATATAGTAAGGAAGAAGGCACATTTATTTATGTTTACAAATAAAACACATGCATATGTACATGTGTGTGTGTGGTAGTAATATTTGTTTGCACCAAGAGACATCCTTGAATATTTTATATACATATGTTTGCATGTATGTATATACAACTAGAAAAAATAAAAAGCTGAGATACAGAACTAGTATAACAAACAACTAGCATTGGTATGTGAAAAATCCTGTAGAACAACACTTAAAATAACAAATCACAAAATGCGTAATGAAGGCGTAGAATATTTAAACACACATACAAATTATTGTTTACAAAAGAGCTCAACTTTCAAATTCCTCACACTACTTTAGAAATACTTACATACATACATACATACTGTCGTACTTGTGTGTGCGTTTTAACGAGTACATATTCTCTAAAGAAGGACACATACTACTAGGCACACTTATACTCCTTGAATACTGGCAGATAGACTGGCAATTTGAGTTAAGAATCAACCGACAATAATAACACAACTACAGCAATAAAAACTAAATAAGGATGTAAAAATGTTGAAAATCAGAGAAAATAACAAAAACAATGGTTTCATCATATGGTTTGTAAAACATGGGTGTGATGTTTAAATAAGACGGACGCACAGTTGCTGAGGAAGAGTACAACTTTATTCCATCACAGAAAAATTAAGAATAAACACAAATATTGTAAAACAACAGAAATTGTTAAAAAAAAAACCATCAAGCATATATTGAACACAAAAGAATCATCATCTAAATCCTTAAACCAAACCAAAGAACAATTGTTAGAAAAAAATATGTCTGCGGAATCACTACAATATTGTAAGATAAATATTAATCAGGAGACAAGGAAAATATTTGTTTTAGGGTTTTTTATGATTTTCAATTTCAGGGATAAAATTAAATATTAAAATAATAAACTTTTCCGTTTCCTATTATCTTTCTGTTTTTGTAATCACAAATATTTAATGATTTGGAAAATTAACACAGCGGAAGAATCAACCGAATTTTTTTATTGGGTGAATACACATTTGAATTTAAAATAAATCAGCTATTGAAAGTTATAATTTAAATTACACATTTATTCTTAGAAATTTTAAGAAATTTTAATTGAATGGTTAGTGTTTAATAAAACAAAGACCTTAAGCAGCGAATATAAGAAAAATATTAAAAACATGAGTTTCTGTCAAGTTTTTTGCTTCACTTGATTCAATTTATTTAATAAGCACAAGCCACAGCGCCCTTCTTCGGTGATGTACTAACAGCATTGCAAATCGCATAAAAAAATTTTAAAACAGTGCATACGTAAAAATGTCAGAGTTTATGCGTACCAGATGACACTGTAACTCTGCTATTAATCATCCTAACAAAAAAGAGCGAGGTGGCTAAAGAAGTCTTCTATCATTTTGAGCAAATTTCTTCCCACTTCTATTTTCCTTCCAACGAAAGGTAAAACAATATTATTTAAGTTCAATTGGAAAGTAATTCAAAGCAGTGAAGTAGTTACACACCTTTTAAAGCCTTTGTATTATTTTCATCTGCGTTTTCATCTTTGGGCAGCTTGTAATACGAAATTTTAAGAGCATTGCCAGCATATGGCTCCAAATAGCTGCAAAAAATATAAATTATAAATTTTATAAGACATTTTGCATACGGAAATTTTCAATCATTGTAAACATTAAGCTAAAGCAATTTAAAAAAACATTTAATTTCTATTATAAGTCTCTCTTAGTTCTTACGAATTTTCCAAGAATTTAATTAGTCATTACCAAACTACTGTATTACTCACACCTAGCAATTAAGCATTTTCTTTGAAAACTTAAAACAACATGGTATTTTCATCATTAAGGAAAATTAATTTTCTTGTCTTGAACATGTTAAATCGTGTCATTTGTTATTATAGCACCTGGTATTAATAGTTTTTAATTGTACGTTATTTTCTGCGTTGTTCAAAAAAAAAAAACAACAACAGTATAAAACAAGATATTGTAGCTTAAGGAATTTTTCCACTTCCTCTGCCTTTTGTCAAATATTTTATTGTTCGTCCAGCAACATCAGCAACAGCATTAGTGTTTGGCTACATTTTAGCTACTGTAATCTGTAGTCGCCAACATAAGAGTTTACAATAGTAATTTTTTCTTTTGTTTTAATGTTCGTTTTGTTGCAAGAAATCAACGTCAAAATTAAGCTTACTATAAAAAATGATGCAACTAAATAATTGTTATAGTTGTTATTTAAGGAAAAGAGTTGCCAGTTCCAGAAATATGTAATAGTAAACAGTTGCAAATACCAAAAAAAGTCGACAGTTTTTCCAATACAAAATATTTCAGCCTAAATTTAAAATTTAATCCTTTACGCCATTAGCTGTATTACAACTAATTTTGTTCTTTAATTTTGAATTTTTTATAGTTTATTGTATTTTACTAATCAAGCCCTTTCATTTGATATTGTTATTGTGGGCTGAAGGAGGCAAAGCTGTAATTATAGTATTTGAGCCATACATCCGCCATTTTATTTTTGATGCCATCTTTAGTTTTAACTTTTTCCTTGTGTACTGTATTCTACTGGTCAAGCCTTTTCACATGATATAAATATTGAGGGGGTTAAAGTGGGCACATTTTTTATAGCTATATTTGACTCAATATAAATTTATCAGACGTTATTTTGTAATCGCATCCATCATAGATTTTAAATTTGTTTAATGTGTATTATATTTTAATAGTCAAGACCATTTTTTTGATACCCATATTGTCTCTCCCTCTGTTGGCCACAAGTTAAAAATATCGATTTTCGTTCGTAAATTGTACGAAAAACTCAGAAGCATAGCGATTTACAGTTTTTCCTCGGCAATAATTTTAAGACTACGGTTTGTATTCTAGTGTCTTAAGCATGTCCAAAAATTAATAACGAACTTTAATAACTTGATTTATTTATAAAAATATATATTTTTTAAACTTATTTTTGTCTATAACTTTGTAGGTTCGTACCCGATTATTCCAAAATTGTTTAAAAGTATTCCCAGAGGCATTTCGCACCTAAAAATACTTACAAACGTCTCTATAAAAAAAGGCACTTGCAAATGTGTTTCTTTTCCCTTTTGCTCATATCTCAGAAAGTTATGGATAATCGTACTCGATTTCAATTCTGATTTATTTATAGATATTTTTGAAAGATTGTTACCACCTACAGATCTGTGCTACATGTGGGGGCTTCTAAAAGTTATATTAAACCAACACACGGACAGACTGATATTGCTTAATTGACTACCCTTGTCATAAGCTTTTTACGAAATATGTACCTTATGTGGTTAAAAAAGAAAATATTGTAGAAATTACAAACGAAATGACAACGCTATACCCTTTCCACACTACTAATATTGCAGCTAAAGAAGTTATATAACTTTAAGAAATAATTACTAAAACAATTCCCAAATTAAACAACTATTAAACATTATTTATTTTAGATTTAAAATATTTAAGTATCTTCCAAAAATTAACCAACATCTAACGAATTTATTTAATACTGACTTGAACTTTGGTAACACTGTTTTGTTTCGAAACTAAACAATTTGTAACATTTAGTCAAGAGAAGAAGAAGAAGAATAATTAGGTAGAAACTATTACAGATGGCAAAGGCTACATTACTTGACTTCGAAGCTTTGTAATTAGCAAAAACTTACAAAACTTTATACAAGTACATTCACACACACAGCCAAACACACAATTTTCATGGCACACTTTTAGAGATTCTCATACACACATACGTACATACGCTTGCACTTCACCAGTACTAAGAAAGCCAGCAGTTAAATTTATCTTTGGTAGACGAATTATTTTACAAGAAATGCCACACAACTTAGAAACTATAGAAAAAAAACGCAATTTTTGTTTATAATAAATTTTAACAGATAGACAGAGGCATGAACAGACGACACTGTCACAGCAACGGTAAAGAAGCGTCAACAAAATATGTTCAAGCTGAAGCCAATGAGGCAACATTAGGTCAATTGAAAACATCAACTTAAACAAAATAGATAGAAGTTTCGAAAAGTTGCTACAAAATAGCAACAAAACAAAAACAACTACGGAAGAAGCTAGGAAATATAAGAATGAATTTTTAAGATTTAAGCGCCGCCATTCATAGATGAAATTCATTAAAAAAAGTTTTTCGTTCAGTCTTTGTAATACAAGTGCTGGTTGTTGCAGAAGTAAATGGTGTCTTTTTGTTCTAGTATTTGTTGACAATGGTGCCAAAAGTGGCACTTACTTTAAAGGAACTTTAAATAACGAAAAAATAAATTAAAAGATTTTTTATTTCATTGCAGTCAACATATTTTGTTGCCTTAAAATTGTTGGAATTACTGAATAGAGAGACAAAAAAATAGTTGCCGTTTATTGGATGTCATAGAAGATTTAATTTAAATTTTTAGCTGAACTTATATATGTTTTTTCCCTACAATTTACAGATCGAGTTTTTAGAAAAAAAAAATAACCAAATGTTCAAGTTGCATGCTTACTGCCATATTCATAAAAAAATATTAAAGGGCTTATAAAACTGATTTTCAATGGAATTTTGATTTATTGAACTCTTATATTGCCGTTTTAATTTTTGTGAGTTAAAGTGCTAGTATTAAGCCAAAACGATTCTTTTATTTTAAAGATAAATATTAAAAAAAAATGTAGGAATACAAAAACAAGAACACAACATTTTTTTAATTAAAACTTTCACTCAAATAAATTTGGTCCAATTAATTTAGCCGACCAGAAGCCAAGCATTTCGTCAGCACTTATTTTGCTTATTTTGCTTAAAAGATTTTTTAAATATGGTTATTCAAGGAAATCTATGAGTATGCCGTTCTCTGGTGTAGATATTTGAATTAAGGTATTGTACTACGTTGACATAATTTCAAAAATATTTATATCCTTAGTGTATAAACATGATTTTGGACATGTGGGCGCTGTAGCTTGCTTAGAAGTAGTTGTTCTGGAATTTCAATTTTCGAAACCTTTTTAAATATTTGTAGCATACATGTTGTTTTTTACGACTTACAAAGACAAAAATTAAATAAAGGCTTTAAGCCACATATTTGCTTTAGTAAGTAAAACGTTGGAGGCAATAAATCTCTCATCCAATTGATAATAATATCTTATAATTGGTAAGAGCGGAAACTCATTTTTAGTTCAGAATCTAAAAACTGTGACCTGACAATAAAGAAATCGTTGGCGTAATAAAATATTTTAGGATAATTCCAAGTGAAATTAGTTCAGGAGAAGTGACGTATATGATAGTTTTCTTCTTAATTTTAAGAACGACTGTTTATCTAATAGAAAAAATGCTGACGAATTAGTTCGGCCAAGAGCCATTAACTTCAACTAAAATAACTAAGAAATAATAATCTTTATATATCTGTAATTTAGAATACATTAAAAACTCCACCTCTAAAAGGACACAGTCAGACAGAAAAAAGTCGGAGTTCCGAATAGTCCAAAATATATAAAGTGTTTTCTGGAGTACTAGAACTTTCGATAGGGATAACTGTAAACAAGTTGTCTAGTAGTGAAATGTGTTGCAACAGAGTAACGCTTAAAAAAACTTCCAAAATTATTTATAGTGTTTTTTGATTAAAAAGTTTTAGTTTTTTAATAGTTTTAGTTGTGTCAGTGTCCCAGAAGTACAAATCTCAACTTAAAACCTTGAAAATTGGCGATATTATGTAAAGCTTTATTTTATTTTTTTTTTTTTATTTTTTGTCATTTTTTCCAGCTTTTCGGTTTAAGTACTTACTGTGAATCGAGGAAATTTATTTACAATATTCCCGCTTTTAACCCAACGTTATCAAATTTTCGGCGCGCATCCTGTGTAATACCTGCTCAGATGCAGAATGGATTGATTTTCTCTTTTAGATAATATTCATCCAAATTTATCCAAGTAAAGCCCATACCATGCGCCAAGTGTCATCACCGTTGTAAAAGCGAGTATTAAGAAGAATCGAATTTATCGATCAGACGCCTGTCTCATCAAATTAATATTGTGGTATGGGATTTTTGTATTCCTCACTTCATTGAAAATCATTTGGTAGAAAAATTATTCTAAGAGGATGGCGCTTTAAAAACATCACTTTGTCGAGCCAAGCTTGGTCTATGCTGATAAGCCGGCAAGAATTGATCATTTAAAAGCGAAGATTCGAAGCACTACTGACGAAATGAGACTGCAATAAGGCTCAGTTGTGGAGGTCATATCCAATAAATTTTTTTTAAATATTAATTGCCATAAAATTTGTTAGGTAATAGAGCCAGAATTGTGTACATTCCATTAAATTTGTTGTGTTTTATTTAAAAAAATCCATACATCTAAAAAATACTCTATATTATGGCATTAATTGTTTTTAAGCGAACTGCGTTTCGTGTGAAAAAGAAACATTTTTCATCTAGCCGAAATACACACATATTTTATTCAATATATTTTGTAAACTTGTAATGTTTTTGCAGTTTTCTTGCAACGTGACTATATAATGAGAGTTTTAAAAGTTATTGCAGTAGTTTTTATTATCGGCCATGTTTTTACGACAGTGCCTTTTCTTGGACTTGCAGACGCAATTATGTTTTAGTATTAGTGAAGTAAATATTTTTAATATAAAACCTAATATGCACACTAAATGAAATACTATTGAGCACAACCGTAGTTAACTAAAACAAGTAAGAACACTTTATTTGGCTGTGCCGAATCTTTTATACCCACCACGAATTTGGTGTACTTTTATAGCAAAAAATTTATTATTTTGTTAATCGCTATGGAATAATATCTTTACACTATAATATATATCACTTTCTTTGTAAAACATCGATATGTTAGTAAAATATTTTAGTAAATTTAGTCTTTCAATGAAAGAGGGCGTTAAAGTAGGCGTTTCAATAAAGTTCCTGCTAAAAAATACAACTTAGATATTTCAATATAGTCCATTATTATTCCAAAATCTTAATTCATAGAGAAATTATATGAATTTGAGATAAAACGTTATATGGGAGGTGGGCGTTAAAGTGGGCATGACAAATTTACTTTCCATTAGAAGAAAGCATTTGACTAAAATTCAATTTTTGCAAAATTTCAGAATCGTATATCTATTTTTGTCAGTTTTATTACGTTTTAAATTTTGAATATACCTAAAAATACACTGCGCGGTATAAATTTTCTTACATTTTGATCTATAACTTTTTTCCTAATGCATAGATTTAAGCAATTTTCAAAAAAAAAATATTTTTTTTACTCAGGAAATATATATTTGAAGTTTCATGACTCTATGTTAATGCGTTTGGGCACAATTCTATTTTATTCGATGTTGGAAGGACACGGTTTTTTGGATCTACTCTTTTATTACGATCTATAACTTTCTTCCTAAATCCCGATTTAGCCCATTTTCAATACCAAACACATCTTGTGTTTAAGAAATATTCTCACAAAATTTGATTTCATTTGACAGATGGACATACGGACGGACATAGCTAGATCAACATATATATTCAGAATATATATACTTTATGGGGTCTAAAATGGATATTTCGATGTGTTACAAACGGAATGACAAAATGAATATACCCCCACCATTTTTTTGGTGGCGGGTATAAAAATAATAAGAAAATACCTTTAGCAATATCATTTTAAGATTAACACTGAATCTATTGTAGCCATAAGAAAATTTAGGAATAAATGCGAAATTCGGTAATCCTCCAACATTTTACACACCAAAAAAAAAACTTAATTATAAAAATTCATTTACTCAAATATTTTCATTAAATTGCTGCAATAACAAACAATAAGAAATGCGACTATAATTGTAGCTGTCCAATGTTTTCTTAATACCGTCAACAAGATTAAACTACAACAAGGCCCATAAACGAAAATGAACACAAAATAAGCATTTTTTCATACAAACTTTGTCCATTCCTGTATTTGGCATGCTAAAGTTGAGAAGGATCATTGTCATCATAAGAAAAAATTACAGGCAACTTCAATAGCACAAGGAATACCAAATGTAATTTGTCGATTATGGCAATTTTGAAGGCGCTCTTGAGTAAAATAAGGCATTAGGTCTCTGTGGCCGAAATTGTATTTTTATGCCTTCTGTTCTTTTATCTTTCATACTTTACTGTTGTTCTATAAATTTTTCTCGTTTTAATAAGCATTTGAAATAACACAATTGCGTCTATAAGTTTGTTACGTGGGAGTATAAGTGAACGCAATGAGCACAATACACATAAAAGTAAATAGATACGCAATGTATTACACTCGTGTGTATCGTTTAGTTCATTACATTTTGCTCCCACAAAAATTTAAACAAAAGACCTGAGAAATTATTGCATTGCAAATACTAAGCGAATGTCCTTCTTAGAAACAGTGTGCGAAGAAAAATTATTTTTATAAGTATATAGGGAAATTTCTCTAAGCATTTTTAAACTTTATTAAATATTGTAATTAGATTACTTCGAGTTCAATTAGGCGTGTCAAAGTAATCTCTGTTAATAGATTCAACTTAGACATTGTATTATAAAGTTCTTTATTAATCATATATCTTTGTCCATATAGAAATAATATGAATTAAAGTAAAGCGTTATATGGGGGGTGGGCGGTAAAGTAGGCGTATAACCTTTATTTTCCGTTATAGCACTAATATTAACTAAAAACCTTTGATTGCACAGTTTCATAATCGCTAATCTATTTCTTTTGGTTTTATGACTTTCTAAGACTGAAAAATAATAATAAATGATAAAGACACAAATTTTTCACAGAAAACAATGAGATTCTATCACTTAAAATCATTGCGTTTAGACGCAAGAGCATTATCTTTCTGATAAATCCAGCAATAATAACAAGTAATAATTAATTTATGAAAAAAACTTTAATTTTCACCCACTGTATTTTGATAATAAAAATAAATTCTTAGTACTGTAATTATCGTAGATCTAAGCTGTAAAATAATATAAATATATATTTTATTTTCCTTTTAACCTACACACATACACATTTAAGATTTAGTATAACTGCCAGTGAATGAATTTAATTTAGTCCTTTAAAAATAAAAATAAAATAGTAATAAAAAAACTAAATAAGGAATATAAAAGCTGCTAAAATAAAATTATTTCCTATTTCACTTCAATGAAAAGATTTTTCGCCAAAAGAGAAGAGAACATTTTTCTCGTCATTCTTTTTATCTATTTCTGTAAATAAATTTAAATTACGAAATAATCATTTCCCTTCTTTCACCATCTATTATCTTAAAAAAATCTTTCTTTACTACCATTTTTGGTTCATCTTCATAAACAGCTACTCGTTTACATGCCACTCCATTTAACCAACAAAAATGTCTTAATTTTATTTATTTATTTCATGTTTTTATTGTTTTTTTTTCCTTTCGACAGGAAATATTTACTAATTGCACTCTAGAGATTCTATTTAGTAGAGTCCTTTTTTTATCATGAATTAATTTTTTCATTCGTTTTATTTAAACATTAAAGTAAAATATTTACATATTATGTGGAATCTGACGACTTTTGAATAAATATGAACAATTTGTAGAATGTTGTGGATAAGAAAGTAATATAAATTTATATAAGTATACCATAGTTTGGGGTTAAGTTACAACTTATATTATAATAAGAAATTATCACCTTAAAGATGCTGTAAAAATATACGATTTACATACATATGTATTTATAATCGTTACTAGTCTTGTGTAGGTAAAACTATGAAAAATAATTATTTGAAAAAATGCTAGTAATTAAATGCTTAAGTATTTAAGAAGTTATAAGCGACTAAAGTTGCTACTAATACATGCGCAAACTGTACCACCTCCAGTGGTTAAAACCTAGATGCATCTCTAATGCTTAGCCGATAATTAACAAAGCAGATGGACAAAATGGAATATGTAATGGTAGGCGCACAATTGGGATGAACAACGAATTTTTTCGTCGCGAATATTCGTCATCAAAAATAAAACACATTTGTGTATTTGAGAATGCATACAAATGTGGCGTCAGTCGAATTCGCTATACGCGGCGAACTCTGCAATAGATTTATTTCTATTTCTTACGCCGGCGAACGACGAACAAATTGGTACAAAGTTCGAATTTTTTTAGCGATTTTTCTTTGAATATGGTCACACAATAAGCTGTTTTTTATACAAAAACAACATTTTTATTATTGTTTACTGCACGTACCAACGACATTCTTTGGAAACGTTTACTTATCCGTAAAAAAGTGGTTTCTATGACAGAAATTATATTTATTTTTTTGCTGAGTTTCACAAAAATTTTATTTCTTTGATTATTTTTGTTCATTCTTTGCACAAACAGAAAACAATTTCATTAATTGTAAAAGATGTTACACTTACGTCGATATTGTGCTTCATACGACGAATTTACACAGCGAATTTTTACCGACGTATTCGTCGTGTTGGGCGTAATTCGTTGTTCGTCCCAATTGTGCGCCGATTATAATACAAGAAATTTAATTAATATTTTGACAACAACAGCTTAAGGTCATAGTAATTGTAAATTCACCAAAACTAATTATTTAAAAGAATATATTTTAACCAAAGCAAACTAATCCTGTATACCAACGGCCTTATTCATAACAGAAAGTTAGCCACAGTTTATACACTACGTACAACGAGCTGCTAACTAGAATGCCGATTAAGCTTGGCAGCTCGTTGGCACAGAGTTTATTCATAAGAAACTTTTATCCGTCTGCCAACTTTTCATAATTCATTTATATAAAAAATGATTTTAAAAAAATTTCAAACAACAGAGTACTTATTGAAAATTTTTTATTAGAATTTAAGTTGCCTTCAAAAACAAAAGAAAATTTTATTAATAAAACAGTTAACAAAAATTCATAAAAAAAATAATTTCTCAATGATATAATAATAAAAGAAAAATTATAAAAATCTGATAGTTAAGAAGAAAAAAAATACAAAAATGACTATCAGTGTAAGCAAAATCACAAATAAAGCTTGTTTCATTGATTAAAACTTTATTAACTTTTCCTGAAGAAGCTTAATAAATTATTCATGTTAATATTATATATAAAATCTTATATGTTAGACAAGATGTTTTAATACAAGAAAATGCTGCTAGATATTTTGAATTTGAGTTTGGGTTTTAATTAATTTTCTCTTTTTTTTTTTTTTTTTTTTTGAGTAGAAATAACTAAAGTCAAGCACAACTGCTTCTAATCGTAATCATTTGCCATTTAGGCAATAATTAAGAAAAACTTACATTATGTTTGGTATTAAACAAAAACTGCAGTTTTTTACCGACCTTCATTAAAAATGTGTTAGGTTTTTTTCAGACTTATTTGGCAAATTGTTTTACAGCATCTGTCAAATAAGTCTTTAATAAACCTTAAATATATTTAATGAATACGGCAGTTTATTGCCTCCTCCTTGTTCCTAGTACTCTGGCACTCACTTTATCACCTACCACCATGTACCACTTGAAAATCGACCTTTACAAAATAGTTTCTTATTCATGGGTAAAATTTAATTTTCAAATTGAATTACAAAATAAAAATGCTTTATTTATCCCACCCCAACATCCTACTTTAACTTTAGAACAAAAATTTATTTGAAAAATAATAATCCGATTTTATCTACCAAAGGCAACAACATGCAATGCCCTTTATGCCCTCACTACATACATATTTACTTGTAAAATGTTCTTAATTTACAAATTTTTATTAACATTTCAACCAAGTCCTACTCATTACGATTGCTTTTGTTCTATTTAGAAATAAAAATTGCAGCAGCAGTTCTTCTGAAACCAAGGTTAAAATTATTCTACAACAATACAACATTTTTCTCACAAACAAATAAATGCAACATTTATTCTATAATGACCTGGCCAGCAAAATGAAAACGAAAAAGGGGTAATTTTTTGTTATAAGTAGGATGCAATTCGTTCCCTTCGTTTAGTTTTTTTCTTTTAAATTTTTGTTTTAGTAGCAGGAAATTTTGCTTTCAATTTATTGCATTTTTTGCATAAAATATATATTTATACAATATTTTGTTTTTATTTTAAAATTAATGAAAGTATTTTATTGTATTCGTTTTATTTGTGCTTATTTTATGGATCTCTCCCATACCCTGAAAATCATTGAGTGCAATTGAATTCATTCTCATTAACCATGCACCCGACGCACACAAGCACCCACACAAATAGTATTGAAAGCCAACAAAAGGTTTTTACGTAAGGGGACCAAATAATAAGAAAAAATTGCATTTTTTGTAAGCAGTTTTATTAGAGTTTTGCAAATGCAGATGTATTTTATTTAAAACAAAATAATATTTTAAAATTTACTGTAGTATATACATTTTTCAGCTCACTTGTTTCGTGTTTTATAATTGCAATGAATGTGTTTGTCTTATTTTGAACAACAAAAGATGAAGTACTCTATAATTGGTCTATTGGATAATAACGAGCAAGGCATATATATTCATCAGGTACTCTTGATTCGCCAGCTGATTATTTTTTTCAACACTTATTTTTAATTTCAGCTGTCAAAATATAAAACAATTTTCTCTCTTTTTTAATTTATTTCAATTGTCAAACTTCATATATAAAAAATATAAACAAAAAATTCTCTCCGAACTGCAATTACCTGATGAATAAATATGCCTTGATAACGAGTATGTAAACATTAATGTTATTTTGTTAGAACTCATAACTCGGTACCTCTCACCTTTGACTGGAGCATTATGATCAAACACATCTTTGAATATACATTTATGAATAATTTAACTGGTCTGAAGGCCGTCATCTAACGGCGATTTTCATTGTAGAATATAACAGCATAAGCTGCATTTCTAGAAGCTTTGTGAAGAAAATCATCATATGGCAAAAAAAAAGCATATTTTGAGAAAAAAAACATCATTTTTTTAACAAAAATCCAGTTTATTACTTAAATATTGTTTATATTAACATGGTTTGGTTTTATAAAATTATCCGATATTTGAAGTTATAGGCATTGCATTTCAGCATACATTCTTTGCATTTGAAAAATGATATACATATATAAAGAATTTGCATTTGAAAAATGATATACATATATAAAGAATCATCATGTCTAAAAAATCATCAAATCATTTATTTTATACAAAAAATCATCAAAAATATGATAAAAATATCATTCTGGTGGTAACGCTGGCAATAAGTGCAGCAATATTTATCATCTAAAGTGTGCCTGGCCCCTGAACGAAAAAAGCAAATATTTGACTCTTCAATGGAACCACATTTCTTATATACAGTGCCGGTCAAAATAAAATCACTAGCTAAAATTTTATATTTATAAGATCAAATTAAGATAAATGGCGAACTGTTTTTATAAATGATAATAATAATTATATATTTATATGACCTTTTTTGTAAAATTTCATAATTCTTTGTTGGTTTTGTGGCTTTTAATGACAACCGTGTATGTTATACGCAACCGTGTATGATATGTTTAATAACACCAGTTAGCTTATCTTTAACTTAATGAACTTTAATGAAGAACGAAAGATACTAAATTTTTAGTTTATCTTTTGTAAAATTTACTTAAGTTTTCGGTAAAAGATATAGCAATTGGACGATAAAAAATCCATCCTATTTAAAAAAAAAATTTATTTAAAGGTAAAGCGTATTTCGAAGTAAGAAAATTTCTTAATCAAGTTCCTATAGGTGGTCATATGTTCCAGAACCTGCCAAATCCATACGATTTGACAATATGGGTCACTGGGTAGAATGGGGAGCAAAAGTGAGATGTAGGCTATGCCAGACTGGCTATTCGCGTTCTAAATTGCAGTAAATGCAATGTTTATTTGTGCTGCAACCCACAAAAAATTGGTTTGTGTCTTTCCATACATAAATTTTAGTGTTTTTTAGTTTCAACATGCAAAAATAATCCTTTTATGATAGCTACGGAACTCAGAAAAGCATTTTATATACCGAAAAGTACCAACAAGTGCAGAGGGCCTTTGGAAAGTTGTAAAGAAGATATGTTATGTTCCTGTCAAAACTTAAAAAAATCAGCGGTATCTAGGAAACTTAAAAGTGAAATGTTTTAATTTTGCTTATTTTTATAAGAACAACCGATTATTTAAAAAATAATAATAAATGAAGTTTATCATTTTAACCGATTAACTTTAAAAGTTTTTCCAAAAAATAATTGACGTTTTAAAACTCCTGAAATAAATAAATATTTTTTTATTATTGTAATAAACAACACACATCACTGGATTTTTTTATTGATATTTGGGTAAAATAAAAACAACATTTTTCAAGATATAAATATATTTACTTAAACCTATAGGTTAGGTTAGGTTAGATCCGGCAGCCGCCCGAAGGCATAGCTCACTTGGGTCCTCAGAGGGTCCCGTTGTGATACCGTAGGCACCATCGCCCGTTTGTCTATGTCCTCTGGCCGTCGTTCCTCAGCCATCCTGTCCTGTTTACGAAGGTATGGATCTTTCCCAGTTCAACTGCGGAAAGACAAGTTTTACTTACAAGTATTCGTTGACCCAGAATCTGGCGTCTCAGGTCCCCGAATGCAGGACAATTGCAGAGAAGATGTTCAGTCGTCTACTCCTCTTTCTCGTTATCGCAACTTCTGCAGAAGTCGTTGTAAGGGATATTCAGCCTTTTCGCATGTGTACCTATAGGCCAGTGTCCGGTAATGCTAAGGTGGATTCGGGGCATATTCACTGCATATTGCGTCCTATGCACATCCATGTCAGACCAGATCTTTCTGGTTTCCAAACAGGTGGGTTCTCTCACCCATCTTTCGTTGGCATCCAAATAGAATTGATGCGAGATTAGCTGCTTACCCTTCGATAAGGGAATACCCAAAGCATAACTGGATTCAACCGAATCTAAGGTGGTACCGGCTTTTGCAAGTGCATCAGCTCTATTATTGCCATCAATATCCCCATGCCCTGGAACCCACACAAGGGTAACCGTCGAATGTCTCGCTATCTCCTCAAGAGACACCCGGCATTCCTGGGCAATTTTCGATGTGCTGTACACACTCTCAAGGGACCTAATAGCCGCCTTGCTGTCAGTAAATATATAAATATCCCTGCCAGATATTTGATTATACTGAATCTGTTCCGCGGCTGTCCTAATAGCCATTAGTTCGGCCTGTATCGCGCTACAGTAATCCGGTAGCCTAAGGGACAATTCCAAACCCAACTGGATCGAAAATATACCACATCCAGCTCCAGCATGTGATTTCGATCCGTCAGTAAATATCTGGATGGCATTCTCCGGAGGTCGGAGGCCGTTGTCGTATTCAGATCTATCCGGTATATTCGTCACGAAACCCGGATCGAATGCTGGTTCAGGTACCTTGTAATCAATAGGAGAAGCAATATTGATCATACCCAAAATTCTTGCATGTCCATAATTCACATACTTCCATGCCCTTGTGGCATTCAACCTCAGTGCGGTATCCGCAGCCATCTGCCTAGCCATGATGTCTGGTGGTAACCAGTTTAAAATAGTGAACAGTGCCTTAGATGGTGTGGTCCTAAGAGCACCTGTTATCATAATCGCAGCCATTCTCATAATACGTCCGAAACTGTCCTGGTGGATTCTCTTCTCCAGCGCCACCCACCAGACTGCCGCTCCGTAATAAAGAATTGGTCTGACGACAGAATCGTATAGCCAGTATAAGTTCCTGGGGTTAATACCCCAATTAAGGCCAATTGCCCTCTTGCAGCAGTATAATACAGTTGCCGCCTTAGTGGTCCTGGATTTTGTATTCAGGTTCCAGTTTAGTTTGCTGTCCAATACGAGACCCAAATATTTTGCATTATCGGATAGCGCTAGTGTCACTCCGTCTATCCTAGGCGTAGCAAAGGTCGGTATTTTGTACCTCCTTGTGAACAGTACCAGTTCCGTTTTGGCAGGATTGACTCCCAGCCCACATCCCTGGCACCATCTAAGTATTAACGTTAGCGCAGATTCCAAGAGCTCCGAGAGCAGTCCAGGATCTTTGCCCGTAGCTGCTATAGCCACATCATCCGCATAAGCAACAGTCATGCAGGATGTATTCTCCATGGCCCTAAGCAGGATATTAATGTTGATGTTCCATAGTAGTAGAGAAAGTACGCCACCTTGCGGTGTGCCATTTACAGCCACCTTGGAGATGCTAGAGGCGCCCAAAGTTGATTCTATGCGCCTATATTTCAGTAGTTTTCCCACAAAACCGGTGACCGCAGGATCTATGTCCAGTTGTCTCATGGCGTTCAGAACCGAATCCGGTTTGACGTTGTTGAAGGCGCCCTCAATATCAAGGAAGGCGACCAAGGTGTAGTCCCTGTAGTTCAGAGATTTTTCAATATGGCCAACCAGCGCGTGTAGCGCCGTTTCCGTTGATTTTCCCTTCGTATAGGCATGCTGTGCCCCCGACAGAGCCTCTGGTCCTAGAGACGATCTGATATAAACATCAATAATCCTCTCCAGAGTCTTACTTAAACTTTTAAGTTGGTGATATTATTTTGACCACAGCTGTCAGCAGTTGCTATAAGCAATTTGAAAATATTGCTTTATCGTGAACTAATTTTTGAATATGTATCGAAACAAATCATGACTAAATACAGTGTTGCCAATTAAAATGTGTTTCTCATAAAAAAGGAATAATCCCTGCTGATTGCTAGTTATCTTTTTGCTCTAGATTTATTTTATAAGGGACAAAATTAAATTTTGAAACGCCAACATATTTGTTCAACCCTTTAGTAGGGTGTTATTTAGATTTCATTACTCTTCTGTATATTTATAGTAATTCCACCTTACAAGTTAGCTTTATTTGCAATTTTTTCCTCCTCAATTTCTTTTCTTTTTTGACAAAGCTAGTACACTTACTTTAGTTCCGCTTCATGATGGTGTTGCTTATTCTGTTTTCACTTTTTTTCTCTATTTTGTTAAGATTACGTTTTATGTTTCCGTTTCCGTTTGTTTTTAATGCAATCGCTATAAAAGCATCATTGTTGTGCTCATGTATTTGTGTGTATAGAGAACGACAAAAAAAACGACAGCAGCAGCAACTATGGATGCATTTCTATGTTTACACAAAATTAAAATCCATTTCATGTTATTTTTATACCCTTCACCTTTGGTGCACAAGGGTATATATAGCTTTGTCATTCCGTTTGTAATTTCTACAATTTTCATTTCCCCCCCCCCCATAAAGTATATATTTTATGAAAGCTTATGAATAGAGGAGTCGATTAAGCCCTGTCATTCTGTATTGTATCAATCTTTTGGAAATTTACGGAAATAAATAGCTATTGAAATTCAGCACAATCGCCCCATAACTTTCTGAGATATGAGCAAATAAACACGACTGCCTTTGTTTTTTCCTATATTTTTACAACCAAAATTAAAATTTTTCAGCCATAGAATAATTTAGGTATCCTTTGCTACTATTTGTAGATATAATATGCCTCTAGAGATATTCGTGAAAAATTTATGATAAAGCGGGATCTCATCGGTAAAGTTATAGGCAGAAAAACATTGTTAAACTAATACCAACTTGTTTAAAAAAACATGTGATATATAATACAACTGCATAATTGTAAAAACTGTTTTACCAAAATCTTAATCTAAGCAGATGTTGGTAAATTTCGTACTAACTCAATGTATATAAAATAACATGAAATCAGTTATGACAAAAAACTCTATGTTTCAGTTTTCAATATAATACTGAGTTAAATAGTTGATATTTACACATAACACCTGTAGTTCTGGTCAAAAGAATGCTGATGATGAAAGCGTAGCTGGTTTCGAAAATGCATTCCACTCAGCTAGTATCCGATGACTAACTTTTCTTTGATATTCTGTCATTATCGCATTGAACTTATAGCCTAAAACTTAGATTAATGTTTTCTAAATTTATATTTCAAAAATTTACATATGAAAATAAATTTTTCAGCTTCTAGACAATTGAGAGAGTCAATATTGGTATCAACTGAAAGGGCTCGACTACCGCAATATAAGCACTATTAAAAAAGTAAAATTCATGTTGGCCGCCACTACAAAATGGCGGACAATAAAATTATATATGGGTCAAAACTGGTATTTTAAAATGTAACTTTTAGAACCCCCTCAATACTGGTATCAAATTAAAGGGCTTGACCAGTAGAAAACAGTACGTAAAAATTGGAAAAAATTAGGAAAAATGGCGTATAACATGAAATAAAGGTAAAACTACGATGTTGGATTATACCTATGCACATGATGGTGAAAGGTATAATCAGATTCGGCACAGCCGAATATAGTGCCCTTGCTTGTTTTTTTACTTTTTGTTGCTGTTAACTCGCATTTGCTACAGGTATTTTAGACCTTAAGCAGCAAAGAACATTTTGTAGTTAAATACACACAAAAAAGAGAGAGAAAAGTTGCAATATTTAGAAGAATTTTTTTAAAACATTTTCAACTCTGTATCGTTTTTTATCTTTTTGTACGCTTTAGATTCATAAAGAGTCATTATAATGACTGCAGTCTCATAAACTGTCTGTGCTTTTTATCAAAGTCTAGCAAGAGATTTCCGATGAATAGCATTTAAAGACCTCATTTCGCTCCCTCCATCAGTGAACACAGGGTTAACAGTATTATGCACTTATTTATTGTCGTGTTGTTGCTTTATGCACTTAGTTTATATATTTCATTATTTTAGTTTTCGTTTAATATTTTTATTTGCTTCAAATAACATAAAATGCAATTTTTATATGCAACGTAAACAATAATAAATAAGGTTTTTTAGTCTTTATTTTGTTTTGTTAATAGAATCTCTTTTTATTTTTTGGAATTTGTTTTCTTTATGTTTATATAAAATAACCACCTTAAATTGTAAGTGCATATATACTATTTATGTATGTACATATCAAGCCCTGATAGCGAAAATAACCTTACAGATATATATTTCGAAATTGACTCCAACATCTCGTCTGCTAAAATGTTGAATCTAAAGTAATAATAACACTGTGCATGAAATTGACACTTTTTTTTCGTGACAAGCTGGGCACCTAGCGTTTTAACATAATTCGGGTACGCTGAATCCAGTGGTGCCCACGGTTTTTTAAGATTGGCTCTGGTTTTTGAGATATACCGTTATTTCGAAAATGGAGGAGGTTGCACAACATATGTTCGCGTAACTCAAAAACGCTTTAGCTTATTGAAAAAACTGAAAAAACCAAAATTCCGCAATAAAATTTCCTTTAAGAAAAGTAAAACCTCTTTCTAACATTCGCAGTCGTTTTAGAGACATAATTTTTTTTTTTTGAAAAAAAAATTAATTTTTTTATAAAAATTTCGAAATTTTTATTTTTTAAAAATTCATAAAAAATTGAAAAATTCAGCTAGGCTTCTAATTTTTTGCACACATATAAAAAACAAAGCTGCAAACAAAACAAGCCATAAACAATTAAAATATGTTTGCAACTTTTGATTTTATTCACAAAAGTCGACAAATTTTAATTAATCTAAGAATTTCATAAAACGCAACATTTGTATTGGGGTCCCCCTAAGGGATGGCGATAAAGGGAAAGTATAATTTAAGAAAATGTTAAGAACAAAAAACATTAGAGGTCGGTCATACATTTTATCCCCCTAGGAGTGAATCCTAGGCCTTAGAAACAAATGATGGGAATGAAAAATAAAGTTGCGCAGGTGCAAAATAAGCTATTTGTGATTAAAGTCTGTCTACAACTTTTGATTTTTTCAGAAAAGATGAAATTTTTGAATTTTTTATATAACCAAACTAAAAATTTTTTGTTGTTAAGTAGTTTTTATTTAGAAATTTATTCTTCTTCCTCCTGCAGATTCCAACAAATATCCCCTAATAGCGAATCAAGTTGTTTGCCGCTATACCAGTGTTCGAGCCTGGCTGTTATGGTGAAATCTCTCGCCATGTTCATCAGACTCGGCTGGTGATTGTTCATTAAATTTTTCGGCATGGCAATGCAAAAAATGTATTTTCAATGACATTCTAACGTTTAAGTTTTTAAATGCGGTTAGCATATTTTTGATTAAAATTCGCCAGTTTTCAGACCGATGATTTCCTAATACATTTTCTATTACTGATTTCACACAATTCCAGGCCAATAGCTCGATATCATTCAATGCAACCTCAAATTGATGGTCCTTCATAAGACGGCGAATGTCCGGTCCATTAAGAATTCCTGTAAAATAGAAACATTATGAAATGAAATATAAATCTAATTTAATAAAGTAGTTAGAGTTCATACCTTCTTTTACTTTCATGCCGCTTAATCGTGGAAAAATTCGGTGCAATTCGGTAAAAGCAACACCATCTGGGCTCAATGCTTTTATAAAATTTTTTACAATACCCAGTTTGATGTGGAGTGGAGGAAGCAAAATCTTTTCAATCGACACAAGTGGTAATTCAATAACATTGTTTCTATGCAATCTGATTTCCTCACGTAAAGCCCAATCCCGTGTATTGTACTGGTCGCCATCGAAACGCGTATTCCATAAGCACATGAAGCACATATTTTTAGTATAGCCCAATTGCATGCCTCTTAAAAGAGCTACCACTTTTAAATCTGCGCATATTTTCCACTTGTGGTCTTCATATTTAATTAACTGTATTATTTTTTTCATTGATGCGTATGTCTCTTTAGTATTTGTGCTAAGTGCTATCGGAATAGGACTTTTTAAATTATGACATGTAGCAAAACTGCTTTTAAGCTACTTTTGGAAGAATCAATGAATAAGCGCCAATCTCCAGGATTATATTCATTTTGCATTGTTAAAACCAATCCGCGGATGTCAGTACAATACGCAATAGAATTATTCTCAATAGATTTAAAAAAAGTCGTAAATCGTCTATGGCGATTGATAGCCCCGTATGTTTGTACACCTGGTGCTAAAATATTAGCTCGTTTTAACTCTTTTGCCAAGAGAATGCTCTGTCTTTGAGATAATTTTAGACGCCGTACCATTATATCCAGACGATCTTGCGTGATTTCATTGTGACTGCATGGAACCGTGATGCATGACGGTTGATACATTGAAGTAGCTGGGCTATCCGCTTCAACAGAATGAATTATTGAGGGAATATGTTCTGTTGGTATATGGCTACCCGGAACAGTAATTTCATCAGAATTTGGCAGCGGAAATCAAGCATATGCTGTTTCAGTATAAGACATATAAGTCATTTTTCTTCTGTTTATACCCGCTGTATAATTTATGCACGCATAACACTCATCTTCAACATGAACTATGGGATCTCTCCAAATCATTGGAACACCAAATGGCATGGCGTCTCCATTTTTTCCCCACTTATTTAAATGGTAACTGCAGTGTGTACACACTATTGATGGTGTCCAACTCTTACCATATATAACCCTTAAAGAAAAATATGATTCATACAAGGTACTTGTTTCAGTAGTGATTTTACGGCGACTTGGCATATTTTTATATTTCCCACACACATAACAAAAGTAATTAAACTTTTTACACGCCTCCATCTTAGATATTTCAATATAACTGTTTAGATACAAGACTGTCAGAGGCTTTAAAATTCACTAATCACTTTCGCAAGCACTTTCCATATGACAGTGAAGGGGTTGAGGAACTCTTATTTATAATGTAATTGTTTTAATCAAAGTACCAGTCGAGACCTTCATGACCATGTTTTGTAAAAAAAAAACCCCAGGACGAATAATATTTCTAACTTTTCCAGGTGTAGATTTTATTGTCAATTTTCCGCAGGTACCCAATAATTTGAAATCACAGGTAATTGAAAAATACTATGTTATAATTTTTAATTCTAAGAACCATACAAAATACCGTTGTACTTCAGTTCCATTACCTGCTCACCTAACGAAATGCTGTATCATATGTAAGGCTGGTTGCATTACAATATTGGGTACCTGCGGTAAATTGACAATAAAATCTACATTTTTTAACCGATTTTTATGGCTTGCGGCTTTTTTTATTTTTAAGATAAGTAGTTCTCAGAAAAAAGTGCAAAATGTTGAATATTTGCTTTATATTTTTTTTAATTATATTTTTAAATTGAAAAATATTACGAATTTGGCACGAAAAATTTTTTTTATCTCCATTAATTTTTAAATAATTCCAAAACGATAAGAGATAGAGAAAACACATATTCTGGTGTTTTACTTTTGAAAACCGAAACCTAATTTAGGGGAAAAAATTTGGCACGCCCATAAAAAAAATACCGATCTGATGGAAAAAACCCGATTACGGATTTGAGTTCAGCGCATCAAAATCCACATAGACCACATAGTTTTAATTAACGGGAAGAAAAAAAATTATTTTTTGTCGAGCAGTGTTATTTAAGGCTTGTTTTGTTTGCAGCTTTGTTTTTTATATGTCTGCAAAAAATTAGAAGCCTAGCTGAATTTTTCAATTTTTTATGAATTTAAAAAAAATAAAAATTTCGAAATTTTGATAAAAAAATTAATTTTTTTTTTCAAAAAAAAAATTATTTTTCTAAAACGACTGCGAAAGAAGTTTTACTTTTCTTAAAGGAAATTTTATTGCGGAATTTCGGTTTTTTAAGTTTTTTCAATAAGCTAAAGCGTTTTTGAGTTACGCGAACATATGTTGTGCAACCTCCTCCATTTTCGAAATAACGGTATATCTCGAAAACCAGAGCCAATCTTAAAAAACCGTGGGCACCATTGGATTCAGCGTACCCGAATTATGTTAAAACGCTAGGTGCCCGGCTTGTCTGTTTTTTCAACTAGCACAGTGTAATTATAGATATACAAGCCATTAAATTAACGCAACTGGCATTAAAAAAACATAAGATTAACCTACAGGGATGCCACAACGAAAATAATTTTTCTAAAAAATCTTTCTTAAAAACGGATCAAAGTGTAATAAAGCCTACAAATTACCTTTCTAAGTATAAACTTATACTAAATTCTTTTAAAAAATAGTATTTTAATGACACATATTTTATGTAGTTAGTTTTTTATAATATATCAACTGAATTCTATGTATCGCCACTAAAAGTTATTTATTTACTACAGTTTAATGTTTGTAGAGCTCATGCACTTTAAATATGAATATATAAAAATTGAGAGCATTAATACAAATTGTATAGTTTTTCAATAGTATTCTTATTTTGCAAATAGTTTTTACTTTGACTAAAAATTATCAAATTCTACCAAAAAAAAACAAGCCAACCAAGCTAACAAGTTGTGTTCAAATTAAAAAAAAATACCAAACATAATGAATATTGTGATAATACAGTTTCAATCACGTTTTTAACTTCTCCTGTAAAATTGCATTTCTCTGAGTTAGGGCCTTCTACCTGTGGCCAACGATATGTAACTGTTCCCTTTTAATTGTTTTAATTTAGAGATGAAATCGTAAATAACTACATATTTACTCACGTTCATCGGCTTGAAAAATTCCTAATACAAGCCTTTGTTTTTGGTTAGCATACCTTAGTAAAACTAAAAATTATTCACGATTAAAAAACTCTTGGTCTCGACATACTCACGGAAAAAATCCAATTAAATTGTTTACAAACTAACTGCCAATTATACATCTCTAATATATATTTTTATTTAATTATTCCTGTTCCTGATAACAAAAATCAAAACATTCCACCGCTTGGTTAAACATGTAAAAAGGAGTTTGACCTCAATGACCCTCAAAAAATCGACTTTAAATTTGTATTTCTTTTGCGAATAACTTTCATTTCCAAATTAAGCAAAATATTGAATAAGGTTATAAAATAAGTGTTGAATGTGATTTAATAAAATGAAATTAGAAAAAAAATTAAAAAAACTTCTCCTTTAGTTTTTGTTCTGTATGCTACATTATTTTCGCGGTCTTATTTAATTCTAACCTGTTAGAAATGTAGACGACAAAAAGATTTTCTGTGTGTAGTGCAAAAGTAAAATTTATCTTTAGTTGCATAAGATCATTGACAGGTTACATTAAAATTTTATTTAAAAATATCCCGACCAAATTGAAACAAAACTTAAAAAACCTTCTCTTGTGAAATTTTTTTGTGGGTTACGTTATTTTAGTGGTTAAGGCTCGATCGTGAGTCTAAGATAGCAACGATCTGATTCAAATAATTGAAACTTTACAAGAAAAGGCAAAAACTTAATAGAAACCGCACTATTATAATGTAGTTTCTTTTGCAAAATTGCTTCCAAGACTGTTATTTTTAATACTATTGTACTAAATTTTTGTGTCGAGGTATATCTGGTTTTAAGTATAAAAAATAACAGTTTCACAAGCGAATTAATAAAATAATTTACATTATGATAATACAGTTTCTATTATGTTTTTTCCTTCTCCTATGAAGTTGCATTTATATGAGTTAAGGCCTTTATACTTGTGACCATCGATACAAATACACATTTGTTTTAGATAACACTAAATGATGATCAAAATTCAAAGAAATCTTCTAACACACATACATTATCTCTCTTTTAGAGAATATTAAATACTAAGATTAAAAAATGTTTACCATAAAACGAGCTCAAGTGCTAAAGGAATAACTCAATGTCATGAGGCATCATGACTGACTCAACCGTTATACGTTCTGGTAGTTCAATATTAAACCATCTGGAACCGTATCATGGTAAATTGATTTTCGAGATAGATCACCTTTTGCAAATATCTTCTATCAAATAGGGTACCCGATGATCAACAATCATATACATTGCTCCCCGTTGATAATTGTGTTCTCGCAGCTCTCATTTTTAAAGAAGTGAGGACCGTAAACATACTAAGCAGAGTTTACTGTGTATGGAGTATTTTTTAAAAATTGTTCTCACCTTATATACGGAAATATTTTTTTTATCGATTATTTACTCAATACAATTTTTAAATGACAAAACTTATGTACTGTTTATAGAACGCGAACGCTTACTTTGAGTGGACGTTTTGCCTGTAATTTGTTTTTGTTACAATAACAAATTACAGGCAAAACGTCTACTCAAAGTAAGCGTTCGCGTTCTATAAACAGCACATTGGTCGCAGCAAATATGTATATGTTTTCCATTATTTATTTTATCCAAATCATTCAAAATGCATACTTAGTCAAGGTTACGGTGTAAGATTTTAATATATTTGAAACTTTTTTTAAAAATATCACAATCTGTTTTTAGTTATTAAAAAAAATAACAACTTTAAATTTAACTAATATAATTTTTTTTTAAATGTCTTCATTTAGTTAATCATGTGACAATTGCTAACGAATTTACTTTACCTTCTAATGGCCATGTTTACAGTGTATGAAAAACAAATTATCAAAACTCTGTTAATAAACATAAAAACAACAAACAGCACTATAACAAAAAGAATAAAATACGTTTACTTTTTGTAACTACAACTATAACTTTTTTACTACAGCTACAAATAAAACTAAACTTATTTTAGTAGAACTACTGTTGCATATACCTCGGGATAAAGTAAAGCATGGTCCCAAATATTAGTTTTTTGTTTTATTTATTCTTTCGCACACGCTCAGGGTTTGTATGTATTTTGCGTGTTGCCATGAAAAAGTTTTATTTTGACATTAAAAAATACGAAATTATGTCTTAGTTAGAGTCCACATTTTCATTTTAAAATTAAAACACATACTTTTACATCCTCGTTTACAACATAATAAATAAAATAAATACAATAAAAAAAAAATATTAAATAAAATAATAAATAAAACAAACGATTCAGTTTCTTAATTTTTCGTCTACCACTCTTCAAATGATTAATATATTAGGTTTACTTTTCTTACGTAAAATTCTTTGAAGTTTGCAACCTGTCTCAGTATAGCATGTAATAAGTTTTCACAATTATAACGCCTTGTTCGTTCGTAAAGCGCTCCATTTTTATTAATCGAAATAAACATATGATACAGTTGCCACTTTCACAAAAAAGAACAAAAAAGAGACACCCTTTATAAAAATTTAATTTAATATATAAAAATTTCGAAGAATTCGAAATTAATATGATTTTTTTATAGGTCCCAGACAATGTTCTGTTTTCCGAGCGAAAATAAATTTTTCTGAATTTTCAATTTTTTTAATTTGTCTATAAACTGTTTTCTTTATGGATGTCAACACTATTACTTTGGTTTGAAAGAATAAATATACTTTTTTCCTCTCTTCATCGATAGGATTGTTATGGAAAACATTTTTCCATTGTATTCTTAGTGGTAAAATATTGTTGTTATACCTACGATAAAGATTAGCATTTAACCTTAAAATTATTCTCCGAGAGATGTACAAAAGAGTTGTTTCTGTTATAGCGACGTAAAAGAAAATCATTAGCAGTAGCATTTTCTGCCTACATCTCAATCGTTTATGGGTTCATTTAACTGTGTTTCAATATAGAAATTTATTCAAAGATATTTAATAATATAACAAGGCGTACGGTCAGATGTAAAAAGGCAAAGTATAGCAACACAGAAGTGGTTCGCTCAGTAAAGTAACTAGAGACTTAAAAAACATTCGCACCGACAGACTTACACATTTACTTACGCTCTAAGTTTTCAAGAAATGGTAAAAAAAATAGCAGACTTGAAGATCAACATGTACAGGGTGGATCATTTAGAATTTTTAATTTGAATCGGTTATAAAAAAATCTGATTATTTGATAATAAAAATGAATATTATTCTACCTTTCAAAGTCACAGTAATCGGTTGACCAAATTTAAAATTTTAAATGAAAAACCTTTATTACACAGAAAATTAAAAAGTTATGAAAGAATTAATAAATGTAACCCAACGGCAACACTACAATACAGTACCAACAAATACAATCCAAGAGGGGATCACTCCTTTTAGTTTAAAACGGGAATTTTATGACCTTTAGACAAACAAACAATATTAAAAAAAATAATACAAACATACTGTCCCTACTGTTCTTGTGGTTCGAGGTAGATTATTAAGGTGTACACCTGTTATTACATCCGACAACGTACAATTCCTACGTTTGGTTATGAATTGGACAATTATTTTTGCAACGTCGTAGAAATTGCTATGATGCATATCAAGCTGTATTGAAATTATTCTTTTTGGAATGAACATTTTTTTCAAAT